>VZQC01000538.1:452252-710315 GCA_009823505.1 Rhizomys pruinosus
GCTGGTGTTGCTGAGGCTATGACCAATCAACAGAATATTAATAATCATTTCAAAACAGGCATTATGTTACTCAATCAAAGGGTTGATTTGGTGCAGGATCAGCTCGACGTGCTTATACAGATAGCACAGTTGGGGTGTGAATGGAGACATTCTGGGCTCTGTATTACCTCTGTACCTTTTCAGAATCTGAGCCATGCAGCTAATCTATCACGCAGTCTCTCACATCATTTAACAGGAAACTGGTCCGGTGAACTCGACTCTCTATTGGAAGAACTCCGCTCATCCATTGTGCATATCAACTCTACACGAGTAGACTTGTCCATGTCTGAGGGTTTTATCTCTTGGATGTCGAAGGCAGTGTCTCACCTACAGCAGTGGGCTGGAACAGCGGGTTTGGGTTGCAGTATAATCCTGCGCAGGTCATTGTGTCTGTGGTGTCTGATGTGCATGCGGAACAATCAGCACAGAGAAAGAGTGTTCTTCATGCAGGCTCTTGCCGCTATTGAACTGGGCAGTTCACCTCAAGTTTGGCTTGGCATGCTAGAGAATTAGTCAAAGATGGGTAAGACCCGCTGCATGTATTACCAACCTAAGACAGGGAACAAGCCTATGCTGTTAGTTTAACCCCATGACGGGTAAGGAATACTTCTGCAGGGGCAACCTAAGACAGGCATTCTCTCTGCTATATTATAAAAGAAAGGGGGAGATGTGGAGAGCGGGCGTTGGCCAAAATGGCGCTTTGGACCCTGGCCAGGTCTTATGACTATCGCCTGATTGTTGCCTGACTGCCCAGCTCATTCCCCAGCAAATAAGAGAACGCCAAACCTGAGCCCTCATTAGCATGTCTGCTGACTTCTGTATATTGCGCATACCACTTACAGACCAATGAGAGACTGCCACGGCACTCGCACGCTAGCAGGAGGCGGGGTTGAGAGAAGGGTATATTAGTAGGGGATGCTGGAAGGGGGAGAGAGTTGTTGTATGAGTTGCCTGAATAAACTGTGTCTGGAAGAACAAGAGTCTGTCCTCTCCTTTTTCCTGCTGGCCGGGAACAGAGAGTGACAAGGAGAGTGACACTGGATAGGTTTGGGAGAAAGGGGAACACTCATCTACTGCTGGTGTCCAATTTAATGTACTAATATATATTACAATATAATGTACTAATACAACATATATAATATACTGATATATAATATAGTGTATATAATGTAGTAATATATATGTGTATGTCCTGAAATGTTCTTCAGTGTGAGACTAGAGCCTAGCGAACCTACCAGGAGTTCCATCCATGAAAGAAACTGTCTCTCATACTCCAGGGAGCCATCAGTTGCCAAAAGTTCCTTAGGTTTGGTCGTGAAATCGTCCTCAGTTCCCAATGTCTATAATGAGATTTTTGCTTGTTTGAGCTTGCACTGGACTTGTGCATGCTATCACCATTGCTGTAAGTTCATATAAGTAACTGACCTGAAGTCAGAAATCTCTGTTTCCTTGTGGTCATCCACCACCTCTTGTTCTTACAATGATCTCTGAGGCAGACGTTTGATGTATGTATCTTATTCTGGAATAAGCAGCCTGTAGCCTCCTGTTCTCTGCACATTGGCCAGTTGTGGGTTTCTATGTTAATCACCATCTGCTGCATGAGGAAACTTCTCTGCTTAGAGGTGAGAGCTACATTCATCTAAGAGAATAAGAATAAATCTCTCTTGACATTGTCTTGCTATGTAACAGAGGCTGGCCTGAAACTTGTGCTATTTCTCTATTTCTACCTCAGCCATTGATTACAGGTGTGGGACATTTCACCCATCTAGATTTTTCTTTGATGTTTGATGTCCATTTTATTTTGATTATTGTGAAGTTCTTAACTGCGTCTTTACTACGAGTCTTACAACTGAAACAATTTATTTAGGCTGATTAACAGTTTTACTTTGATTCCAAAAGGAAAATAAAGAGCCCAATACAAAAAAAAAAAACTATCTGTGGAGGAAGCAACTTGCTGCAGAAGTGAGTGAGATTCAGCCCTATAACATTCAGAATAAATGGGAATATTTTCTTTCTCAAAAATAAATGAGTAAAACACACACACACACACAAATCATACAGGAATGTTACTTTCTTTATATGGAGTTTTTTTCCTACTTTTTTCTTAAGTTATGTTTTCATCACAAATTCATAAAAATCACAGCCTAACATCCCCTTTCTTTTGAACTTTAAAGTGCTCCTCTCATCTGGAGTCTGCTAAGCCCTAGAAAATCAGAGAATAGTATCACCTTAAGTGGGATCAAGTGGAGTATGTGTAGGGGACATCAAGGGTCAAAATGTAATGTAATGGCTATTCAAGTAAGTGTTTTTGTTGCTTTGTTTTAATATTTATTATTTTGTTTTACGTGTATGAGTGGATTGCCAGCATGTTTGTAAATGTACCCATGTCATGAAGTGCCCATGGAGGTCAAAAGAGGGCAATGCATCCCCTGAAACTGGACTTACAGATAGTTGTTAGCCATGATGTAGATGCTCAGAATTGAACCTGGCTCCTCCCCAAGAGCAGCCAGTGTTCGTAACCTCTGAGCCATCTCTCCAGCCCTTTAAGTATATTTATAAAGCAACTCCCTTTTATACTTCCAGTCAAAGACTCAGAAACCGGCCCAACAGTTCATTTCAATAATACCTCCCCATCCTCAAATCAAATGAGAAGCCAGACAAATTTCAGAACACTTGGAATGTTTGTGAGTGCACCTGGTTCCAAATGCCCACATCACTGTTGAGAAGCAGGTGTACACATTTCTCTACACAATGTGTTCTTGGTTTTCTCCAAGTAAAGCACTCAGAAGCAGAATAGGAAGTGGCTCTCCCGTAGGGTACACAGTACTCTTTGACTTTGGCCTGAACCGGGGCCCAGCAGAGGGCCTGGTTGCCTAAAGTACCAAACTTTCCAGAAGTGGGATGAAGACTTGGCAGCTTAGGGCCCTGTATTAGTCACTTTTCTGTTGCTGCGATAAAACCACCATGAGCAAGGGAACTTATAAAAGGAAGAGTTTATTTGAGCTTACGATTGACGGTTCCAGGGAATCAGAGTCCACTGTGGCGAGGAAGACATGGTGGCCGGGGGCTGGAGCAGCAAGCTGAGGGTCACATCTCGCAATGAGCACAGGAAGCAGAGAGAGAGACTGGAGACCACAAGGCTTGTTAAACCCACTAAGCCCACCCCCAGTGATGTACTTCCTCCAGCACAGCCACATCTTCTAAGACCTCCAAGAACAGTGCCACCAACTGGAGACAAAATGTCTGAATACTTAAAGCCTATGGGGGGCACTCATTCAAACCACCACAGGCCCTGACTCAGATAGGGATGGCTGAGTGCATGACTTGAACACAAAGAAGTTTCTCTGCAGGGTGCTGTGGGTCTTCAGAGGGTGTTGATGTCGCTTCAGATAGCCTCTGTTCTTAAAAGTGTGCAAACCCCAGGACACCTGCGTGCTCTAGAAGGCCACCAGTCAGTGCAGATGCAAGCAGATCTCACTAGAGCTGGTGGCAGCTGGGGCTGGACTATGACTCCTTTTAATGCCTTTTCAACTTTTATTCATTATTTATGTATATGGGGTTGCACACGTGGAGGTCAGAGGTCAACTCCTGGGAGCCAGATCTCTCCTTCCACTTTTGCATGGGTTCCAGGGACATTAGATTTTTCAGGCTTTTGCAGCAAGCATCTTTACCAGCTCAGCCATTTTGCCAGCCTGGTGAGATATTAATTTTATTCATAGGGGATGCTATCTGTTCTAGTTAGCTTTTCCATTGCTGTAATAAGCATCACAATGAAAAGGAACTAAGGGAAAAAGGGTTTAATTAATTAATTTATTTATTTACTTATTTATTTATTTATTTTTTACAGCTTACAGTTCTTCATCAAAGAAAGCCTAGGCAAGAACTTCAGGGAAGAGCTTGAAATAGAAACCATGGAGAAATATTTCTCTCTCTCTGTCTCTCTGTGTCTGTCTCTGTAGCTCTCTCTCTCTGCTTTCCTCCCTCTCTCCCCCTCTTATCTCAGTCAACATTTTTTACAGCCCAGGACCTGCCTAGGGTGCCACCACATCAATCAACAATCAAGACAATTCCCCCATAGACATCTTATCTGGAAAATCTGACTTTGGAAACCCTTCCCCGGTGACTCTTGGTTTTATTAAGTTGATAATAAAAACTAACCAGGGCACTACCCATTTAATGAACTTGAAAATCAAATTACCTAGAGAATAAGATTCTTTGATCTTTTGGACTTTGAGTTTTCTGAAAGTCCTTGTATTTCCACCCTGATAATTGGTTGAATTTTTAAAAGCCAACTTGTTTTAGTATCTAGTTTTCATGTATACCAAATAGACTAGAGCTAAATGGTTGGGATTTGGCACAGACACTGGGTTGGGAGGTAATGAAGGATTGGAATTAAGTAATATGAACCCCGGAATTTGTATCAAAAATCTATTAAATCATTCAAAAATGATGATCAAATGTTTATTCTCTTCTAAGCATGGAGAGAAAAAAAAGAACAACAACAAGAAGACAGACCCAAGGGAACATGTTGTTGCTATCAGAGGGATAAAGTTAACATTGTTTAACAGACTTACTTTTTAAAAGTCTTAATCTATTCAGGTTAAGAGGAAAGGAAAAGCCCATGGCTTAAACATATGGAATACAACTGTGACCTGCTTTATTATTTTATGATCACAATACTAGTACTAGTACAGACAATGCCCTGTATAATACACATTGAAGGTTCAATACAGTGTGATCTCTCAGCAAGGTAGAAGATTCTGGTTTTTGGAATGTAGGCTGTGGTCCTTGATTTTTGATACAACTCTGCAGTCTATAATAGACTATGCTAGCAACCACACTTTCACAGAAAAATGACCACTTGGTCCAGGCAGAAGTAGATGAAGTGTTTGGTTTAATGTGCCACACAACTACCACAGTTCTTCCTTGCAATGCAGGGCAGATAGGGCTGTACTTCTTGTCATATTCCTTGAGTTGGACTGCAATATTTTTTTCCATGTTATATTTCTCCAACACATAGGTTAGCACACTCCATCAATCCTGCTGGTTCTCGTCTGACTCACTGCCTTCTGGTTTCATGTAGACAGGCTGGCCACCTACAGCCATCTTCTGAAGGAGGTGCTTGCTCAGCTCAGGCCTGAAAGGAGATGCCACAGCTATGGAAGTGACTGAGTTGATGAAATTTACACAGGTGTTTAATCACACTGTCGGTTCAATGCTGAAGAACAGAGGGACTGTGGAGGTTTGAATGGGATGTTTCCCAAAGGCCCAAGTTTTGAGCACTTTGTTCCAGCTGGTGGTGCTGTTTGGGGTGATCATGGAGTCTTTAGGAGGTACAGTTATGCTGGAGGAGGATGGGGTGGGGGTGGGGCTTTGAATGTTAGTACCCTTGCCTTGCTTCCAGTTTTGTCTCAGCTGGTGGTGATATGAGTTCCTTGCTTCCTACTCTGGCCTGTTGCCATGCCTCCCCACCGTTATGGAATCATAAGAGAAAATAAACTCATAAGAGAAAATCATAAGAGAAAATAAACTTTTCCTTCTGTATGTTTGCTTTTTGGCCATACTGTTTTATCACAGCGACAGAATAGTAACCAATGCAAGTGCAAGGAGTTCACCCTCTACTGGGTGTTCGAGAAGCTGACTTGGAGAACTGGCATTTAATGTAACATCAAGCAGAGAAAGCGGCAGGTAAAATTCTTTTTACAACTCAGTTTCTGATTTTTAACTCTTTGATTTGTTTCTTTTTTTTTTTGGTCTTTTTGAGACAGGGTCTCCCTGTAGCCCCAGCTGTCGTGAACTCACTCTGTAAACCAGGCCGGCCTTGAACTCACAAAGATCCGGCCCCTCTGCCTCCCAAGTGCTAGGATTAAAGGCTGCGCCCACCACGCCTGGCCTGTTTCTACTTTTTTTTTTATTTTTTATTATTCTGTATGTGTATCAAGTTGCTGTCTGCATGCAGGGTTGTGCACCCGTGTCGGCAATGCGGCGGAGGTCAATAAGGGTGTCGGATTTCCCCTTGGAACGGGAGTTTCTCCTTGAATTGGAGTTTCAGACGGTTCTCGGCCGCCATGTGGGTGCTGGGGATCGAACCCGGGTCCTCTGTAAGAGCGGTCGGCGCTCTTAACCGCTAGGCCATCTCTCCAGCCCCTTGTTTCTACTTTTAAAAGCAATTTTGAACGTTAAAATTCTAGCTACCTTGGTCTTCACTCATCTGGGAGCTCTGACTGAGCTTTAAGAACCTCTAAAATATCTGACATTCTTGATGATTTGGACTAGGATAATATTTAAGCCTTGAGTTATACAGTATTTGTAGAATCAGAGAATGAAATCTCAGATGAAATCATTATTCTCAGCAAGAACTATGTTTTCTGACCCATTACTAGAGATTACAAACTGTTCCAAATTGTGGAGTAGTCAACAAGAAAATTGTACATCCCAGGACAATGTTAGCACCTTCTGTCTTATTCAGGGATATAGCAGGTATTTGATTTCATTCCAAGATTTGTTAACAGTAAATCTGATAAGTTTTAAAAAGGAAAAATGAAAATGTAGCACAACTTAATTTATTTATACTCATTATGATTTGAAATAATCTCTAGCTTCCTTTTCCAGTGTATAAATGTTTGATAAGTTTTTTGAAATACTTTATTTTTCTGTAACTGTGACTGCATTTTCTAATAAATATGGTCAGAAAATATCTTCCCTAACATTCCAGCAGATGGCAGCAGAGAGCTTCTGTTCTGGCTGGTCCAGAATCTGAGAGGAGTCTGTAAACCAAGTCCAACCCATGTAATATCTCCAAATATTCCAATATCTCCAATATTCAGTGTTAACCTTACAATATTGAAAATAGAAAATAAATGAAAACACATACTCTTTTTACATAGAAGTGATTCACAGACATTGCTTGGGAATTTAATCAAAGAAATATTTATGAATGTGAATATTCTTTATTGGTCAGTTATTAAAATAAACTTAAGGGGCTGGAGAGATGGCCTAGCGGTTAAGAGCACTGACCGCTCTTACAGAGGACCCGGGTTCGATCCCCAGCTCCCACATGGCAGCCGAGAACTGTCTGAAACTCCAATTCCAGGAGAACTCCAGTTCCAGGGGAATCCGACACCCTCTTCTGACCTCTGCGGCATTGCACGACACGGGTGCACAAACCTGCATGCAGACAGTACATTCATACACATAAAGAAATAAAAAAAATTAGGTTTAGGATATACAGGCATATGGCTGCCTCTGCTGCACAGTATTTCCAGGCAGGTGAGGTGTAGCTGGTGCTGACGGTGGAGCCTTGCTTGACTCAAGGAGACCCGTATTTGCTTTATTGGTTGAGTGGCCTTTGGTAACACTCTCTGGTATTCCAGAGGCCATCTGTACACTTGCATGTGTGGTCTCAATACATCTTTCCCATGTTAACGTAAGGTCTTCGGCAGCATGGCCTTATCGCCTCTCTTCTTGCAGGTATCCCAGTTTAGAGGCAAGGAGCCTTTACCTTTTGTGGGGCCTTGGATCCCCTGGCCAACATCTCCCTGGTAGAATAATCCATTGCTGATGTCAGAGCTCCTGTATTAATATATTTTGCTTAAGTGCATAGCTTAAGGACTTTAGTATTATATTTGGTTCTGAACAGAGAATAATCCTTTTCACAGTTTTAGTCTATTAGTCAATAAAAAGACGGCGTTTACCGGTTTATAAGATTTACCTCTATAATAGTTGTCTCCAATTATACAGTTCGGAGAGCGACCTCATCATCAACATATTTCTCCTTTTTCTATGGCTGATGACCACAAGCTACATCCTCTACAGGTTGGGACATGTTATAAGCCACAGTAAGACCCTGTCATATTTAACAGGAAAAAATGTAAATCATATTAACATATCCACAACAATGTCTATCTAAATAACCTACCAAAACTATTAGTGCTGCTTAAATACCTATATATCTAATTGCTTGTGCTTCATTATTAAGGATCGAAAGGTTATTCCTGGACAAACCTCAGCCCATGAAAGGAAACAGCCAGAATGACCAGAGTCCAAGCAAACAGCTCCAGAGAGATGGGACTGTTTTACTCTCATCCACCTTGCCCCTTTTCTAAGCCTAGGGAACAACTGGGAAGAGGGGCGTGGTAGAATGTAAGGCTGGATTGGGGAATGGTGAAACACAGCAATTTAGTCTGGACACTCATTTGATCAACTTGATTGAACACACAACCCTACCCCCCACTGGATGGTGGGGCTGTGGGTTTTGGCACAACAGCTGCAGAATGGTTTGCATATTAAGGATGCTTGTACTCATGATATCACTTATAGCTAATAAATGAAAAAAAAAAAACTGAGAGAAAGATGCAGGACAGTTATGGCAGAATGTCATGATCTGGTGGGGTTGGGGGTGGAGGGAAGGGAAAAGAGAAACTAATTAGCCGAACTGAATTGGAAAAGTGTATGCATGCCAAAAGCACAAAAAAGCTACTACAATAAAAAAATAAAAACAATAACTTCGACTCCGAAAAAAAAGAATAAAAAAAAATTAAAAAATAAATAAACTTAACAGCTGCTTGCAAATTTTTTTAAAGCCAAGTGTGATATTAAAAGTGCACTGTCATTGGCCATCGAAATGTCTCCAGACAAACGAGCAAAGGACACAGGAGCAGCTCTTCTTGCCTTACAGTGGTGAGGATCACTAGTTCTGTCTCCAGAAGATCTAAGGAAAGCCTCAGCTCCTTCCCAGATTCTGTCTTTCCTGAGCTTCAGCTTTTGTTTTTGCATATAATTTAACTTTTTATTTTTTAGAGAATTTATTTTTTAAATTAATTTTTTACTTTTTGGCCAGCAAGTACACATAGGCAATAAAAATAAGGAGTGTCCATGTAAACCCAATTAGTTACATCTGAGTCTAGTTTTTGTACAACCCAGGGTCCCCAAGTCCAGTTGAAGAGGTTTGTTTACACAAACATGTTGAAAAAAAAATCCATTTTTTGGGCTGTAGAGATGGCCTAGCGGTTAAGAGCGCCGACCGCTCTTGCAGAGGACCAGGATTCGATCCCCAGCACCCACATGGCAGCCGAGAGCCGTCTGAAACTCCAGTTCCAGGAGAACTCCAGTTCCAGGGGAATCCGACACCCTCTTCTGACCTCCGCGGCGTTGCACGACACGGGTGCACAGACTTGCATGCAGACAGTACATTCATACACATACAGAAATAAATAAAATTAATAAAAAAATTAAAAAAATCCATTTTTGCTGTGATCTCACAATTTTTCCCCCCTCCTTGGCCCCTATAATCTGATGCCCCAACCTTTTCTGCAAGAGTCTCTGGGCTTTGGAGGGGAAGGTGAGAGAGAGTGGGTGATAGATGATCCAGTTTTTTTCTCTGAGGTGACACATCAAACTCTTGGGACTGTCCAACTTCTGTTTGCAATGGACTGGTGGGTCCATTGACAAACAGACACGTATGTTTGGATACTATCTTGTTTGGGGTATTATAACTCTTTGACAAAGGGATGCCAATAGCTTTCTAATGTGGTTAATGGAGTCTCCTGACATTAGGGGGCACCAAGGCTACAGTGTCAGCTGTGTGTCTTATCTTCCCCCTCTGCCCCCACCCCAGGGAGTGGGCCATAGATCAAATTGGGATTATTTTTTCTTTCTGGGTTACATTTACCAGGCTGCCACTATTGCACTACATCTTCTTTGGCTTGTAAAAGTGTAGCACAAGAAGTCTGTAGTAAAGCTTCAGAGACCATTTCCTTCCAGTGGTTTGTATAGTGCTTTCTGACACCATGAAGGTCAGCTCTTGATTTGCAGTGCAGGGTCTCAATGTAATTTTTTTTTTTTAAATTTTTCATGCTCGTATCACACTGTATCTTCAGCAATAGGGTCTTACTGACAATTTCTTATGTGCACCCAAAGTTATAGGCAAGTGGCTTTTGTTTGGGGGGTTCTTAAATCCTCCCTAGCCTACAGCTCCTGGCAGGGCAGCCCAGAGGTGGACACTGAAGCCTTTATCTACCAATGCTTTTTAAAAATATTTTATTTATTATTTTACATGTATGAATGTACAGTCTGCATGTAGGTCCCCTGTGCACCTATGTTGTGCAATATTGTGGAGGTCAGAAGAGGGTTTCAGATTCCCCTGGAACTGGAGTTAAAGATGGTTCTCAGCTGCCATGTGGGTGCTGGGAATTGAACCCGGGTCCTCTGCAAGAGCAGATGGCACTCTTAACTGCTAGGCCATCTCTCCAGCCCCTACCAATGCTTTTTATTTAACTGTAGGGTAAAATTGCATCCTGAAGGGAAGAGAGATATTCCTTACCCCTTTGTTTTTATAATTTTCACTTCAATTAGAGCAGCCTCTCTTGTTTCCCAGGCCCCTAAATCTGTATTTATAGTTTTCCAGAAGGCAGGAGTTGTATCACATATCTATAGACAGGAACCCAATTGAAGGGGTTTACCATGCCCATTCTGTCTCCCTCTGGACTGTATACCACTGGTTCAAGGAGATAGAACCCAGCTTTTCCTGAGCCAAATTACCTTGTTATATGGAAAAGAAATGTCAGAGTTATCACAGGGAAACATGGAGAACATTCTCGTCCATTTAATCCAATAGGTGTAACTGGAACTCCAGTACAAGTCAGGAGTGGACTGAAAATTAACAATTCTGTATCTCTGATTAGCTTAAGCATGTTACTATTTTCTATTTTAGACATAGCCATCAGATTTATTTATTTATTTATTTATTTATTTATTTATTTATTTATTTGGTCTTTTCGAGACAGGGTCTCCCTGTAGTCCCAGCTGTCCTGGAACTCACTCTGTAGACCAGGCTGGCTTGAACTCACAAGGATCCACCTGCCTCTGCCTCCCGAGTGCTGGGATTAAAGGCGTATGCCACCATGCCTGGCAGCCAGCTGTTTTAAATTGATACAGGAGGCTTTTAGTTAATGCTGTTGAGACTTAATAACATGTCCTGAGAGATTTGCCCCTAGTGATTATGATTTATGAAATATTCAATAATTATACCCTTTTCTAGATAGATAGATAGATCTTAGATAGATAGATAGAACAGTTATTTTGAATATGCCACTATAAATTTTGAAATGTCATTGCAAATCTTAGGGTAGATTCTAGATGACCAAATCTCTCCAGATGCTCAGAGATGTTTTACCTGGGTTTGGCAAAAAGCCTTTCTATTCACTCCAAAGATGTTTTATCTAGTGGTCAAATGTCTTACATATAAAGCATAACTATGCCAAAACAAATAGCTTCCTGGAGCATAAATAATCATTCTTTTGAATTAACTACTATCCTTAAGGATCAAGAACCCTATTGTGATTTAACAGTCTTAGCATATGTGGCCATTTGTTTATCAGAAGTAGGTTACCAAAAACCTTGCTTAAATTTTCAAAGGATTGTAACCAATAAGTAGGAAGAGGCCATGTGTGGTTACTTAAAAGATATTATATCTTCGTGATTCCATTAGTTAATTTTTTTTGTATTTTTGAGACAGAGTCTCCCTGTAGTACCAGCTGGCTGGAACACACTATGTAGAACAGTCTGGCCTTGAACTCACAGAGATCCACCTGCCTCTGCCTCTCAAGTGCTGGGATTAAAGGCATGCACCACCACACCCAGCCCATTAGTTACTTTTAATATAGACATTGTGTACTATGATAGAAGTGGTAATAAATTTTGTTGAAGTTCATCCCTTAACTGTTCTCATCTTTACAATGTCTTAAATCTTAGATGTGAAAAAATAGAGATATATATTTCAAGGTATATCTATGGCAAGAACAATTATTTTGATTTACATAAAGAGATTTGTTTTACATATAGAGATTTTGATTTACATAAAGAGATTTGTTTTACATATAGAGATTTTAATTTACATATAGAGATTTGGTGTTAGAAAACACAAATAAGGGATAACATATGTCGTTTGTTTTTCTGAGACTGTGTCACCTCACTCAGCATAACAGCCTTTAGTTCTATCCATTTGCCTACAAAATTCATGAAGTTATCCCTTTTCACTGCTGCATGGAACTCCATTGTATAAATGTACCACATCTTCATTATCCACCCATCAGTTGAGGTACATGTGGGCTGCTTCCAGCTCTTTGCTATTCTAAAAAGAGCAGCAATAAACATGGCTGTGCACGTGTCTCTGCTATAGCATGCATCCTTTGGGAATATACCTAGGAGTGGTATAATTGGGTCAAATGGTAGATTTATTTTTAGTATTTTAAGAGTTCTCCACACTGCTTTCCATAGGGGCTGCATGAGTATGTTCCCTTTTCTCCACACCCTCTCCAACAATTAGTGTCATTTGTTTTCTTGCTCATAGCTAATCTTAGTCATGAAAGATAAAATCTTAATGTGGTTTTGATTTGCATTTCCTTAATTACTAATGAAATTGAACAGTTTTTAAAGTGTTTCTGAGCCATCTTAAGTACTTCTCTTGAGAAGTCTCTGTTCAGATCTTTAGCCCATCTTTTAATTGGATCATTTATTTTCTTGGACCTTTGTTTTTTTTTTTTTTTTATAAATTAGTTTTTATTGATGCTTTGTGGCATTTCATTACATTTTTTTCCAAATTCAGTTCAGGCTTATTTCCCTTTCCTCCTCCCCCCCACCCCCAACCCCATCCCAGATCATGCATTCTGCCATAACTGTCCTGCATCTTTCTCTCAGTTTTTTTTTTTTTTCATTTAGCTATAAGGATACTCTGAGTACAAGCATCCTACATGCAAACCTATCTGCAGCTGTTGTGCCCAAACACCTACATCCCCAACATCCAGTGGGGGGTGACAGGTTGTTGTTCAATCAAGTTGATCAAATGATGTCCAGACTACATTGCTGTAGTTTCACCATTCACCCCAATCGCAGCCCTTTACCTTTCTACCACGCCCCCTCTTCCGCAGGTTGTTCCCTGGCTTAGAAAAGGGCACAGGTGGATGAGAGGTAAAACAGTCCCACTCTCTCTGGAGCGTGTTGACTTGGACTCTGGTCATTCTGGCTGTTTCCTTTCATGGGCTGACAGTTTGTCCAGGAAAACCTTTCGATCCTACTAATGAAGAACAAAGCAATTAGATATATAGGTATTTAAGAGCATATAAGTTATGGTAGGTTACTTTAGATAGAACACATGTTTGGATATGTTAATCCATGAATTACAATTTTCCCCCCTGTTAATATGACAGGGTCTTACTGTGGCTTATAACATTTCCTACCTGTAGAAGGATGTAAGGTGGTGGCATCAGCCATGGGTCTTTCTCCAAGGGGAGAGCCAATAGCCCATTAGATTTGGGATACAGCGCACATGCTGCCTCTGCTGCACAGTATTTCCAGGCAGGTGAGTGTAGTGTAGCTGTGCTGACGGTGGAGTCTTGCTTGACTCGGGAGACCCATATTTTGTTTATTGGTTTAGTGGCCTTTGGTAACACTCTCTCGGCATTCCAGAGGCCATCTGTACACTTGCATGTGTGGTCTCAATACATCCCTCCATGTTAACGTAGGTCTTCGGCAGCGGGTCTTATTGCCTCTCCTCCTGTAGGTATCCCAACTTAGAGCAAGGAGCCCTTACCTTTTGTGGGGCCTTGGTCCCCTGGCCAACATCCACCTGGAGAAACAATCCATTGCTGATGTCAGAGCTCCTGTATTAATATATTTTGCTGAGTGCATAGCCCTAGGACTTTAGTATTAATTTGGTTCGTACAGAGAGTTATCCCTTCCACAGTTCCCATGTCTAGAGTCAATTAAAGAAAGCAGTTTTACCGGTTATTAAGAGATTACCTCTACAATAGTTGTCTCCAATTTACCGTTGGAGGCGTGCCTCATCATTGTCATATTTCTCCTTGTTCTATGGGTGGGGAAGGCAAGGAAGTCTCTCATATCAGAACCTTGTGGCCCCTAGAAGGTAAAGTTTCATTAGACTCATTATAACTAGTTGTTACATGTAGGATCCACAGAGGGGTTGATTTTTATGGCAATCTGAGGCTTTTCTTCCTTTGAATTTCAGAACGGGTCAGCCTTTCCGTTGCCACTTTTTGGTACATCCTACTCAATGCAAAACCTGTATCTTTTCTTTCTCAGCCGTTAAGTTGGTGACGTTTTGTCCTGTTGGAACAAACAAATCTTTTCCCATAGTTAGTTTTAAGATTTGAATTGCAGGGTTTGTGAAAAGGTTTCATGTCTTTCTGTATCCCCCCCCTTTTTTTTAAGCGTATGAGTCTCTAGAGACAGTTTGTATTATACATGACTATAGGGTGGAGTCAAGGACCAGATTCATCAAATTACCCCATGTTGTTTTGGGTGACTATATATGATTAACTTGGGAAGCCAACTTAATTTTTACGTTAAATCATCTTAAAGAGAATGATTACAAGGTGATACTGTACAACAGAGAAATTATAGAGAACTTTTGTATGTGTCAATCCCAAAGTTCTGCTCTACAGATTTTATGTAAAGCAATGTGGGCAACAGCGAATTATATCTCCATGTTAATTCCAGATGCATTACCATTTTTCTCAGATTCTGTAAACCAAGTTGTTTAATAAACACTGTTTACTTCTTACTTTACTAAGTCCTAAAAACCCACCTGTTTCCTGTAGACAGTGTCTAGGCAAACTGGGTACTTCTGAGCTCACTCAATTAAATATGCCTTAATTGAATTAACCCGTGTCCCTCTCCCACCCATCCCCCTTTCCAATTCACCATGTCAGTCATTTTTGAGCAGTCTTTCTGTTGTTCTTTTACTATGCCTCCCTCTCCATGAGAATATTTTCTATCTGGGTTGTTGGTACTAGCATCCACATATGAGGGACACATTTGTCGTTTGTTTTTCGGGGACGTGTTTACTTCACTTAACATAATGTCTTCCAGCTCCATCCATTACCTGCAAATTTCATGATGTGTCCCTCTTTACTGCTGCCCTGTATTCCATTGTATACATGCACCACATTTTCTCTATCCACTGTCAGTTGAAGGGCACTGGGCTGGTTCCAGCTTTTTGCTAGTGTGAACCGAGCTGCAATAACATAGCTGTGCATGTATCTTTGCAGTAAGTTGTGTCTTGTGGGGTATATACCCAAGAGTGTATGACTGGGTCAAATGGAAGGCTCATTTTGAGTCTTCTAAGGGTTCTCCACACTGCTTTCCATAGTGGCTGTACAAGTTTACTTCCCCCCAGCAATGGATGAGTGTTCCCCTTTCCCCACAACCTCTCCCGCCACTCGGGCCATCATTCATGTTCCTGATCCTAGCCAGTCTTATTGGAGTAAGGTTGATATCTCAGGTGGTTTTAATTTGCATTTCCTTAATTATCAGAGAAGAGTTGAACACTTCTTAAGAGGACCTTTGTTTTTTAAGTAGTTTATTATTCTGATGTTAAACTCTGTCAGATGTGTCACTAGCGAATATTCCCTTTCTTTCTTTTTTTTTTTTTTTTTTTTTTTAATTAGTTTTATGATGCTTGTGCATTTCATACATTTTTCCAATTCAGTTCGGTTATTTCCCTTTCCATCCCACCCACCCACCCATCAGATCTGCTTCTGCATAACTGCCTGCATCTTTCTCTCAGTTTTTTTTTTCATTTAGCTTAAGTGATAATCCATGAATATTCCTTCATATCTGAGTCTGTTTACATCACCGCCTCCACCTTCCTTTGTCAATGTACAAGTGAAGACCTTTCATATCTGAGTACTGTGTTCACATACCTCCCTCCCTCCCTTCTGTCAGATGTGTCACTGGTGAAGATTCCCTTTCATATCGAGTACTGTGTTCACATCACCTCCCTCCCTCCCTTCCTTCTGTCAGATGTATCACTAATAAAGATTACCTTTCATCATGAGTACTGTGTTCACATCACCTCCCTCCCTCCCTTCCTTCTGTCAGATGTATCACTAGTGAAGATTCCCTTTCATATCTGAGTACTGTGTTCACATCACCTCCCTCCCTCCCTTCCTTCTGTCAGATGTATCACTAGTGAAGATTCTCTTTCATATCTGAGTACTGTATTCCATCACCTCCCTCCCTCCCTTTTTTTTGGTCCTTGAGGTTTCATCATAGTACTGTGTTCACATCACCTCCCTTACCACCTTCCCTCAGCTCCTTTCCCTCAATTTCATGATGTCTTTTAAAAATTTTCAGTAGTTTTTCACTTATTAATTTTTTTTTTTTTTTTTTTTTTTTATTATATTTATATATTTTCTACCCCTCCACTCTCTCCCAACTCCCCCTCAACTTTGTAATCTCTTCTTCAATTTCACACACATTTACCATACTTAAACATTCATCATTTTTTTATATATATCATATATATATAGTCTTGATTACTGGTACATTGTTTAGGGCTGGCCCTTGGGATTGGATAACATTCAGGGATCTCTTCTCTTGAGAAACCCAATTTTTCTTTTATCTGCAGGCATGATTGTCTGTATCTCTTCATCTAAAGTGGGACTGTAGGCGTTCTTTTGGCAGAAGCACTTAAGAGTCAGCAAGCCGCCCCCAAGCCTTGACCCCTGCTGTTACTCGGCCAAACCTGTGAGGTCTGGACTGTCTTTTATCCCTTAGGGAAAAGCTTTGATCTGGAAAATGGCCTGGGTTTCCACTTGCCATGACTGCCTTCCCCAGCCCCCAATTGTGTGTATGTCCCAGGCCTGCAAGGATCTGTATAAAAGCCTTGAGTTACAACATTAAAGTTGAGTCTTTCCTCCTGGCTTGAGTCTGTTTTCCATTTCTCTCTGGGTGACTTCTCACGATTCCCTCCCCCTCCTTGCTGGAGCTTAAGCCTGAAATTGTCAGCCTGCTGGCTGGGGACAATTCTGAGTGCTTGCAGCCTTCCCAGAGCTGCAAGCCTGGTCCAGAGGAGGAAGAACATCTAGTGGACTGCAGCACACACATAATGAACAGACATATATTTCTGGAGACAGTGGGCCTTTGTGAAATCCAACCCCCATGTTGGTAAGCCAGTTGGTGTTGTCATTGTGAGTTTTGTATAGTGAACCATATTGAAATTTCATGGGAGCAATTCCCTGCCAGGTCTAAAGGTATCTTAGTCCTTGTGTTTCTGCCTTCTCTTCTGTAACACTCTTTGGCCTTGGATATGGGATTTGTAGTTAGTTACTTTCTGTTGCTGTGATTAAAACACCCTGACAAGAAAACTTATAGGAGAAGTTTATTTGAGCTTATGATTGACGGATCCAGGGAATAGGTCATTGTGGTGGGAGGCATGGTGGCTGGAGCTGGAGCAGCACGCCGGGGTCACATCTCGCAAAGAGCACAGAAACAGAGGGGTGACTGGACCACGAGGCTTGTTAACTCACTAGAGCCTGCCCCCAATAACATTCTTCCCTCTAGCACAGCCACACCTTCTAAGACCCCACAAACAGTGCCACATACTTCCTCTAGCACAGCCACACCTTCTAAGAGACCTCCACAACGCAGTGCCACCAACTGGAAACAAATGTCTGAATTTACAGCCTATGGGGGACACTCATTCAAACCACCACAGGGCTGCACTGTAGATATTTCAGTTGGTTAGGACCCCCCATTCCTTTTTCTCTACATTGACCAGTTGTATATCTCTGTAACAGTCTCCATATGTTGAAAACAAAAAGCTTATTTTATGTTGGCTAGAGCTACACTTATTTGTGGGCATAAGAACAAATATTTAGAGTACAGCTTGAAATTAAATTGTTTTTTTTTTTCAATTCAATTTAAATTTTATTTATATACCTTCTAAAGTAGATATAAAACAATATTTTATTTGAGTCTAAATAATTCATAAATCAATTAATTGATTTTTTCTTATCAAATATGTAAGATTGGAAGAAATTATATTTATGCTATCTGTTCTAAAATTTTCAACACTTAAAAGTTTTTATTATTAATATATTTTTTATTCAGTGAGAAATGGCTAGCAACATTTCAATAAATAAGAAAAGATACAAGTGAACCCATAATGTTTTTATAATGTTTCTATACCATCTGAAGAAATGACATTTCTTTAAAAATCAGCATGTATGTGACTTACATTTTACCTGTCTCCAAATTCCAGAAAGATACCATTATAAAATTAAATGTATGTTCCCTTAATATATGATATCTTTCTCCCAGAAAGTCCAGAGCCTGGGACACAGCAAAAATGATATAGTTTTTCCATTAAAATAGTGCTAACTGGCTGTTACTGCTTCACTGCCACCATTCTGCTGGGCTTGCAGCCAGGATATCTTAGAGGTGACTTTCATTTTCTTACAGTTTAGCTTTTGCTTAAACTGATATTAATGCATTTAATTTTGCTTCCTATTCAGAACTAATTTCCTCATTTAGCCTCTTCTCTTTTAAATGAACCTACTAAGCATATCTCATTTCCATATACCTTCCTCCTCTCCATTCCTGTCAGCTGATCCCTACTCTGCCATACACTGATGTTGTCTGTCCACCCATGTTGCTTTGAGTGAATAAGTAATGAGAAAAAATAATACATGTTAGGTCTTTTAGTTGATCTTCATTATATTTGTGAGGTCTGCATTTTTAATGGCTTTAACTATACTTCTAATAGGTATAAACTTGTTTAGTGTTTGGAGAAAACATCATTTTATGGTGAAGGAAATAGTTGTCAAATGACAGAATACTAGAGCAAGCTTCTAAGACTTTGGACCACACATAAAAGGAAAACATTCTGTTCTAGGGCTTTGTCTTCCATCCCAGCACATATACAAATTATCTCTTCATCGTTCTTCATCATTTTTTTAGGGTTTGGTGATTTTTTTTTAAATTAGTTTTTATTGATGCTTTGTGCATTTCATACATTTTTTTCAAATCAGTTCAGGCTTATTTCCCTTTCCCTCCCCCCCACCCCACCCCATCCCAGTTCATGCATTCTGCCATAACTGTCCTGCATCTTTCTCTCAGTTTTTTTTTTCATTTTTAGCTATAAGTGATAAGCCATGAGTACAAGCCTCCTCATGCAAAACCTATCTGCAGGCTGTTTGTGCCCAAACACCTACAGCCCCACCATCCAGTGGGGGTGACAGGTTGTTTGTTCAATCAAGTTGATCAAATAAGTGTCCAGACTACATTGCTGTGTTTCACCATTCACCCCCATCGCACCCTTACATTCTACCACGCCCCGTCTTCCACAGGTTGTTCCCTGGCTTAGAAAGGGGCACAGGTGGATGAGAGGTAAAACAGTCCACTCTCTCTGGAGCTGTTGACTTGTGACTTCGTCAATTCTGGCTGTTTCTTTCATGGGCTGACCAGTTTGTCCCGGAATAACCTTTCGATCCTGGCCTGCGCGTTATTATGGCGGTCTCCCCTGCTGAAATTAAATTGTTTTAAGGAAATGGCAGTAATGGGTTCTTTAGGGTCTATGATCTCACCAGCCATGGGTACTTGGCTTATTTACTTACTAGGCATAAATTTCTTCCTACAGAGAGAGCCTTATGTCAAACTGTTGGTTACCATAAGATATAGGTGTCACTAGTACACCATTTGGGCTATCTTGCTGGAACAGTCATTGATCTGATTCATAGGGTTTACACATGGGTAGGATTACTGACTGATTTTCTCTCTTACCGCTTGCATGACGACTTTCTGATACTATGAGAGAAAGCCCAGGGAAGAAGCTTCCAGGTCAGTCCCTTATCAATTCCAAGTCCTGTGTGTAAGGGTGTGGCCCCTTTCAGCATCAGGGTCTTACCTTCCAGTTCCAGGAGGCAACCACGTGGACTGCTTATATTGTTTTAAGAGTCTGGGGGACTAATCTCAAAAAGATATTTTCCCATGCATAGCACTGGAATTTTTGTTAGTCAGTTGTTCTTGAGGGCAGAAATATATACCATGGGCATGGACTCAGCTTTACCAACTCCTGACCTATTCCCAAATGGACTTCATATTCTATTACAGAGATACTTGCTTAGTTATTTCATTGTTGCTCTTTCACAATAGCTAGGAAATGGAAACAACCTGAATAACCTTCAAACGATGGATGGATATGAAAATATGGTGATATGCATAATGAAGTTGTAAATTCAGTTGTTTAGGAAAATAAAATCATGAAAATTTACAGGCAAATGGAGGAATGGAAATCATTATACTGAATGAGGTAACCAGACCCAGAGAGACAAACACTACTCTTCTCTCTCATTTATCAAGATCCTATTTAATGACAATGGAGAAAATTAACACCTTTGTATTTGTCCTGATTTTATTTTTTTTGTGTGTGTTTTGAACAGTTTTTTTTTTTGGGTCTGTAGTCCACTAGGACCTGAAGCTGGATCTGTAGACCCCGGCTGGCCTTTGAATCTAAACAGGATCTGCCGTGCCTCTGCCTCCAAGTGCTTGGGATTAAAGGTGTGTGCCACCATGCCCCAGTTTATTCCTAATATTTTAATAGAAATGCTTTGGGCTTTCCCCTATTTAGTAAATATCTTGTTTGTGATGATGCCATTTAACATCCACTCTTTCTAGCAATATTGAGAATACAGTGTATTGCTCTTCTCTGCAGTTGCCATGCTTTTACACATCTCCGGAATTTATTCCTCCTAACTGAAGCTTCGGTCCTCGTTTGGTGCTGGACCACTGGGAGAAAAGAGAGAGTACACACAGACTTCAGGTTCCAATTACCCCAATTAGGTAGGTTTTTTGTTTTGCTTTGTTTTGTTTTTTTAAATTGAACGGCCAAGTTGTTCCGGTCAAGATTGGGAGAGACAGCAACTACTCAGGGGAAGGTTATGTCTTATAAAGGCAAATACAATTCCCCAGCAAATGTTTTAGAAATTCCACAGTCCAATAATAACAAAATCCTTAGTTCCTGCCTGCTGTAGGAAGACTAAGATAGGAAATGGGTGGGCTGTAGGCAATTGTAAAACGTTGACAAAAATATAAGGTAGATAGTTGGCCAAAAGATATCCTGGAAAGGGGATTGAATATCTAAATAACCAACTGGCTCGTTCCAGACTGTTCCGTGTCGGGCCTGGTCAGCCATGTGTCACGTAAAAAAATGGAGTTACCTAGGCATGGACCACTATCACCATCTCCTTTGACCAGAATCTCCCTATTCATCCCTCTGTGCCTTTGTCCTCAACCAAATAAGGTTTCATTCTCTGTGCCTGTGGTGGTTTTTGAATGAGTTCCCCCATAGGCTGTAAGTATTCAGACTTTGTCCTCCAGTTGGTGGCGCAACGGTTTTTGGATGGTCTTAGAAGGGTGGCCATGCTGGAAGTCATCATTGGGGGCATTCTTAGTGAGTTTAACAAGCCTTGTGGTCTCCAGTGCTACTCTATCTGCTTCCTGTGCCATTCGAGTTGTGACCCCTCAGCTGCGCCTCAGCTCCAGCTCCAGCCACCATGCCTCCCTACCACAATGAACTATAATTCCCTGGAACCTCAATTGAAGCTCAAATAAAATTTTCTTTATAATTTTCTTTGGTCATGGTGTTTTGGATCACAGCAACAGAAAAGTGACTAATACAGTAAATTTGGTACCAGAGAGTTGGCTGGTGGCTTGTGAAGCAACTTGACCATGTGGATGTTTGGAGAACATGTGGAAGATTTTGAACTTTGGGCTAAAACTGTTGACCTACTGTAAGCAGAGCTTAACATGGCCATTTCATTTTAGTAGAAGCCTGAGAAAGCATGGCTGCACAAAAATTATAGTTCCAGAGGAAAATAAAGACTTAGCAACAACTGGGAATATTTTGATAAAAGTGTCTGGCCAGTTTGCCCACAGCCCAAAATGCTTGCCTGAGGAAGTTGAAACGCAGGACTGATGTCTTTCGGCCAGAGGATATTTCAAGACAAGCCTAATGTAAGAAATGGTGGTTTGGCAATTAATGGTGACATATTGTACAGATCTACAGTGAAAAGAGCAGATGGAGGGCAAAGAAAGAAATGCAGAAGTACAGTTTGGATTCTGAAACCCCGCTAGGAAGATTTAAAGGTGGTGCCAAGTCTTTGAAGGAGATTTTCCATTTGATAAGGAGATTGAAAGCATTAAGGAGAGGCCTACCTGAGATATTTACAAGTAAAACAATGGAAAAAGAGTGAGATTAAATGATTAAGGAAGGTCCTTGAGATTACAAGTAAACACACAGAAATAGTACCCATTCAGGGCAAACCACACCCAGCAAATCCTCCAAACTTTTGAAAGGAAAATATGAAAGGGTGTTCTGCTCAAGTTCAGGGCAGAGAAAAGTTGCAAATGTGGTTGAAATCAGGCCAGGGTTTTTGCCGGGTGTAGTGGCGACGCTTTAATCCAGCACTTGGCGAGGCAGAGGCATGAGCGGATTTTTGTGAGTTCAAGGCCAGCCTGGCATTACAGAGTGATCTCCAGCAGCGAAGCTACAGGGAGACACTTGTCTTGAAAAGACCAAAAAAAAAAAAATCAATGGCGAGAGGCGTCCTATCCCAAATTGCAGCCAACTCAGCAGTTTCATTCACGTGCGTGCTGGCTTTAAGAGAGGGCATGAAGTTTTGGCAAGAGTGAAGGGGTCATCACGTTCTTCCTCTCACGGTTTTCAGAAGCCACAGAGGCCATGCAGAGTGCAAGAGGGCGTTCCTGACAAAAGAAGGCCCTATTAGCCCATTTCGTCAAAGCTGTGAAGTTGAAGCCTTGTTGGCAGCGGCGACCCCAAGAAGACATTGAGATGCCAGACCTATGAGATATTTTCCACAGCAGAGCTAGCATACAGGAGAGTGTTATCGCCTAAGAAAGAGATTATGTTGCAGGCAAAGTTGGAAGAGCATGAGCCATTCGTAAGCCTTTGTGAAGTAAGTCCCAGAATGCACATGGAGCTACTGAATTGGTGTTTTGCCCTGCTAGGTTTTTGCATTTGTTTGGTCCCAGTATTTCCTCACTATGCCTTCTATTCCTCCCTTTTGGAAGGGAATGTGTATTCTTTCCACTTAACTTGGGAGTATGTAATTTGTCGTTTGAGTTTACAGGCGCTTACAGTTCAGGGAGATTGGCCGATCTCAGAAGAGACTTTGGAGATGGAGACTTTGTAATGGCATTGAAAAATGGTAAGACTTGGGGACTTTTTAAGGTTGGACTAAATGCATTGTTGCATTTTATATGGTCATGAAGCCTATGGGGGCCAGGGAGTGGAATGGTGGTTTGAATGAGTGGTCTCCCAGAGTGCTTTGAAGTATTCAGACATTTTGTACCAGTTGTGGCACTGTTCTTGGTAGGTCTTTAGAAGGTGTGGGCCGTGCTAGAGGAAGTTATGTTATTGGGCAGGCTAGTGAGTTCAATAAGCCTTGTGGTCTCCAGTCGCTCTCTCTGCTTCCTGTCGCTCATTGCAAGATTGACCCTCAGCTTCCTTCGGCTCCAGCTCCAGCCGCCTGCCTCCCCACAATGGGCTCTAATCAATTCTGGAACCGTCAATCGTAAGCTCAAATAAACTCTTTCCTTTTATAGCTTTGGTCATGGTGTTTTATCACAGCAACAGAAACGTGACTAATACAGTGCCCAGAGTTTAAAGATTTTTAACTTCCATGTAATGAACTACTTGTTTTTTCTGCCTATATTGACTTTTTAAAATTTATTTCACAAAAATGTCCATTAGAACTATAAAAATCTTTGTACTACCCTGCTCTTCATATGCCATCACTGTTCCTTGTATTTTCCAAATATTTTCACAGTTAGTTCACACACTATGCCAACTTACCTTATTCTTAGTTACTGAAATGGAATTCATGGATTCCATTGCCATTGCCCTCAGAATCATGTGCTGTATCATATCTTTATATCCCAATATGATTTGTTGTTCACTGCTCTTCTTGACTCATAAAACACTGAGTGAAAGTAGGTTAAAGATAATAAAGATCCGCTTCCTCTGGATTCGTGTTGTCCAACAGAAATAAAACATGAACTCAAATTTTCTAGTAGTCACAAAAGAGAGAGCCAAGTGGGAGTGTAAACTCATACAGCCAACTATGGAAAGCAGTGTGGAGAAACCCTTGGAAGACTTGTAATGAACTTGCCACCTGCCAGCCATACCACTTCTGGGTATATACCACAAGATCACTCACACTGTAGGATGTCGTGCAACCACCGTTAATTGCGCTGCTGTCTTAACAATAGCAAAGAATGGAACAAACTCCAAGTTGCCCCTCAACTGACGAGTAAAAAGAGAAAATATGGTCATCTAACAATGAGAGTTCTATGCAGCTAAAGAAAGATGACATCATGACTTTGCAGGTAAATGGATGGAGCTACAAGATATCATGTGAGTGAAGTAGTACACCACCGTCCCAGAGAAACAAACAATGTGTATCCCTCCCCTATGGATGCTAGCACAAATTACCTAATTGTATGGGAAAATGAGCAATGTTAATGTAATTGAAAAAACGTGTCTTATAGTTAGAATCCCTTAAAAATAGATAAATAAAAAAAAAAAAGAGCCAAAATTAATTTTTAAGTACAATTAGCCCAGTACATCTAAAATATTATTTCAAAAATTATAATTTCAACAAATAATAACCAACAAAGCTAGCTTACATTTTGTGTTAAGATGAAAACTTAATTTTAAAAATTATTTATTATACATATATTTTTATCAAATCTAAACCCGTGCCTTCCCCCATCCCCCTACCCCTCCAGTGCTCATGCATTCTGCCAAAAACATGTTTCATATCTTTCTTAGTCTTTCTCAATATTGTCCATGGGGAAGTTGACTGTTCTTTGAGCAGAAGTTCACTGTTTCAGTCAGTTCTTTGTGGAGTCCTTTCTGTTGTTGTTGTTGTTGTTTCCAATCTGCATCACTCCCAACTGCTTTGGACAAAAGCTCAGGGGCCATACACAAAAATAATACACAATAGGTAATTGGCACTAGCAACCACAGTGAGGCTACCCTTCGTTGTTTGTTTTTCTGGGACTGTGTTTACTTCACTCAGCGTGATATCCTATTTTTTTACACTTACAACATATCTCAGTGTAGACTGGCCATATTTCCATTGTTCAGTGACACATTTGACCCGTGTTGGACACAGCAGCCAGCACAATCCAGATGATTCTTTGTGAAAAGCTCAGGAAGTGAAAATGACTTCTGCCATAGAGCTATAACTAGTCATTGCTTGGTACACAGTTCCTGATATCATGGATAGGCAATGTTACTAATATGGCATTGTCAATTCTGAGCATTTTCACATATCAAATAACTCACCTTATAATACATTTTAAATTTAAAAAATAAGCATAACTATATAAAAATAATATAAACTTTCAATAAGTAAAAAATGAAAATGCTCCTGAAAACATCACAAAGTATGAAAAAACATGAGTAAAATCCGTTATGTTTTTGAAGACCTTGGGTAATTTATAAATTACTGTGTTGTGGCTGATTCTCTCTTTTTCCTGTCTTTAAAAACTTTTTTAGAGTTCTTGATTCTTTTCTTTGAAAAATTACATATTTTCTCTTTATGCACATAAAATCTAAGTCAGTACACTTTTTTCTTTTGTGTTTTGAGAGGGTCTCCTTGAGGGTTCTCCTGTAGCTTGGCTGTCCTGGAACTCACTCTGTAGCCCAGGCTGCCTCAAACTCACAGAGATCCGCATGCCTCTACCCCCAAGTGTTAGCATTAAAGGCGTGCGCCACCACACCTGGCATTTATTTATCTTCTCTATGTGTATCAATGTTACTGTCTGCATGCAAGTTTGTTGACCTGTGTCGGCAAAGCCTCGGAGGTCAGAAGAGGATGTCGGACTTTTAAAAACCTATTTTCAAGGAGTAGTACATGTCCAAAATATCAACTGATTAGCACGGAGTGAGAGAAGCAGAACCGGGCTTGCTTCACAGTGTATTTAAATACTGGCAACAATCCCAGACCAGCTTAATCCTAGAGTGAATCAGTCTTTTTAAGAAACTATCCTTTCTTTCTGAAATATGCCACTTGGGGCTGTAGAATTTTATATTTTCATTTCAGCATAACATGCTCCTTATATTTAGTTTAATAGTGAAAAATGCCCAACCCAGTGTCTAGATAGAACAGGAAAATAAGGACTCTGTACATTAGAGTACAAACTCTGCAAAAAACCCTCACATGAGTAGCCTCCTCTACTAGGCACTTATGTGCACAAGTGAAATTGTGACTTAAAGTAACAAAAAGAAATTATGTGAAATGAAGAGAATTTGAAACCATGTGGTGTCTAGGGGGAAGCCTGGGATCTCAAATCACAATCACACACAGCATACAACACTCAGAAAAATTGAAAAAGTGAATGAATAGGGAGGTGAAGGGGGTAATTGGTTATATTCCCGCTAATATTCCAGAAATTAGATTGCACCTAATTGTGACATATCTAGAAAAGCACAACCAAATGCTTATGCTAATTGGCAGGCACTTCATTACAGTATAGGAATAATTAGCAGTCAGGGAAGAGTTACAAGCCTATTTGTAAGACATGCCAGAGCTTTTAAAATGCACCCAACAGTCAACAAGCAAATGGCTCCCAGAACAACAAGTGAGGAAACAAATTGCTGGTTTTCTCTAACACCCAGCTACCCAGTCCAGTTTATCATATTTGGCTTCACATATCTCAGTCTGTTCTGGAACACATTTGACCTGCCTTTGATTGCACATTTAGAGGAGAGTGGTTCTGACTATGGCTCGCCAGCTGGGCAGAGATTTCCTGGCCTCATACCATGTAAAACAGGAAGTGTCTCTGCATCTCTTCCTACAGATCTCAGGAATTGTTTCACAATGTAAATGAGGACAGGGGAATCCTTATGGTGATATTTCCCTTCTTCCATTGTGCGTTAGAGACTCTAGTTTTAGCTTGACTTGCTGCGTATTAGCCGACCGAGTTTAGAGAGATGTAATGTAGGGTTTGTTATCGCACTGAATTTATGCTGTTAAAAAAAACTCACTGAAATGTACCCCAAATGCTCATTAGCAGTCTCTCTTCCTAAGTAATTACATAAATCTTTTTTAGCCAAATGGTTCTTCAGTGTCACTTCTCTCATTCGTATGTGAAAAGCTTTTCTGTCACACTCTCTGGCTCTTTAAATTCCACTCATTCTTAAGTATTGCTTTCTTCATGAGCCTTCTCCAGGTTTCCTTCATCCTTCTTTGGTCTACCCTGCTTGAATTTCCAAGGTATAACTGGTACTCTCTGAAGTAAGATTGTACTATTGTTTGAATAAATTTCTGAACATCTACCATGAGCCAACACCTTTGTTGTTGGATGCCAGGGACACAAGTGTAAGCAAAAACATTGACCTTGCAGACCAACATAGGATATAAACATCAATTAAATCAAATGATAGTTTCCTCTTACTCTGAAGCTATATCTATGCTTCTTATTTTGCAATGTGAATGAAAGTTTTTACAATGGGAAAAAAACTACGTCTTCAAACTGACCTTTTGCAAGGCTGATCAACTGAGTAGAGCTTCAATGATTGTGAAGAATTTGGAATGCAGCAAGTTCATGTTGTAAAGTTGTAGTAGAGACCACTCACTTAATCACTTGGAGTTTTAACGGAAGGTTTATTTAATTATGATGCTGGGGCAAAACTCAACTCAGGAGGAATGTGGCCATTGAGGTTATTTACCAGGGCTTTTTCTAAGTAAAAGCCACTTAGAAGTTTACCATTACAGTTAAAGTTACCAATAAAGGGGCAGTGCATGAAGCAAGCAAGCCAGTCATTCTTAGAATGATTCAGGGACAGAAATGCCTCTTCTTAATGTTATCTGAGAACACTATCCCCGAATTTTTATAATCCTCTCAGTAATTCTCTATCTCATTTCCCCCTTTCATTGTGAGGGGGGTTGTTTTTTTTCAAATTCTTGAAGGAAAAGTTCATAAGAGTCAACCAAAGGTAGTGTTTCCAAGATGGAGTGATCTCTGATAGGGAGGGGGGTGTATTGGGTCCTAAGCACCATGATTTTAATGGAATTTACCTACTGGTTAATGAATCTGACAAATGAGTTAAGGATGCCATGGGCCACAATTCAGAACAACTAGAAGGATAAGTAGGGGTCCCACCAGGGCACTAGGGAGTGTGGCCAACCAGTTAGCATTTTGTTTCTAGCTCTTTCCTTTTCCTGGAGCTGCTGGTTTACTAAGGTTAAACTTCCCTTAATGACCCCAGAATTGACATAAAAACAGCACTGCTCTCCTAGGACCATACACAGCACACAGCCCCCCCTCCCATTGGAGAAAAAGTAAATCAAGTCCTCTCCGGTTCTGAAGAACCACCTCGGCTAAGGAGGTATGGGAATCCGAGAGGAATTGGAGTGACTGGTGGAGTTCACCCAGTGTTTTATCTACCTGAGCAGAAAGTTCTTTGAAATTGGAGTCAGACTTTACAAGGGTGGCTGTCCCTAGACCTATGGAACTGGCTATTCCAGTGCCCACCAGGAGGGAAACTAGGACAGAGGAGGTAATGAGTTCCTACTGGGTTCTGATATGGGAAACGAGGGGCATAAGGTGCTCTCTGCTGCCCTCCGCTGAGTAATAGTAAACCTGAGGAAGTACATGTACCAAGACACAAATATCAGATTGGGACTCCAACACCTAGGGGCTAAGGCAG
Organism: Rhizomys pruinosus; assembly: GCA_009823505.1. NCBI lineage: Eukaryota > Metazoa > Chordata > Mammalia > Rodentia > Spalacidae > Rhizomys > Rhizomys pruinosus. The sequence goes on from VZQC01000538.1 coordinate 480,832, forward strand.
GGTGTCAGGCACAGGAACCAAGTGCCCTTAGGAGGGACCAAATACATGGTGTGGTCTGGGGGCACAGAAATGGTGGAATTGCAGTAAATTTTAATAAGGTTCAGGAACAGAGGGCTGGCTGGAGACAGTAAAATAAGTTCCCTGTTTGGTAAGGTCCCCCAGTATTAGTAGGGGTTTAGTGCCCCAGGGGCACAGGTGGAGGGCATTGGAAGCAGAGAGGTTTCTAAATTGTCTTCAAATCTCCTATTTATGTACTACCTAAACCTGAGTAATAAGGTGGTCTAGGATCCAGGCTAAGCCAACAGTCCTTGACAAGGCTTGTCTGGGACTTGTTAAAGAACTGGAAACTGGAGGTTACAATTTGCAGCAGGGTGTGCTGTAGCAGGTTAGTTGATCCTATTAGCCCACCTGTGTTAATAAGAGGTAGATTTGTAGGGCCAGGTACATGAGTGGGATTTTTATGGAGCACATGGGGGTTTAAGACTTGGTTGGGGCCTATAGGAATTGAGGGATTTACTGGGGATTCAACCCACTGAAAGGCCAAAAGGACCCCCACCCCCAAGGTCATACCCCGTCATACAGGGAGATGTAGGCCCCAAGTTTTTCCTGTGGAACAATTAGGCTTTATCTCCTTTGGGCCATTGGACAGCACAGTTAAGCTGATAGGGTCATTTCCTGACCCCCTTCCATCTTTTGAAGGTTATAAAATCAGTACCTTTTTCTTGGGTCTCAGCCTCCGGCCCCCACATACTTTCACAACCTGCTTGTGGACAGTAGTATGCCTCCATGTCATTACATTCCCATTTACCTGATGGGCATATATAAAAGGAGTGAGAGGCTAAATATTGCTGTTGTTGGGAGCACTGGCATCCCATGTCATAGCCACATGAGTCCTTTTCCAGAAAATCTGGCTCCTCAGGTGGATCCCAGTCAATTTTGAGCAGGTCACAAAGATCAAACAGGAAGGAAGGTGTTACAATAGGCTTTGAGTTCCCAGCGAGGATAATCTTCTTTACAAGTNCTTTCATATCTGAGTACTGTGTTCACATCACCTCCCTCCCTCCCTTCCTTCTGTCAGATGTATCACTAGTGAAGATTCCCTTTCATATCTGAGTACTGTGTTCACATCACCTCCCTTACCACCTTCCCTCATGCTCCTTTCCCCTCAATTTCATGATGTCTTTTAAAAATTTTCAGTAGTTTTTCACTTATTAATTTTTGACACTTTCATGTATGAGTATTATATTTATATATTTTCTACCCCTCCACTCTCTCCCAACTCCCCCTCAACTTTGTAATCTCTTCTTCAATTTCACACACATACCATACACGTACACACACACATTGATATATATATATATATATATAGTCTTGAGTTACTGGTACATGTGTTGAGGGCTGACCCCTTGGGATTGGATAACATATCAGGGATCTCTTCTCTTGAGAAACCCAATTTTTCTTTTATCTGCAGGCATTGATTGTCTGTATCTCTTCATCTAGAGGTGGACTGTAGGCGTTCTTTTGGCAGAAGCACTTAAAGAGTCAGCAAGCAGCCCCCAAGCCTTGACCCCTGCTGTTACTCGGCCAAACCTGTGAGGTCTGGACTGTCTTTTATCCCTTAGGGAAAAGCTTTGATCTGGAAAATGGCCTGGGTTTCCACTTGCCATGACTGCCTTCCCCAGCCCCCAATTGTGTGTATGTCCCAGGCCATGCAAGGATCTGTATAAAAAGCCTTGAGTTACAACATTAAAATTGAGTCTTTCCTCCTGGACTGTGAGTCTGTTTCCATTTCTCTCTGGGTGACTTCTCACGATTCCCTCCCCCTCCTTGCTGGAGCTTAAGCCTGAAATTGTCAGCCTGCTGGCTGGGGACAGACAATTCCGAGGCTTGCAGCCTTGCAGAGCTGCAAGCCTGGTCCAGGGAGGAAGAACATCTAGTGGACTGCAGCACACACATAATGAACAGACATATATTTCTGGAGACAGTGGGCCTTTGTGAAATCCAACCCCCATGTTGGTAAGCCAGTTGGTGTTGTCATTGTGAGTTTTGTATAGTGAACCATATTGAAATTTCATGGGAGCAATTCCCTGCCAGGTCTATAGGTATCTTAGTCCTTGTGTTTCTGCCTTCTCTTCTGTAACACTCTTTGAGCCTTGGATATAGGGGTTTGTATTAGTTACTTTTCTGTTGCTGTGATAAAACACCATGACCAAGGAACTTATAGGAAGAGTTTATTTGAGCTTATGATTGACGGATTCCAGGGAATTAGAGTCCATTGTGGTGGGAGGCATGGTGGCTGGAGCTGGAGCAGCACGCAGAGGGTCACATCTCGCAAAGAGCACAGGAAGCAGAGAGGGTGACTGGAGACCACGAGGCTTGTTAAACTCACTAAGCCTGCCCCCAATAACATACTTCCTCTAGCACAGCCACACCTTCTAAGACCTCCACAAACAGTGCCACATACTTCCTCTAGCACAGCCACACCTTCTAAGACCTCCACAAACAGTGCCACCAACTGGAAACAAATGTCTGAATATTTACAGCCTATGGGGGACACTCATTCAAACCACCACAGGGCTGCACTGTAGATATTTCAGTTGGGGTTAGGGACCCCACATTCACTTATTCTCTACATTTGACCAGTTGTATATCTCTGTAACAGTCTCCATATGTTGCAAACAAAAGCTTATTTTATGATTGGCTAGAGCTACACTTATTTGTGGGCATAAGAACAAATATTTAGAGTACAGCTTGAAATTAAATTGTTTTTTTTTTTTCAATTCAAATTTAAATTTTATTTATTATACCTTCTAAAGTAGATATAAAAGCAATATTTGATTTTGAGTCTAAATATATTCATAAATCAATTAAATTGATTATTTTCTTATCAAATATGTAAGATTGGAAGAAATTATATTTATGCTATCTGTTCTAAATTTTTCAACACTTAAAAGTTGTATTGATTAATATATTTTTTATTCAGTGAGAAATGGCTAGCAACATTTCAATAAATAAGAAAAGATACAAGTGAACCCATAATGTTTTTATAATGTTTCTATACCATCTGAAGAAATGACATTTCTTTAAAAATCAGCATGTATGTGACTTACATTTTACCTGGTCTCCAAATTCCAGAAAGATACCATTATAAAATTAAATGTATGTTCCCTTAATATATGATATCTTTCTCCCAGAAAGTCCAGAGCCTGGGACACAGCAAAAATGATATAGTTTTTCCATTAAAATAGTGCTAACTGGCTGTTACTGCTTCACTGCCACCATTCTGCTGGGCTTGCAGCCAGGATATCTTAGAGGTGACTTTCATTTTCTTACAGTTTAGCTTTTGCTTAAACTGATATTAATGCATTTAATTTTGCTTCCTATTCAGAACTAATTTCCTCATTTAGCCTCTTCTCTTTTAAATGAACCTACTAAGCATATCTCATTTCCATATACCTTCCTCCTCTCCATTCCTGTCAGCTGATCCCTACTCTGCCATACACTGATGTTGTCTGTCCACCCATGTTGCTTTGAGTGAATAAGTAATGAGAAAAAAATAAATACATGTTAGGTCTTTTAGTTGATCTTCATTATATTCTGCCTGAGGTCTGCATTTTTAATGGCTTTAACTATACTTCTAATAGGTATAAACTTGTTTAGTGTTTGGAGAAAACATCATTTTATGGTGAAGGAAATAGTTGTCAAATGACAGAATACTAGAGCAAGCTTCTAAGACTTTGGACCACACATAAAAGGAAAACATTCTGTTCTAGGGCTTTGTCTTCCATCCCAGCACATATACAAATTATCTCTTCATCGTTCTTCATCATTTTTTTAGGTGTTTGGTTGATTTTTTTTTTAAATTAGTTTTTATTGATGCTTTGTGCATTTCATACATTTTTCCAATTCAGTTCAGGCTTATTTCCCTTTCTCTCCTCCCCACCCCCACCCCATCCCAGTTCATGCATTCTGCCATAACTGTCCTGCATCTTTCTCTCAGTTTTTTTTTTCATTTTTAGCTATAAGTGATAATCCATGAGTACAAGCATCCTTCATGCAAAACCTATCTGCAGGCTGTTGTGCCCAAACACCTACAGCCCCACCATCCAGTGGGGGGTGACAGGTTGTTTGTTCAATCAAGTTGATCAAATGAGTGTCCAGACTACATTGCTGTAGTTTCACCATTCACCCCAATCGCAGCCCTTACATTCTACCACGCCCCCTCTTCCGCAGGTTGTTCCCTAGGCTTAGAAAAGGGGCACAGGTGGATGAGAGGTAAAACAGTCCACTCTCTCTGGAGCTGTTGACTTGGACTCTGGTCAATTCTGGCTGTTTCCTTTCATGGGCTGACAGTTTGTCCAGGAATAACCTTTCGATCCTGGCCTGGCGCGTTATGGCGTCTCCCCTGCTGAAATTAAATTGTTTTAAGGAAATGGCAGTAATGGGTTCTTTAGGGTCTATGATCTCACCAGCCATGGGTACTTGGCTATGTTTACAGTACTAGGCATAAATTTCTTCCTACAGAGAGAGCCTTATGTCAAACTGTTGGTTACCATAAGATATAGGTGTCACTAGTACACCATTTGGGCTATCTTGCTGGAACAGTCATTGATCTGATTCGTAGGGTTTACACATGGGTAGGATTACTGACTGATTTTCTCTCTTTACAGCTTGCATAAGACTTTCTGATACTATGAGAGAAAGCCCAGGGAAGAAGCTTCCAGGTCAGTCCCTTATCAATTCCAAGTCCTGTGTGTAAGGCGTGTGGCCCCTTCAGCATCAGGGTCTTACCTTCAAGTTCCAGGAGGCAACCAGTGGCAATTGCTTATATTGTTTTAAGAGTCTGGGGGACTAATCTCAAAAAGATATTTTCCCATGCATAGCACTGGAATTTTTGTTAGTCAGTTGTTCTTGAGGGCAGAAATATATACCATGGAGCATGACTCAGCTCTACCAACTCCTTGACCTATTCCCAAATGACTCATTATTCTATTACAGAGATACTTGCTTAGTCATGTTCATTGTTGCTCTTTCACAATAGCTAGGAAATGGAAACAACCTGAATAACCTTCAAACGATGGATGGATAATGAAAATATGGTGTATATGCATAATGAAGTTGTAAATTCAGTTGTAAAGGAAAATAAAATCATGAAATTTACAGGCAAATGGATGGAATGGAAAACATTATACTGAATGAGATAACCCAGACCCAGAGAGACAAACTCCACATGTTCTCTCTCATTTATCAAGCATCATATTTAATGACAATGGAGAAAATTAACACCTTTGTATTTGTCCTGATTTTATTTTTTTTGTGTATGTGTTTTTGAGACAGGGGCTCCCTGTAGCCACAGCTGACCTGAAGCTGGATCTGTAGACCAGGCTGGCCTTGAACTCACAGAGATCTGCCTGCCTCTGCCTCCCAAGTGCTGGGATTAAAGGTGTGTGCCACCATGCCCAGTTTATCCTAATTTTAATAGAAATGCTTTGGGCTTTCCCCTATTTAGTAAATATCTTGTTTGTGATGATGCCATTTAACATCCACTCTTTCTAGCAATATTGAGAATACAGTGTATTGCTCTTCTCTGCAGTTGCCATGCTTTTACACATCTCCGGAATTTATTCCTCCTAACTGAAGCTTGGTCCTGTTATGGTGCTGGACCACTGGGAGAAAAGAGAGAGTACACACAGACTTCAGGTTCCAATTACCCCAATTAGGTAGGTTTTTTTGTTTTGCTTTGTTTTGTTTTTTTAAATTGAACTGGCCAAGATTGTATCCCAGGTCAAGATTGGGAGAGCACAGAACTAACTCAGAGGAAGGTTAGTCTTATAAAGGCAAATACAATTCCCCAGCAAATGTTTTAGAAATTCCAGTCAGATAATAAAAACCTCAGTTCCTGCCTGCTGTAGGAAGACTAAGATAGGAAATGGGTGGGCTGTAGGCAATTGTAAAACGTTGACAAAAATATAAGGTAGATAGTTGGCCAAAAGATATCCTGGAAAGGGGATTGAATATCTAAATAACCAACTGGCTCTTTCTGGACTTGTTCTGGGCCTGGTTCAGCCATTGTCAGTAAAAAAAATGGAGTTACCTAGGCAGGACCACTATCACCATCTCCTTTGACCAGAATCTCCCTATTCATCCCTCTGTGCCTTTGTCCTCAACCAAATAAGGTTTCATTCTCTGTGCCTGTGGTGGTTTGAATGAGTGTCCCCCATAGGCTGTAAGTATTCAGACATTTGTCTCCAGTTGGGGGCACTGTTTTTGGAGGTCTTAGAAGGTGTGGCCATGCTGGAAGTACATCATTGGGGACGGTTCTTAGTGAGTTTAACAAGCCTTGTGGTCTCCAGTACTCTCCTATCTGCTTCTGTGCTCATTTCGAGTGTGACCCCTCAGCTTGCTGCTCAGCTCCAGCTCCACCACCATGCCTCCCACCACAATGACTTAATTCCCTGGAACCTCAAGTAAGCTCAAATAAAATCTTTCTTTATAATTTTCTTTGGTCATGGTTGGTTTTTCACAGCAACAGAAAAGTGAATAATACAGTAAATTTGTTACCAGAGGATGTGGCTGTTGGTGTGAAGCACTTGACCATGTGGATGTTTGGAGAACATGTGGAAGATTTTGGAACTTTGGGCTAAAAACTGTTGACTACTGTAAGCAGAGCTTAAGGCCATTTTCATTTGTAGAAGCCTGAAGAAAGCATTGCTGCACAACAAAATGTATTTCCAGAGGAAAATAAAGACTTAGGCACAACTGGGATATTTGATAAAGAGTCTGGCGCAGTTTGCCCACAGCCCAAAAATGCTTGCCTGATGCCGAAGTTGAAACGCAATGGACTGATGTCTTTCGCAGAGGATATTCAAGAAAGCCTAATGTAGAAAGAAATGGTGGTTGGCCAATTAATGGTGATATTGTACAGATCTACAGTGAAAAAGAGCAGATGGCGGGCAGAAAGAAAAGAAATGCAGAAGTACAGTTTGATTCTGAAACCCCGCTAGGAAGATTAAAGGTGGTGCCAAGTCTTGTGAAGGAGATTTTCCTTTGATAAGGAGATTAAATGATTAAGGAGAGGCCTACCAGATATTTACAAGTAAAACAATGGGAAAGAGTGAGATTAAATGATTAAGGAAGGCCTCGAGATTTACAAGTAAACACAGAAATAGTACTTCAGGGCAAGACCACACCCAGCTAAACCTCCAAACTTTTGAAGGAAAATACTGAAAGGGTTTTCTGCTCCAAGTTCAGGGCAGAGAAAAAGTTGCAAATGTGGTTGAAATGGCCAGGGTTGCCGGTGTGGTGGCGCAACGCCTTTAATCCTAGCACTTGGGGTGCAGATGCATGCGGATTTTTGTGAGTTACAAGGCCCAGCCGGTCTTACAGAGTGAGTCTCCAGGCAGCTGAAGCTCAGGGAGACCTTGTCTTGAAAAGCCCAAAAAAAAAAAAATAGGCCAGGGTCCATCCCAAACTTGCAGCCAAACTCAGCAGTTTCATTCACGTGGTGCTGGCTTTAGAGGCATGAAGTTTGCAAGAGTGAAGGGGTCATCAGTTCTTCCTCCACGGTTTCAGAGAGCCACAGAGGCCAGGCAGAGTGCAGAAGGAGCGTCCCTGAATAAAGAAGGCCCTAATAGGCCATTGCGTCAAGCTGTGAATGTGAAGCCTGGTTGGCAGCGGAGACCCCAAGAAGACATTTGAGATGCCAGACCTATGAGATATTTGCCAAGGAGAGCTACATACAAGGAGTGGTATCGGCCTAAGAAAGAGATGTATGTTGCAAGCAAAGCTGGAAGAGCTGAGCCATCTAAGCCCTTTGGAAGTCAAGTCCCAGAAGTCGCACATGGAGCTACTGGACTTGGTGTTTGCCCTGCAGGTTTTTGATTTTGTTTTGGTCCAGTATTTCCTCACTATGCCTCTATTCCTCCCTTTTGGAATGGGAATGTGTATTCTATTCCACTGTACATTGGGAGTATGTAATTTGTCTTTTGATTTTACAGGAGCTTACAGTTCAGGAGATTGGCCTGAGTCTCAGAAGAGACTTTGGACTGTAGACTTTTGAATGGCATTGAAATTGGTAAAGACTATGGGGACTTTTAAGGTTGGACGAAATGCAGTTTGCATTTTATATGGTCAGGAGCCTATGGGGGCCAGGGAGTGGAATGTGGTGGTTTGAATGAGTGTCTCCCATAGGCTTTAAGTATTCAGACATTTGTCTCCAGTTGGTGGCACTGTTCTTGGAGGTCTTAGAAGGTGTGGCCGTGCTAGAGGAAGTATGTTATTGGGGGCAGGCTTAGTGAGTTCAATAAGCCTTGTGGTCTCCAGTCGCTCTCTCTGCTTCCTGTGCTCATTGCGAGATGTGACCCTCAGCTTCCTGCTCCAGCTCCAGCCGCCATGCCTCCCGCCACAATGGACTCTAATTCTCTGGAACCGTCAATCGTAAGCTCAAATAAACTCTTCCTTTTATAAGTTCCTTTGGTCATGGTGTTTTATCACAGCAACAGAAAAGTGACTAATACAGTGCCCAAGAGTTTAAAGATTTTTAACTTCCCATGTAATGAACTATTTGTTTTTCTCTGCCTACTTTATTTGACTTTTAAAATTTATTTCACAAAAATGTCCATTAGAACTATAAAAATCTTTGTACTCCCTGCTCTTCATATGCCATCACTTTCCTTGAATTTTTCCAAATATTTTCAGCAGTTAGTTCACACACTATGCCAACTTACCTTATTCTTAGTTACTGAAATGGAATTCATGGATTCCATTGCCATTGCCCTCAGAATCATGTGCTGTATCATATCTTTATATCCCAATATGATTTGTTGTTCACTGCTCTTCTTGACTCATAAAACACTGAGTGAAAGTAGGTTAAAGATAATAAAGATCCGCTTCCTCTGGATTCGTGTTGTCCAACAGAAATAAAACATGAACTCAAATTTTCTAGTAGTCACAAAAGAGAGAGCCAAGTGGGAGTGTAAACTCATACAGCCACTATGGAAAGCAGTGTGGAGAACCCTTGGAAGACTTGGAATGAACTTGCCACCTGACCTAGCCATACCACTCCTGAGTATGTACCCACAAGATTCATCTTACTGCAGAGATACATGCACATCCATGTTAATTGCAGCCCTCTTCACAATAGCAAAGAGCTGGAACAAACCCAAGTGCCCCTCAACTGACGAGTAAAAAGAGAAAATATGGTGCATCTAGACAATGGAGTTCTATGCAGCAGTAAAGAAAGATGACATCATGAACTTTGCAGGTAAATGGATGGAGCTACAAGATATCATGCTGAGTGAAGTAACACCGTCCCAGAGAAACAAACAATGAATGGTATCCCTCCCCTATGGATGCTAGCACAAATTACCTAATTGTATGGGAAAATGAGCAATGTTAATGTGATGTGAAAACAACTGTGGTCTTATATTGTAGAATCCCTTAAAAATAGATAAATATAAACTAAAAAAAAGAAAGAGCCAAAATTAATTTTTAAGTACAATTAGCCCATTACATCTAAAATATTATTTCAAAAATTATAATTTCAACAAATAATAACCAACAAAGTAGCTTACATTTTTGTGTACTACATTTAAAACTTAATTTTTAAAAATTTATTTATTTATACATATATTTTTTATCAAATCTAGACCCGTGTCTCCCCCATCCCCCTACCCCTCCAGTGCTCATGCATTCTGCCAAACATGCTTTTCATCTCTTTCTTAGTCTTTCTCAATATTGTCCATGGGGAAGTTGACTGTTTTGAGCAGAAGTTCACTGTTTCAGTCAGTTCTTTGATGGAGTCCTTTCTGTTGTTGTTGTTGTTGTTTCCAATATGCATCACTCCCAACTGCTTTGGACAAAAGCTCAGGGGGCCATACACAAGAAATACTTACAACTAGGTAATTGGCACTAGCAACCACAGATGAGGCATACCATTCGTTGTTTGTTTTTCTGGGACTGTGTTACTTCACTCAGCGTGATATCCTATTTTTTTACACTTACAACATATCTCAGTGTAGACTGGCCATATTTCCATTGTTCAGTGACACATTTGACCCGTGTTGGACACAGCAGCCAGCACAATCCAGATGATTCTTTGTGAAAAGCTCAGGAAGTGAAAATGACTTCTGCCATAGAGCTATAACTAGTCATTGCTTGGTACACAGTTCCTGATATCATGGATAGGCAATGTTACTAATATGGCATTGTCAATTCTGAGCATTTTCACATATCAAATAACTCACCTTATAATACATTTTAAATTTAAAATATAAGCATAACTATATAAAAATAAATATAAAACTTTAAATAAGTAAAAATGAAAATGCTCCTGAAAACAATCACAAGTATGAAAAACATGAGTAAAATCATAGTTATGTTTTTGAAGACCTTGGGTAATTTATAAATTACTGTGTTGTGGCTGATTCTCTCTTTTCTTGTCTTTAACATGTTTTTAGAGTTCTTGATTCTTTTCTTTGAAAAATTACATATTATTCTCTTTATGCACATAAAATCTAGTCAGTACACTTTTTTTCTTTTGGTCTTTTTGAGAGGGTCTCCTTTGAGGGTCTCCCTGTAGCTCTGGCTGTCCTGGAACTCACTCTGTAGACCAGGCTGGCCTCAAACTCACAGAGATCCGCATGCCTCTGCCTCCCAAGTGTTAGGATTAAAGGCGTGCGCCACCACACCTGGCATTTATTTATTTCTCTATGTGTATCAATGTACTGTCTGCATGCAAGTTTGTGTACCTGTGTCGTGCAAAGCCTCGGAGGTCAGAAGAGGATGTCGGACTTTTAAAAACCTATTTTCAAGGAGTAGTACATGTCCAAAATATCAACTGATTAGCACGGAGTGAGAGAAGCAGAACCGGGCTTGCTTCACAGTGTATTTAAATACTGGCAACAATCCCAGACCAGCTTAATCCTAGAGTGAATCAGTCTTTTTAAGAAACTATCCTTTCTTTCTGAAATATGCCACTTGGGGCTGTAGAATTTTATATTTTCAGCATAACATGCTCCTTATATTTAGTTTAACGTGAAAATCCAACCCAGGTCTAGATAGAACAGAAAATAAGGACTCTGTACATTAGAATCAAACTCTGCAACCCTCACATGAGTAGCCCTCTAGGCACTTATGTGCACAAGTGAAATTGTGACTTAAAGTAACAAAAAGAAATTATGTGAAATGAAGAGAATTTGAAACCATGTGGTGTCTAGGGGGAAGCCTGGGATCTCAAATCACAGCATAAAAATAAAAAGAAAATTGAAAAAGTGAATTAGAGGAGGTGAGGGGGTAATTGAGTTATTTCCAGCTAATATCCCAGAAATTAGATTGCACCTAATTGTGACAATCTAGAAAGCACCAAATGCTTATGCTAATTGGCACTTCATTACAGTATAGGAATAATTAGCAGTCAGGGAAGAGTTACAAGCCTATTTGTAAGACATGCCAGAGCTTTTAAAATGCACCCAACAGTCAACAAGCAAATGGCTCCCAGAACAACAAGTGAGGAAACAAATTGCTGGTTTTCTCTAACACCCAGCTACCCAGTCCAGTTTATCATATTTGGCTTCACATATCTCAGTCTGTTCTGGAACACATTTGACCTGCCTTTGATTGCACATTTAGAGGAGAGTGGTTCTGACTATGGCTCGCCAGCTGGGCAGAGATTTCCTGGCCTCATACCATGTAAAACAGGAAGTGTCTCTGCATCTCTTCCTACAGATCTCAGGAATTGTTTCACAATGTAAATGAGGACAGGGGAATCCTTATGGTGATATTTCCCTTCTGCGTTTAGTAGACTCTAGTTTTAGCTGACTGTGTATTAGAGAAGTTTTAAGGATGAATTTTTGTTATCCACTGAATTTAGCTGTTAAAAAAAAACTCACTGAAATGTACCCCAAATGCTCATTAGCAGTCTCTCTTCCTAAGTAATTACATAAATCTTTTTTAGCCAAATGGTTCTTCAGTGTCACTTCTCTCATTCGTATGTGAAAAGCTTTTCTGTCACACTCTCTGGCTCTTTAAATTCCACTCATTCTTAAGTATTGCTTTCTTCATGAGCCTTCTCCAGGTTTCCTTCATCCTTCTTTGGTCTACCCTGCTTGAATTTCCAAGGTATAACTGGTACTCTCTGAAGTAAGATTGTACTATTGTTTGAATAAATTTCTGAACATCTACCATGAGCCAACACCTTTGTTGTTGGATGCCAGGGACACAAGTGTAAGCAAAAACATTGACCTTGCAGACCAACATAGGATATAAACATCAATTAAATCAAATGATAGTTTCCTCTTACTCTGAAGCTATATCTATGCTTCTTATTTTGCAATGTGAATGAAAGTTCCCAGGGAAAAAAACCTACGTCTTCAAACTGAACCTTTTGCAAGGCTGATCAACTGAGTAGAGCTTCAATGATTGTGAAGAATTTGGAATGCAGCAAGTTCATGTTGTAAAGTTGTAGTAGAGACCACTCACTTAATCACTTGGAGTTTTAAAGGAAGGTTTAATTTAATTATGATGCTGGGCTGAAACTCAACGTGGGAGGAATGTGGCCATGAGGTGTTACAGGGCTTTTTATAAGTACAACAGCCAATTAGAGTTTACCATTACAGTTAAAGTTACCAGTAAAGGGGCAGTGCATGAAGCAAGCAAGCCAGTCATTCTTAGAATGATTCAGGGAAAATGGCTTAATGATATCTGAGAACACTATCCCCGAATTTTTATAATCCTCTCAGTAATTCTCTATCTCATTTCCCCCTTTCATTGTGAGGTGTTCAAATTCTTGAAGGAAGTTCATAAGAGTCAACCAAAGGTAGTGTTTCCAAGATGGAGTGATCTCTGATAGGGAGGGGGGTGTATTGGGTCCTTAGCATCATGAATTTAATAGAATTTACCTACTGGTTAATGAATCTGACAAGTGAGTTTAAGATGCATGGGCCACAATTCAGAACAACTAGAAGGATAAGTAGGGGTCCCACCAGGGCACTAGGGAGTGTGGCCAACCAGTTAGCATTTTGTTTCTAGCTCTTTCCTTTTCCTGGAGCTGCTGGTTTACTAAGGTTAAACTTCCCTTAATGACCCCAGAATTGACATAAAAACAGCACTGCTCTCCTAGGACCATACACAGCACACAGCCCCCCCTCCCATTGGAGAAAAAGTAAATCAAGTCCCCTCCAGTTCTGAAGAACCACCTCGGCTAAGGAAGTATGGGAATCTGAGAGGAACTGGAGTGACTGGTGGAGTTCACCCAGCATTTTATCTACCTGAGCAGAAAGTACTTTGAAATTGGAGTCGGACTTTACAAGGGTGGTTGTCCCTAGACCTATGGAACCAGCTAGTCTAGTCCTTACCTGGAGGAGAACTAGGACTGAGGCAGTAATAAGTTCCTGCCTCAGTTCTGATGTGGGAGTCAAAGAGCATAAGGTGTTCTCTGCTGCCCTCCCCTGAGTTATAGCAAACTTTGGGAAGTACATGTACCAAGATACAAAAATCAGATTGGGGGTAAGGCAGGGTGTCAGGCTGGATAGACACATGAATCAAGTGCCCTTGGAGGGGGGGACCAAATATGTGGTGAGGTCTGAGGGCACAGAAATGGTGGAATTGCAGTAAATTTTAATAAGGTTCAGGAACAGAGGGCTGGCTGGAGACAGTAAAATAAGTTCCCTGTTTGGTAAGGTCCCCCAGTATTAGTAGGGGTTTAGTGCCCCAGGGGCACAGGTGGAGGGCATTGGAAGCAGAGAGGTTTCTAAATTGTCTTCAAATCTCCTATTTATGTACTACCTAAACCTGAGTAATAAGGTGGTCTAGGATCCAGGCTAAGCCAACAGTCCTTGACAAGGCTTGTCTGGGACTTGTTAAAGAACTGGAAACTGGAGGTTACAATTTGCAGCAGGGTGTGCTGTAGCAGGTTAGTTGATCCTATTAGCCCACCTGTGTTAATAAGAGGTAGATTTGTAGGGCCAGGTACATGAGTGGGATTTTTATGGAGCACATGGGGGTTTAAGACTTGGTTGGGGCCTATAGGAATTGAGGGATTTACTGGGGATTCAACCCACTGAATGGCAAAAAGGACCCCAAGGTCATACCCAGTCATACAGAGATGTAGGCCCCAAGTTTTTCCTGTGGAACAATTAGGCTTTATCTCCTTTGGGCCATTGGACAGCACAGTTAAGCTGATAGGGTCATTTCCTGACCCCCTTCCATCTTTTGAAGGTTATAAATTCAGTACCTTTTTCTTGGGTCTCAGCCTCCGGCCCCCACATTGTGGACAATAGTATGCCTCCATGTCATTACATTCCCATTTACCTGATGGGCATATATAAAAGGAGTGAGAGGCTAAATATTGCTGTTGTTGGGAGCACTGGAATCCCATGTCATAGCCACATGAGTCCTTTTCCAGAAAATCTGGCTCCTCAGGTGGATCCCAGTCAATTTTGAGCAGGTCACAAAGATCAAACAGGAAGGAAGGTGTTACAATAGTCTTTGAGTTCCCAGCGAGGATAATCTTCTTTACAAGTTGTCCATCAATGGTTCTGGTCAGGGTCCAAGTCACCTGCCTGGCTTGGTGAAGGGTTAAAGGCACATAAAAAGGAAGTGAGAAGAACATCAGGATTAAAAGTCCCTTTTTAGTTTCACCTTCAAGGGATCGTAGGTCTTCTCGAGGCACCATGACTCTGGGGCATAGTTCAGGTGGGCCTTCTTATTCTGAGACAGATGTATCCAGTGGTTTTTTTCCTTGCAACCTTGACAGCAGTAGGAGTGGTCAGGATCACCAGAAATGGGCAGTCCTTTTGGGTTCGAGAGAAGACGTGAAATCGGCAAACCCACACCCAATCACCTGGTTCGGGTGTTGGTAAGGGGCTTGCCAAATCTTGATCAGGTTCTGAACAGTGAGTCTGCTGAACCAAGTGGTGGATTTCTTTCAAGGCACTTTGTAGGCCCTGTAGAGATCTGAAAAAAATCTGCGTTAGAAATTTGAGCTGACATCATCCCCTATTTTATGTATGAGAGGAGGGGGTCTTCCAAACATAATTTCATAAGGTGTTATGCCCTGTATATAAGAGAAACATCTTACTAGGAGAGAAAAAGGAAGAAGACTTACCCAGTTCCCTCCAATCTCTGCCATGAACTTAGTCTGTAAAGAGGGACCAGTTATAAGGGAACAAGATAGACTCCATTTTTCTATTTTGTGGAAACACACCATCCAAGAACAGCCCCCCCATCCTCATATTCCAGGAGAAACCACAGAATATTTCAACAGCTAACAGGGAAGGACCAAAGGTTGTTGGTTGAAAATAACTAACAGGGAGAGACAGAAGGTTAAACATGTTTGCTCTTCTGCCGGGATGTACTCAGTGAGTAAAATCTCCCCCCTCCCCATGGCGCCACCAAAGCTGCCAGATGGCCCTGACCTATCAGTCTAAAAACCATGCTTCCTCAGTCCCTATGAATCAATAACAAAATGCCAAAACTGGAAAATTCCCCATTTTCAGTTTTCCCTTTAAAAGACCCCCCCCAGCTGTGGCACCACTTCTCCCAGCCTGTTGTGTCAGAAGGGTGGCAGTCCAAGCTCGAGCTTGAATTGAAGACTCTTTGTATTTACATTGGAGCTGCGTGTCCTGGTGGTCTTTCGGGTGTCCCAGTAATCTGGACATAACATATGGGGGCTTGTCTGGGATCCCCCAGACCCTCAGGACCCCAATCTGAAGAGTCTAATAGTGGCCAGTAAATGTCTCAGTCTTGTCCTCTGTCTTTAGTCTTCTCTGTGCTCCTTGTTTCAATCAGACCCCGAGGCAGTGGAAAATGGCTATAAGTGGCCTATAGTGGACACACTAGTAGGTCAAAAGGCCTAATGGCTCAGAAAGATGTTTCTGACCTGGGGGGCGGTTGAGGTGCCTGCCCAACAGAATAAGTTTTTTTTTCAGTGCAGAGGCAGATGAGGTGCCTGCCCAACAGAAGAAGTTTTTTCAGTGCAGAGGCGGATGAGATGCGCCCCCCCAACAGAATAAGTTTTTTTTTTTCCAGAGGCGGATGAGATGCCTGCCCAGCCAAAACCAAGCACTTGGATTTTTTCTGTGTCTTTGGTCATGCTGTGACCTGAGTATGGTTTATCTGTTTTGTGTCTTGTGTTGATTGTTCTCAGTGACTTTGATGGATATTATAGGACAGACTGCTTCTTCCCAATCCTTCCTTTCTCCAATTCCAACTCTCTAAACTAGTGCTGTTTATTCTACAGGGAAGGTAGCCACTCTGGTGACTAATGGAAGCAACTTCCATGTGTCTAAGTGCGCTTCTAAGTTTTGCATGTGGTTATAATTCAGTCATAATTGTCTCATGTTGGTTCTGTCAAAAAGTGGCCACTTCAAGTTTCAATCCTTTATGTGCACAGAATCATTCATTTTGGCATGCCAGACTAGATAGGCACATGCAAACTTTAAAAATTGATATTTAAAAATGCATTTAAAGGCCTAAAATTTGGATATTGTAGACGTCTCTAAATTTATTGTCTCTGAGTCTATCAAATGCTTCACAACAGGTGGTAATTTTTATAGGAATTAACCTCTGAGTTGACTGTTTAAGGATCCTATTTTCTAAGATGACATTTTGGGTTGTGTTTGCTTTCAAAAAAGTAACTTGCTTGCTTTGGAATTATCTATCTTTTTGAGATCTCTGTGGACCAGTTTCAGGGCTGGAAATGAATTCTTGGACTGGCTTTTGTTTTGGGTGGGGCAGTTTTGTTGCCCCTTGGGACTGGGTGTGGTGACACGCACCTTTAATCCCAGTCCTTGGGAGGCAGAATCAGGCAGTTCTTTGTGAGCTCAAGGCCAGCCTGGTCTACAGAGCAAGTTCCAGGCCAGCTGAGACTAAAGGGAGACCCTGTCTCAAAGTAACAAACAAACAAACAAAAGAAATCATGTGTGTGAGTGTTGGTAATTCCCACATGCACGGAAATTACACATGTGTATGTGTTTATTGGTAATTTTCCACCTGAAGTAAATAACAAGGTGTTAGAGAAAATAAATACCAGGCAGCTGTCTCCATTGAAATAGTTCTTGGCATTGGGCAGGTCCCCAAGGGACTCACAGCTCCTGGCCACAAAGGTATGTGCCATGCACACAGTATTGGCTAAAGAGTGGGATCCCCTGGTGCTTAAGGTCCCTGCCTTATTCATAATCTCATCTGGTCAGTGTGCTGGGCCCTAGGTGTGAGTGAGAGTTGTTTTTTAGTAAAAGGATGCATAAAGCATATTGGAGCCAGTAAGAGGCATGTGGATAAGATGAAAGTGCATGTTTGAGATGGCTGGGGCTTATTGTCGCTGTACTGGGAGGAGGTGTTGAGATGTCTTCTAGGCAGAGAAGGTATGGAAAGGCTGAACAAGGGATTGGAATTGTGCGGTTTTTACTGATGGAAGAAGGGAGAAGTCTACTATGAGTCTCTGATGTGGAAAAAGGTAGATTAGCGATTTTTGTGATGCATCTGTGAGGGCTGGAGGTTGGTTAGAGCAGGGCCATTTCTCACCTCTCACCACCTGCACTTGCTCCAGACTCAAGTCACATTTGAACCCTAACTGCTCTGGTGACCACTGCTCTGAGGTGGGTCAAATGGTGGACCTTTAAAGTTCACACCCACTTAGAGCCTCAGAATGTGGCCCAGCTTCTGTTGTAACTAGAGTAATTGTTAAGGTGAGACTGGATCCTAAACTCACAGAAGCACAGAGATCTCTGTGAGGCTGGAGCTAGGCAGTCCAGTCACACAACTACAAGATGAGTAGACCAGGCACTGCCAGCAGAGAGCTGGATTCTTCCAGAGGCTCACCAGAACCAGCTTTGCCCAAAACTCAATTTTAGACTTCTGATGAATGTCTGCGCTTTGGTGAAGCTACCTAGTTGACCATTGATTTACTTAGAAGGGAGAGAGACAGTGCAAGCCACAAGCCGGTTTTTGGGTTTAGAGACATCTCTCCAGAAGACATACATCTATCCACAGATTTTTAGGTGATTTTCCTAATGATTTTTGGGCTCAAGCGCTCCACACTAGACTCTGGATCCAGACTCCAGCAAGCTTATCTGGGAAGGTGACCACCTTTTTTTGTTGTTTTTTTTTTGTTTTGTTTTGTTTTTGTTTTTTGCTTTTTTAAAATTATTTTTAAGGGATTCACAATATAAGAGCACAGTTGTTTTCAGATCACAGTGACATTGCTTGCTCAGTTTGCCATACAATTAGGTAATTGGTACAAGCATCCACAGATGAGTGATACCATTCATCGTTTGTTTTTCTGGGACTATGTTACTTCACTTAGCATGATATCCTCTAGCTCCAGCCATACCTGAAAAGCTCATGATGTCATCTTTCTTTACTGCTGCATAGAACTCCATTGTGTAAATGTACCACATTTTCTCTATCCACTCGTCAGTTGAGGGGCACTTGGGTTGGTTCCGGCTCCTTGCTGTTGTGAAGAGAGCTGAAATAAACATGGCTGTGCATGTATCTCTGTGGTAAGATGAGTCTTGTGGGTACATGCCCAGGAGTGGTATGGCTGGGTCAGGTGGCAAGTTCATTCCAAGTCTTCCAAGGGTTCTCCACACTGCTTTCCATAGTGGCTGTACAAGTTTACATTTCCCCCAGCAGTGGATGAGTGTTCCCCTTTCCCCACAACCTCTCTAGCACTTGGTATCATTTGTTTTCTTGATCCTAGCCAGTCTTATTGGAGTAAGATGATATCTTAAATTGTTTTACTCGGCTATTCTTAATTAATTAGAGCGGTTTGAACACTGCTTAAGAATGTTTCTCAACCCATCGCTAATTTATTGCTTGTTGAAGTCTTTGTTCAACTTTTTGCTCCATCTATTGAGTGGGTCGTTGTTTTCCTTTTTGTTTTTTGATTAGTTTAGATATCTGGAAATCATGCTTTGTAAGAGGTAGCCTTCTGCAGTGAAGGTTTCCCCAGGCCAACTCCTGTGTGGGTTTTCTCTTCCCTTTCCTGATTGTTTCTTGTTGACGTACAGAAGCTTTTTGATTTAATGAGGTCCCATTTGTCAATTGTCACCTTAATTCTTGTGCACTGCTGTCTGATTTAGGAGTCGTTTTCCATGCCTGTGGTCGTTGTAGTCCTGGCTGACAATTGTTCTTCATCCCGCTAGCCTCGGAGTGGGGGTGTCACAGGAGGGTCATTAATCCATCTTGAGCTGAGCTTTGTACAGGGTGAGAGGAGGGGTTTAATTTCAAGTTCTCTACAGTGGTGAGCCAGTGTTGCAATAACCACTTGCTGAAGTTGCTGTTTTTCCTCCGTTGTGTCTTCTTGACCCCTTTGTCAATATGAGGCGCCTGAAATTGTATGTTTCAAGTTTGGATGCTTCAGTTTTTTGGTTCCAGGTGGTGCAACAGTCCGGTTTTTGTGCTAGTTCCAGACTGTTTTTATGAATATATCCTTGTAGTATAGTTTTGAAGTCTGGTATGAGATCTCCCCTGGATTGCTCTTTTCCTTCAGGGTTGTTTTGGCTATCCAGGTCTTTTATGTATTTATCTAAACGAAGATAAAGGGACTTTTTTTTTCCAAGCCTGTGAAGAACTCTTGGGGATTTTATTTTTTTTTTTTTTTCTGTTATATTTAATCTGTTTATTATTTTGGGTAGAATGGGCATTTTTTTTTTTTTTTTTTTTTTTTTTTCCAATCCATGAGCCAGGGAGGTTTTTCCATCTTCTGATGTCTTTGCTTCATGTTCCTTTTTCAGGGGTTTAAAATTGTTTGTTGTGGTAGAGATCTTTGGTGCATTGGTTAGGTTTTGTTCCCAGGTGTTTATTGTGTTTTGAGGCTATTGTGAGGGGGGAAGTGTCTCCTTGTATCCTTCTTCAGTTGCGGTGTTTGTTGGGTGTAGTAAGGAAAGGCTACTGATTTGCCTAGATTTATTTTGTATCCCAACACATTACTGAAGCTGTTTAATCAGGTCATGATGTTTTCTTTCTTTTCTGGGGGGGTTTTTTTGTAGCATCCTCCCTTAAGTAGACAATCACAACCGTCAGCAAAAAGGATAGCTTGACTGTCCTCTTTTCCAATTAGTAACCGTCCTATTCATTTCCTTTTCTGGCCTTATTGGCCTATCAAATATTGTTTCAAGCACTATATATGAAGAGAAGTGGTGATGGGGGCAGCCGTGCCAAGTTCCTACCTTTAAGGTGGGGTTTCTGTCCTTTTCCCCATTTAGGATGAAATTAGCTTTGGGGTTCCCTGTATATGGTTTGGATTACATTGAGGAATGGTATACCTCCAATCCAATTCCCCCTAGGAATTTAAGCATGAAGGGATGCTGGATTTTGTCAAAGCCTATTCTTCTGTGTCAGTTGAGATGGTCATGTTGTTTTTGTGTCCTTCGGTCCATTTATGTGTTTTTTAATGATTTTATATTGATTTTCATATGTGAACCATCCCCGCATCTCTTGGAATGACCAACGTTGGTCCTGTATGGATGATTCTTGATGTGGGTCTGTAATCAAGTATTTCCAGTATTGCCTGTTGTAAATTTTTGGGGCATCTTTGTTAGTAAGTTAGTGGGGTCCATATATCTCGCTTTTGGTTGTATATTTGCCTGGTTTTTGGTAATATAGTGATGCTGGGCTCAGACGAAGGGAATTTGGGGAGAGTTCCCTCTGTTTTGTACCCTTCTAAACATTGTGAATAATATGTTGGTGAAGTCGCTTTTTGAAATGTTTTATAGAATTCCTACGTGAAACCCGGTCTGAGCCCTGGAGGCTTTTTATTTAGATGAGAAAGTTCTTTATTACAGCTTCATATTCTTCCAAATTATGGGGCCGTGTGTAGCTTACAATTTCCTTTTCTTGGTTGAGCTTTGGTGTATTTCCCCCCGGGATTCAGATATTCCTAATACATTCTTCCTAGGTTTTCAAACTTAGTCAAGAGATAATGGGTTTTTGAAGTATTCCCATATGATTAGCTGGATCTTTTCATTGTCTGTTGTGTTTTTTTTTTTTTTTTTTTTTTTTTTTTTTTTTTTTTTTATTTTCCTTCTTTTCTGTTGGTTAACTGGGCTAGAGGTATGGTCCATTTTGTTTATTCTTTCAAAAGAATCAACTTTTTGGATCATTGATTTGTTTGTATTGTTTTTCTTTCTTTGTATCTTTTCATTGATTTCTGCTCGATTTTTGTTATTTCTTTAATTCTTCTTGTACTGTGCGTTTAGGGTTTTGCTCTGTTGTTGTCGTCTCTCAGTACGTTAGCTACAGTTTAAATCATTCCCTTGGCTCTTTCTGTGTTTTCTAATGGAGGCACCCAGGGCTGTAAAACTTGACCTCTTAGAGCTGCTTTTTTTAAAATAGTCCATAGGTTTTGTGGGTGTTGTATTGCAGTTCCATTGCATTCAGGTTCTAGAAATACTTTTATTGCTTTATGCTCTTCATTGACCCATGTCATTATTTAGGAGTGTGGGTTTGTTTCTCTCCATGTTTTAATTGTAATAGTAAGGCTTTAGCCTGGTGGTTGATGATAAGGAGCTGTATTGTGAATTAGTCTGATAAATGCATGAAATGATTTCAATCTTGTTTTATTTGTGGGATTCTTTTGTTGTAATCAGTAGTGGGTCCGATTGTGGGAGCAATGTTCCATTGGGGCATTGAGTAGAAAGTGTATTCTCCCTCGTATTAGGGTGGAATATTCAGTCTATGTGGTCCATTGGGGTGTATCGTATCGATTCAGTTTTTCCAGATGGTCTCTCTGTTTTATTTGTTCCATTTGATCTATCCAAAAGGGTTTCAGTGGGGTACTGAGTCCCCTATCTATGAGTGTACTGGGGTTATCTGTGCCGTTGCGGTCCTGGAGAATGTTTCCTCTATAAAGTTGGTGCACCAGAGTTTGATGCATATATATTCAGATTGTGAAATCTTCATGGTGAATTGTTCCTTTGTATAATATGTAATGGCCTTCTTTGTCTCTTCTGAATTTCTTTTACTTTGGAAGTCTATTTTATCGGGTATTAAAAAAGAACACACCTGCTTTCTTTTTGGTACCATTTGCTTGGAATTTTTTTCCATCTTTTCTGTTTAAGGTAGTGGTGCCTATCCTTGAAGTAAAGTCGGTTTTCTTGTCGCGCTCTGGATGGCGTACTCTTCCTATCCAATCTCCCGTCTTGTCTTTTGATGGGGTTTACCACTTTACCTTAAATATTTTAGGTAATCCAACGTTCAGTTTGTGTTGCTTCCTTTCCACCTATTTCCAATTTGTGGTTTTGGTTTATGTTTCTCATTCGCCGTTATGCTTTTATTGATTTGTCTCTTTTCGGGTGCCTGGGGATAGTTGCTCCTTTCTCTGTCCTTGAATTGCTTCAAATACTTCAAGTATTCTCTGAAGGGTTGGGCTTCCAGACATGTATTCTTTGATCTTGTTTATGTCATGGAAGATTTTTCTCTCTCCTTCAATTATAATTGACATTTTTTCTGGGTATAGTAACCTGGGTTGGCATCTGTAGTCCTTTAACACTGGGAGTGCTTTGCTCCACGTTCTTCTTGCTTTCATAGTTTGCACTGAGAAGTCAGTTGTAATTCTGATAGGTTTCCCCTTATAGGTCACTTGTTTTTCTCTTGTGGCTTTAAGAATTTTGTCTTTGTTTGGAGCATCTGGCATTTTAACTATGATATAGCATGGAGAGTTTCTTTTCTGATCTTGTCTGTTTGGCATTCTATGTGCTTCTTGTATTTGTATTGGTTTATCTTTTTTTAGTTTGGGGAAATTTTCATCTATTATTCTGTTGAAGATATGATCAATACCATTCTGTTGGGATTCTTCTCCTTCCTCTATTCATATCATGCTGAGGTTTGATCTTTTCATAGTGTCCCACAGTTCCTGGTTGTTCCACTTTTGTGTATTTTTAAGTTTTTCATAATCTTTACTGGAGGTTTTTAGTTGTTCTGTGTTATCTTCCAGGTCTGATATTCTTTGTTCTGCTTCCTCCATTCTAGTTCCGAGGCTCTTTCCATTCCTTTCCTCTTGATTGGATGAGTGATTGATTTCCTTTTTCATTTTTTCTTGTGATTTCTTTAGTATTTCCACTTCCTTTTGGAGCTTTCCAATATCTTCCTGTAGTTATTTGCTTCGCTGGTTGGTTTCCTTATCTTTTTCAATATGGGATCTTTTCAGTGTTTTCACTTCCTTCTGGAGTTTGTCATTCTCTCTCTCTAGGTCCTTCTTGAGTTTTTCATTATCTTTTCTTAATTCTTTGATTTGCTCTTTATAGTCTTGGACTTCTTTAAGTATGTTCACAATTGTACTTCTAATATCTGTGTCCTGGGCCATCCCCAGGGGATTCCCACTGTAGTAATCTTCCACAGGATTTGTTGAGCTTGGTGTGGAATTATCCTGCACCTTTCCCATGTTGTCTCTTCTTCGTGTCCCTCGTGTGTGGGTTTCTCTTTGCCTGTATTCCAATGTGAATCCCAAATGCCTCTTCACTGTGTTGAAGGCTTGCTTTGCTTGCCCCCTTCAGATGCCTTCGTTGTTTGTTTGATTGATTTGCTTTTCTCCTTGCTTATGGAGTGTTGACCTGTCTAAGTTTTAGGCTTTCTATTGGAAGTCTAACTCACTCTTCTGTTTCTGTTCTGAAGGCTCTCCAAAGACTCCACTTGGACACCCCTTCGGCAATCCCACTTGGGGCGGGATTGCTGTTACCTGTGCTTCAGGTGGTCCTGGGAAATCCCCAATCTCAAGCCTCACACAGGCCCACCTTTTATACCACCAGCTAAGAGGACAACTCTGCCCCAACAGCTACACAAGCCAATCGAGAGCCAAAGATGTGTAGATCAAACCAAACAATCCCCCTGGCTGAAGCTCCCCGCTCCTATCTTTGCTTCAGGTGGTCCCAGGAAATTCCCAATCACCACCTTTGTCTTTAATGACCCAGTAGGGTACCTGTCAGTAGCTGTGAGAAGCAGGCTGCTCCATGAGCAGAACCTTGGTTAAAGCATGTGTTTACAAAAATCTACCCAGGGATGTTTTTAAAAACATAAAGATCATTACTGTAGAATTTCTGAGTCAGAAACAAATAACTGACCCAATTTAATCCTAAATTAAAAATAGGAAAATTTACCTCATAGCTAGACGACCTCAGTGCTGTATAAATTGTGAAGTTTAAGCCGGGTGTGGTGGCGCACGCCTTTAATCCTAGCACTTGGGAGGCAGAGACAGGCGGATCTTTGTGAGTTCAAGGCCAGCCTGGTCTACAAGGTGAGTTCCAGGACAGCTGGGGCTACAGGGAGACCCTGTCTCGAAAAGACCAAAAAAAAAATTGTGAAGTTTAAATGTTATGTTGACTGTTATAAACTTAAGAGTCATGTTTTACTCTAAGTTTTCATCAAGGTGCTGAAGTTTTGGGTTTGAAATTAGTTAAATGTATTTGTTTTATGGAACTGTTTAAATGAATAGGCTTGCATCTAAGGCTAATGATTTACTTGATATCAAGTTGATTCACAAGTAAACTGTCATGTGAACTAAAACTGTTAAACATTCCCTTATATTATTCTTAGAAGATTCACTGGTTTCTTTTTATATGCAAAAAGTACCTCTTCTTAAAAGTGCACTCTGAAGATGGTTCACTCCTTTTCCATTGAGTTTGAGTTAGGACCTGTTACCTTGTAGCAGATCGGTATTAACATCTAGTTGGTTCACCAGGAAAACAGAGGCTGACCATGGGGCTTTCCATGTGGATGCTGGTCACACTGACTGATGGAGAAGGTATTTTTTTGTGGCATAGATGTGGCAACCTCAGAGACATGTAAAGACTGAACTGAATTTTAAGCTAAGTGAAATTTTGGCAGAGAACGTTTCACTAATTAAATGACTTAAAAGTATTTAAAATATTCTTCCATATTTCAAAATGTAAAATGTAACATGACAGATTTTATGAGTCTGACATTGTGTCTGGGAAGGAAGTGTGGATTTTAGGCCTTTTGCAATCGGCTGCTGGAGGCCTGACAGGGCTACTTGAATCCTCATAGACATAGTCTTTGGCCTAGAAGAAACGTTTAAAAAGTTGCCGTGTGAATCTGTGTGTCATTGACCATTTGCATCCCTGCCATAAAACAAGAGGCATGGTTTCCTGGATGGATATAGAGGGTGTTTAGTCCTGAGATGTTTGAAACTAAGAGCTCAATATTTATTGAGCATTTCTGTGATTTTTCAAACTATCCCCCATTTATGCTAGTGTATTTGAGATAACCGTCCCATCTCGTTACATGGGAAATAATTAATTACTTAGTGAATCTGCATGATTAAGGGTTAATTTGTTTATGAATGTTATATCTCATAGTATCAAAAGGGATATAAAAAGTGGAAAATGTTAAAAAGGTATTTTTAGTAAAGATTTATGTAAAGATGATAAAAAGTCTATGCAAGTGATAAAAGTCTTAGGAGGTTTGTTGTGATAGGTAAAAAGGACACTATATAAATAAGCATACATATGTAAGGTTCATTCAACTAGTGTAAAAATCAAAATATATATCTAGTCAAGGTTTTTTAAGAGTGTTTAGTTTTTGTCCAAGATATATATGCATATCACATGGCTTCCCCTGAAATCTCTTCCCTTCAGTGAAACAGCCTAAGTACCTTTGATATTGTCAGTTCTTTAATTATATATATATATATATATATATATATATATATGTATATATGGTATGCTGCCTAGCTATGGGAATGTTTCCCAGGATTGTAGAAGCAGTGTACCCCTGGAATCTAAAGGTGCAGCTTTCATGGGACCAGTTCTGATTGGCTGTCTGCAGAGTGGTGGGGCAGGGCTAGGGAGAATCTCAGGGTGAGGAACAAAGTGGAATCAGTTTTGCCATTTCAATAAGTGTGTTTTATGTGAGCTATCCTTTTTATTTAAAGAAATAAAATGTTTTTGACTTAACTTTAAAAAAAATAAATTCTTTTTTCCATCACTTGTTAAAGTATTTCAATAAGTTCATAGTTTTAGAACCAAAGGTGCAAGATGTCATCTCAGCCTTGGCAGTGCAATTAATCAGAGCTGCATGTTTTAAATATATATAATATTTCTAAAGGTTTTTTTTCAATGCATGTGACTGTTCAATACAACCACTAGGATAAAAATCTCTTAAAGGAATGTGTGGATAAATGTGTGTATGTGTATGACATTGTTAAACAGCATATTAAGATCTGTCTGTGTATGATAGCAATGCATGTGCCTCTGCTCAGTATGACATTTATAAAGTGTTATATGAGTGTACGCAGGAAGTACTGTTCACTTTTAAGAATTATATAATGTAATTATGGCATATACAAGAAATCGTGTTCTACCTACCATGTACTATGTACCTTGTTACAGCCTCAAGTGAAACAGACATATATAAATAGAGTTACCCATACATAATAAAATTGTTTTATTTATCTGTTATACTTTGCATATGTTACTTTTAATATTTTTAAGAGAAATTGGGTTTTACTTCCGGTGACCACACGGACAGTCTGAATGTAACCAATTTGGGTGAGCCCTAAGTATTTCCTGCCTCCTGTTGGTATGTTACAATGCCCTCCCCCTTTTCCTTTTCAAAGCTATAATTAAAAATCTGGGGACAAGTGACATGGCCTTCATTTATGAGAAGGTACTGGTTTTAACCTCTTTATTATCTTGGGTTTGTTTCATGGGCTATGCTAGAACCTTTTGCCTTGCATGGTTAAAATCATTGTACTTTGAGTACCCAAATGACTTTCATAGACTTAAAGAACAAATTGTAGGACTTACTGCATAGGTTTATTGTCAACTTGATACACCTGAGCTGAGAAACCTGAATAATTGCCTTCATTGGACTGGCCTGTGCCCATTCTGGGCGATGCCATTCTTGGCCAGATATTTCTGTATTGAATAGGGAAGCTCTGGTCAAGCAAGACCTGACTTTGTCCATACATAGATGGAACTGGTGAAGAGAACCAGGCACAAGGCCTGAGTGACCTGCTAAGGACTAGAACCTCAACTGACCTTAACACCAAAACAAAATTCATTTATCTGAGCTAACTGTGTGGTTTAAAACACCCCAACAGGAAACTGTAATCTAAAGAAGAGAAAATGAAATAGCTTATTACCAGAGAGATAGGTGAGAGACCTACTGTGCCAAGTTAGGAGTCTACTGTGTCATGTTAGAAAATATCTCAGGGATAGATGACAGATTTAATGTGCCATGCCAGAAAATACCACCTTTTATATACTCATGGTTATGGCCCTCATTCTAGAGCTCTGTGTACTAAAAATTTTTTCCAATTCCTCAAACCAGGGTACGGGTTCTCTTTCCTTCTGCAGACCCTAGGCAGGGATCCTCCAGTTGATAATGCACCCAGCACTTCAAGATAATTTGGCTTAAAAAGGTAGATTCCTGAACCAACTGCATGCAGTCCAAAAGAAGACAGTTTGGATGGACTTGTTACCTAAGGGAAAACTCGACTATCAAATTCCTGGAAAGCAGATGCTGAGTCCAGACACTATGGACAAATGAACAGAAGGAAAAACCAAATAATTGGTGCTTTGAAACCCCTCATTGAGTGATTCTAATGAACTTTTAGTTGAACATTTAATTCATCCTGTTCCTCTCTTGGTTCCCTGCCTAGAAAATGTACCTAGGGGCTGGAGAGATAGCCTAGCGGTTAAGAGCTCCGACTGCTCTTGCAGAGGACCCGGGTTCGATTCCCAGCACCCACATGGCGGCTAAGAACCGTCTGTAACTCCAATTCCAGGAGAACTCCAGTTCCAGGGGAATCCGAGACCCTCTTCTGACCTCCGCGGCATTGCACGACATGGGTGCACAGACCTACATGCAGACACTACACTCATACACATACAAAAATAAATAAAATAAAAAAAAATGTACCTAATTACTCTTGCCTTCATAGGCACTGGTCAAGGATTTTGTTCTTTCTGTAACTATACTTTTTGGGGTCTTTTAGATAGATCCACTGAGAGGAACCCCAGTCGCCACCTCCTAGACCCCTTTTCAGCATGGAAGAAGTCAGAGCAGTCGGCACCCTGATTCCCTCTTGGCAATTGGGGTATCCTCCTCAGAGGGTAATGTGATAAAAGTAGGAGCTAAAAAATTGGCTAGGCAGTTTAGGGTCAGGACCCCCCCCCAAAAGAACCAGTTTCTTTCTCAGCTGAGAACTGAGGACTTCCTGGATCTGCCAGTAGACCTTTCCTTCTGGTTGCCCTGACTCGTGGCTCATGCATCCTTAACTCACTTATCAGTTTTATTGACCAGCAGATCCTTGCATCTTAAACCTAAACCAACTGGTGGTCTACACAAAAGAATGATTAGGAGCCATACAACTGATGGCTCTCAGGTCGGACCACATCAGACTTGACCAAAATGCTATAAATGATAATTATTCAGACAGGAAGCCATATGATGATGTCATCTAAATGGACTAAATATCTTAAAATAAAGAGACAAAGATTGGTCTCTAGAGTACCCACAGAAATGGGGGACTGTAAAGAGGGACCAGTTATAAGGGAACAAGATAGACTCCATTTTTCTATTTTGTGGAAATACACCATCCGAGAAACAGAGCCCCCCCCATCCTCAGATTCCAGGAGAAACCACAGACTATCTCAATAGCTAACAGGGAAGGACCAAAGGTTGTTGGTTGAAAATAAATAACAGGGAAGACCGAAGGTTAAACATGTTTGCTCTTCTGCCAGGATGTACTCGGTGAGTAAAATCTACCCCCATGGCACCACCAAGGCTGCCAGGTGGCCCCACCTATCAGTCTAAAAACCATGCTTCCTCAGTCCCTGTGAATCAATAACAAAATGCCAAAACTGGAAAATTCCCTGTTTGCAGTTTTCCCTTTAAAAGATCCTCCCCAGCCCCACCAGCTATGGCACTGCTTCTCCCAGCCTGCTGTGTCAGAAGGGTGGTAGTTCAAGCTCAAGCTTGAATTAAATGCTCTTTGTATTACATCAGAGCCACATGTCCTGGTGGTCTTTTGGGGGTCCCAGTGATCTGGGGATAACAAGTCAATGTCTCCTTTAGTGTTCTATTCATTCTTTCTACCTGTCCTGAGCTTTGGGGGTGAAATTTCCAATTTATATTTAATGCCTGTGTCATTATCTGGGATACTGAGGATTTAAACCCAGGCCCACTATCCGAACCTAAACCTAAAGGAATGCCAAATCTGGGCACCAATTCTTGTAGTAATTTTTTAAAAACTATCCCCTTTGGTAGGGAATGCCTTGACCCATCTTGAAAAAGTGTCTATAAGCACAAGCAAGTAGGAATATCTGCTTGGAACCACTTTCATATTGGTAAAGTCTATTTCCCATATTTCACCAGGGTTACTTTTACTATCCAGAATTTTTCTTCCTCTCGAGTTGGCTTGAGCACAGCTTGAACATCTGCCCACCATATCTTGAATTAGATTAGTCAGATGGGGTATGAAGAACTCCCTCTGGGCTAACTCAGCTACTTTGGTTGCTCCAAGATGAGTGGTTGTATGTGTCTTTGAGAGCTGTTGACATGCTAAGGGTTGTGGGAGGACAGGTCTCCCATCCTTCAGGAAGAACCATCCATCCCTTTTTCTAGCTTGCAAACTTCAGGCTTGTGCAATCTCCTCCTGTGAGTAGGTAGGCTCCTCTGGGAATGAGCTGAATGGGAGGGTAGGCAGGAGGATGGCTTCAGGGGCAGGGTTGGCATCCCTGCCATCCCTGGCCACTTCCTTTGCCAGTCAGCCAACATGGTTCCCTTGGCTTCTGGTGTGTCCTCTTTGGTTTGAGCTTTGCAGTGGATAATAGCTAGTCTATTAGGCAGCAAGAGTGCATCCAGTAAGACCAAAATTTGTGTTTTATTTTTAATGTCCTTTCCAGCTTAGGTGAGCAATCCCCATTCTGGTAGAGTGCTCTGTGGACATGGACAGTAAGTAGCAAAAGCATATCTGCTATCGGTGTATGTTACCAGTCTTTCCTTGTGATAGCTGCAGTGCCTGGGTCAGGGCTATCAACTCAGCCTTCTGAGCAGAGGTTCCTGGGCTCAGTACTCTTGCCCAGAGTATTTCCTTAACAGTCACTACTACAGCCCTTGCCTTTCTGACTCCTTCCTGCAAAAAACTGCTTCCATCCTTGTAAAGAATCATTTCAGCATTTGGCAACGGTGAGTCCTTAAGATTCTCTCCAACTTCCATTAGAGTAGGAGAACATCTGGACAATGGTGTTGGGCTTCCTCTGGAGGCTCATCAGGGAGGAAGGTGGCAGGATTTAAGGTTACAGCCTTTGAGAAAGTTATCCTGGGTGAGTCCAGAAGTAAGACCTGATATTGTGTGACATGAGCATTGGAAACCCATCTGTCAGGTGGTGTCCTTAGGAGGCTTTCTACTGAGTGGGGACAAATTATAGTCATGTCCTGCCCCAGGGTCAGTTTTGAGGCTTCTTTTGCTAGGATGGCAGTAGCTGTGATTGCCAGAAAGTAGCTTGACCATTCTGCAGATACTGGATCTAAGCTCTTTGACAAGAAAGCCACAGGTCTCTTCCATGGCCCCAGATTCTGGGTTAATACCCCATTGGCAGTCTTGGGCTCGTGGACAAACAGATGGAAAGGTCTAGATATGTCTGGGAGTGCCAAGGCAGGGGCTGACATGAGAGCAGTCTTAAGGGACTCAAAGCTTTTTGTTCCTTTTCTCCCCATTGAAAAAGTGCATCTACTTAACCTGTGGCTGTATACAGTGGGGCTGCTAGCTTGGCAAATCCTGGAATCTAGAGCCTATAGTATCTGGCTGCTTCCAAAAATTCTCTGTAACTACCACCTATTACTAGGAGGGAGTATAAGCGGTAGGCTTGATACGACCTCTCTAGAAAAGCCCCAGGTGCCTCTTCAGGGCACTGCACTACTTGACCTATCATAGGAAGGTTAGTGGGCCTCTTACCAGCTGTTCTAAGTGCCTGAAACAGAGTCTGGTGGTAGCTGGTGAGAGAGTCACGCCCCGCATGGGAGCTGTCCCAGGCTGGCAGTCAAAGGGGGAACACCTATTCCACCACATTTGGGTCCATACTGGGGAACTGGTCTGGGCCCAAGATTGCCTTTGAGGCTTCCCTAAGGGTCTGTGATCTTTCCTCCATTGTGAATGAGACCTGCAGAGCCTGGTGGCAATCCTCCCACCTAGCTTAGTGGGTAATAAAAATAGAACTAACAAGGTTAGTGAGAGCATCAGGGTTATCTGAAAAGGCAGGCGCTTCCAGTTATAAAGATCCGCAGTAGGGAAAGGGGAGTATGTAAAGAGAAGGTGCTCATCAGGCCAAGGCATTTCTCGCAAGGGGCACAGAGGAGTGGGGTTAACAGCATAGGCTGCCCCAAATCTAGTATGGGGGGGTCTTGTGATCTCATTGGAAGTTTCCCCTCCAGGAGGCTCGGCGGTTGGGGGCCTCCTCCTCCTTCCTGTTCCTCCTCCTGCCCCTGCAGAACTTCGTACAGGGCCCACGTGGTTTCTTGGATTCCTCAGATGGGGGCGGGTGGCAAGAGGAGCCTCTGAATTGCTGGCAAAATGGGAGTTGAGTTTTGTGACTGAGAGTCTTTGGGCCTGGGGGGAGGCTGCTCTAGGAGACTCTGCCAGGTTAGTACGTACCGGAGTTGATCAAGATAACGTCTTTCACAGATCTGACGAACTACCCTAGCCTGCCTGCTCCAGGGAAAATCGTCCATTGTAGTTCACATTTCACCTTCACAAAGCCAAACCCTCGTTTGAACTCTGTAAAATGAGAAAGCATTAGACCCAACTAATGGTGCTAGTTGAAGATGCTCTGGAAGTATAAGCCAGAATAAACCTTTTCTACTTTAAATTGGTTGGGTATTTTGTCACAGGAGAAAGAAAATAAACTCATTTAGTTGGAAACGCATAATCAATGAGATTTAGAACCCTGCATACTGAATTACCCTATCGTTCCTTCCAGGGTTTTATCACTAGTTACTTCACTATAAGTATGAGTGCAAGATTTTATAAGACAGAGATTTAAAATTTGTCTGTGAGCATTTAATCAGCAGAAAATGCTACAGGCATTGCCATTTGGTTTTCTAAGGACATAATCTAGGTAAATCAACAATATTCATTGAAACAGAGTACACACACATTTTCAGGTAGAGAACAGGGAGGAACAGCAGCAGGAGGAACAGCAGGAGGAATGGCAGGAACGGCAGGAACTGCAGGAAGGGAGGAACGGCAGGAAGGGCAGGAACGGCAGGAAGGGCAGGAACGGCAGGAAGGGCAGGAACGGCAGGAAGGGCAGGAAGGGCAGGAAGGGCAGGAAGGGCAGCATCAGCAGCATCAGCAGAAACAGCAGCAGGAACAGCAGCAGCAGGAACAGCAGCAGCAGGACAAGGAACAGCAGCAGGAACAGCAGCAGCAGGAACAGCAGCAGGAACAGCAGGCAGCAGGAACAGCAGCAGGAACAGCAGCAGGAACAGCAGCAGCAGGAACAGCAGCAGCAGGAACAGCAGCAGGAACAGCAGCAGGAACAGCAGCAGGAACAGCAGCAGCAGGAACAGCAGAAGCAGCAGTCAGGATAAACAGTAAGCAGGAACCAGCAAGCAGCAGGAACAGCAGCAGGAACAGAGCAGCAGGAACAAGCAGCAGCAGGAACAGCAGAAGCAGGAAACAGCAGCAGGAAACAGGCAGCAGCGGAACCAGCGCAGGAACAGCCGCCGCAGGAACAGCAAGCAGCAGGAACAGCATCAGGAACAGCAGCAGGAACAGCAGCAGGACCACAGCAGCATCAGGAACAGCAGCAGGACAGCAGCCGCAGGTAAACAGCAGCAGCAGAAACAGCAGCAGCAGGAACAGCCGCAGCAGGAACCGCAGCCGGAACAGGCCGCAGCAGGAACACGCAGCAGGAAACAGCCAGCAGCAGTAACAGCAGGCAGCAGGAACAGCAGCAGGCACAGCAGCAGCGCACCCGCAGCAGGAAACCAGCAGGCAGCGAGAACAACAGCCGCAGGAACAGCAGCAGCAGGAACAGCAGCAGCAGGAACAGCAGCAGGAACAGCAGCAGCAGGAACAGCAGCAGCAGGAACAGCAGCAGGAACAGCAGCAGGCAGAAACAGCAGCAGCAGGAACAGCAGCAGCAACAGCAGCAGCAGCAGCAGCAGCAGCAGCAGGGACTACTAGGAGGAGAAAACTTCAAAAGTAAACCTGTTTCTCAAAAAGATGAGAAGGTAATTAATTCAGAACCCAAGGCAGGAATATAGCTTATGTAATATAGTAGTGTAATATAACTACAACACAGTACACGTATTGGAAAAGAAAACTGAAAAACATAAGACATATAAAACACAAAGGGCTTCCATGGAATGGAAACCAAATATAAGACAAAAATCTTTTTGAAACTCAAGATACCTAAGAATTCTTGGGCGGGCGTGGTGGCGCACGCCTTTAATCTAGCAATCTGGAGGGAGGCAGGCGTCTTTGTGAGTTAAGAGGCCACCTGGTCTACACAAGTGAGTTCAAGGACCCAGCTGTGGGCGACAGGAGACCTGTTCTCGAAAATGACCAAAAAAAAAAAAAAAAAGAATTCTTAACCACAAAATAGAAGATTAGACAACTTTATAACAACTTCAAAATCTGAGGCAGAAATGAGGTACAAACCATCAACCTACTGTAGTTGTTTCTTGTGACTTTCACATAGAAAAGTTAAAGAATGACATCAGTCATTCTATTTAGACAAACAAGAGTATAAAAATAGAAAAATAAAAAGTTATAACAAATGGAAATAGAAAAATTTTAAGTATATAAATAAATATTAAAAGAATCAAACAAAACTGATGTGTATTTGACCTTGGGGACCAGGATGGTGCATATGCAGAGAAATGTTGTTTTCCATCTTATTTAAAAATGAAGGATCTTTTGCATTACATGTATCTTTGAGGAAAGTAAAACAATTTAAAAAGAAGGGGGAGGAGCAAAAGAAAAAGGAAGCAGAGAAAGCCACGCCATTAGAAAGAAACTCCCTCTCCCTGCTGTCAGTGGCTGACCTTCCAGACAAGGCTGCGCAGCAGGGTGGCAGCCTCTTGAAATCCTGCAGCAATGTGACTTAAAGCAACAGAAGCCCCCCCAAAAGAAAAAAACAACAGCAGAGGTTCAAATACCAGCTTCTTACTTCCTTATTTTATGACCTTTAAAAATGTTCTTTAGACTAAGTTTTTGCTTGTTTTGTTTGTTCTTATGAGAAATGATATAGTAACATACAAATTTCAATTCTGTCAAGGATTATGAGTGTGTATAAATCACTTAGTATTGTGACTAGCATGCAGAGTACATCAAATAAATAATAGTTATTACTACAGCCTTAGAAATAGCTTTTAGAAAATTCAGAGCAAAGGAAGTTATGTGTATCTGCTGCCTCCTTAGAACACATAGGTATTCTTTTTTTATTTTTATTTTTTATTTTTATTTATTTCTGTATTATCTAAACTTTTCACTCAAGATTATGAAAATGGTAAGTGGCTTCAAAGACTGTGTGCTTTTCACTAAAAATTTCTAAACTCAGTGTATTATTAAAGATTAATCCATCAGCATGAAATTCTTCCTCTTTTTGATCCTTACACATGTCCCCTAGAAAGGAAGAGTCCTTCCAGGACATGGTGCAGCTGAGAGAAGATGTTAGATCAGAATTCTGAAATAAGCAAAGCTCCAGGGAATTTGGCCCCCCAGAGCTCCAAGCCTTCAGAAAAGGTGATCCCTCCCACCCACATGCAGTGGGGATGATGAAAAGAATGAGAAGGAAATGAAAGAGACATGTAGGATTATGAGAATGAACTATGTAAAGGAATGCATCCAAATTCAAATGTTTCCCATGCCATGTTTAAATTTATAGTTATATTAGAAGTTTTTCTTTTTCTTTTCCATGTGTATGTGGTGTCATGTGTGTATGTGCTTTTTCACAGGTGTGGGTACATGTGCGTATGTATGCTCAGGCAAGTAGAGGCTCAAGGTTGATACTGAGAATGGTCCTCCATTGGTCTTACACCTCCTTCATTGATGTGGAGTCTCCCAACCAAACCCAGAGCTCACCAGTATGGGCTCCTGCTGCTAGCCTGCTTGCTTTGTGGTCCTCACCTCCGACTTCTGAAGCTGGAGTTGCAGATGAGCTGCCCTTGTGTTTGCAAGGACTGAGGGGTCCTACTCTTCATGCTTGCACAGCAACAGCTTTAACTGCTCAGCCAACTCCTTAGTCACCATGAAGTCTTAATATTTTATCATTAGTGTTTCAAATAGTGAAAGTTAGTTTATTCTAATTAATACATAAGAATATCAATTATTTCACTGCATATTCTTATATTCTTTAGTGTTATAAAAGAACATAAATCCAGCCTCTAACATCCTGGAGTTTAGAGTGTGATCAGATATTCTCAGGCAAAGAAGACAGTAACAATATAGTAGTAGTGGGATTGGTTGGTCAAAGGATAAGTATGCCCAAGTTGTCTATAAGTGATATTCAGATGTAGGAGGAACTTAAAAACAGGACATGAATGTCAATTGGATAAATTCAGATAAACAAGGAAAAGTGTCACGGGTTAAATGTTGAAAATTAATTTCATTCAAATTTGAAATGAAGGAGAGAGGAGGGTGACCCAGGGATGAGGGAGATACTGATAAATGGCATAAACTTTCAGTCATAAGGCAAGTTCTGGGAATAGTGATGGCTGTTGTGATGACTGATCTTGGTTGTCACCTTGACTGGGTTTGAAGTTAACTGCGACGTGAGACTTTTTTGATTAGATTATTTGAAGAGAAGACCCATGCTGAGTATGGGAAACACCTTTTTGTAGCAGCTCATATAAAAGGACAAGACAATGGTTTTCTCTGTTAATGAGGACTGTGAAATTAATAAATGATTTGAAGTAGTAAAAATAAAAGACATGACAGAAGGAAACTTTTGCTTTGTGCCTGGTTGCCTGTTGTCTCACTGGTGAGTTTATCTGTTCAGTTGCTGTGGCATTCTTTCGCAGGCATTAGAATCAACTTGTTTGGGCCTCCAGTCTAGCCTGAAGACCAGCAGCTTGCCAGTAATCCTCCAAGCCTTCAGCACCAGATTGGTATTACTGACACATCCAGCCTCGTGCACTAAGCAACTACTAGATTCTTGGCCTCCCCAAGGTAAGATGGCTATTGTTAGACTATCTGGACCATATCTTAGAATCCAATGTAATAAGTTATATATCTATATATCTATCTATATCTATCTATCTATCTATCTATCTATCTATCTATCTATATCTGAATATGTTAATTCTGTCAGTGGTGTTTTTTTAGATAACCCTGACTAATAGAGATGTGTTCATTTGATCATAATCAATCATTACACAACCCACATCACATGATCATATTGGAAACCTCAAAGGTTTACAGTCTTCACTGGTCAATTAAATATTTAAAATAAAAAGGATAAATAGACTTATGTGGAAACAAAGAACAAGGCAGGCAGGACATTTCTGGAGGCAAAGCAAGAGTAAAATCATGATCATGCCAAGGTGCTTTGGAGGATCAGCAGCTGCTTTAAGTAGACATGAAAATCTAGGTTGAGCTATTGCAGGAAAATAAATTTCTGAGAAGAAATAGAAAACTTTGAATGTCAGCTTTAAACTGGACCTTCAAAAAGGAAGTGACTAATAAGGTTTGGGTTGAGTTTGCTTGTTTTCTCTTCTAATCAAAGAATAATGATTGAAACTTTATTCTCAGATCAATCTTAGCTTATTGACTGACCCAGTATAAAAAGATAAAAAGCTCATTTTATCTTAATGGCTTGTTTTTATCTGCTTATTTTACTAAGCAAAGTTTAGATAAGATTTAAGCTATTCATAGAGGCCATTTCAAGGAAGGACAAATTGACACCTACCTGCCCATCACATTTGACTTTCAACTGTGTGTTCTCTAATCAGGATTCAGTAGAAAAGACAATGTATGATCTGTAGAAGTGATTTTCACAAAGCAGGTCCTGAATTATATATGTATGTATATCCCCATCCCACAGTTA
This sequence comes from Rhizomys pruinosus, assembly GCA_009823505.1. Taxonomy (NCBI): domain Eukaryota; kingdom Metazoa; phylum Chordata; class Mammalia; order Rodentia; family Spalacidae; genus Rhizomys; species Rhizomys pruinosus. The sequence goes on from VZQC01000538.1 coordinate 517,845, forward strand.
TGAAGACCCTTAACAATTTGCCTGAAAAATCACCTTTTATGAAGCAGTGCTACATTTGGTCAGTAGATGGCAGTATAGATATTCCAGTAAGGTGCTTGGGATTACTTTGCCAAGGATTTTAGACTAGTTCATTTTAAATGAACAGACAAGGAAAATAGAAGCCCCCGGTGGTGGTTTCAATGAGAAATGCCCCTCCACAGGCTCGACTATTTGAACACTTGGTATATGGTGTCCAATTGGTGGCATTGTTCTGAATGCGTGGAATTCCTAGGAGGTGAGGCCTTGCTGGAGAAAGTGTGTCACTGGGGGCAGATTTGAGCTTTCAAAGCCTTGCCCCACTTGCATTTGCACTCTCCTTTTCTCTGCTCTCTGCTCCAGTTGCCTCCACCTCCCCTCTGTGGTGGACTCTTATCCCTCCAGAACCACAAGCCCACTAAACTCTTTTCTGTAAGTTGCCTTGTTCGTGGAGCTTTATCACAACAGCAGTAAAGTAACCAATACCCCTGGAGTTTTAGAAAATGGGATTTTAAAGTATCAAATCCCAGTGGCCTCTTAATGGAAAGTAAACATTCAGCCCACTTGCATCTAAACACAATTTCTGTTTGGAAGTATGAAGGGACACATTTGGGACGGGCTGAAATAAAACATGAAAGTAACAGTTGAATGAATGCCAAGGTCTAAAGAGCCCACCAAGCACAGCAGTTGGCATGCCAGCAGCATTTTTCAATAATCTCAGAAATGCAAAAACCCACTCTATTTTCACTGATGCTGCTTAAGAGCATAGTTTAAAACTTAGAGGTGTTTCAGAATGCAGTGTTTTTTTTTTTTTTTTTTTTGTTGTTGTTTTTTTTGAGACAGGGTCTCCCTTTAGACTTGGCTGGCCTGGAGCTCGCTATGTAGACCAGACTGGCCTTGAACTCACAGAGATCTGCCTGCCTCTGCTTCCCCAGTGCTGGGATTAAAGGCAAGCGCCATCACGCCTGGTAGCAGTGTTTTTTTAATGCATGAGTAACCCTGTGTCATGCAATGCCCAAGGAGGCCAGAAGAGGGCAATGAATTCCCTGGAACTCCAGTTAGAGCCAGTTGTTAGGCACTAAGTGGGTGCTGGGACCCAAACCAGGCTTTTCTTTCTTTTTTTAATTGTATTTTTTTTTTATGTGTATGAATGTACTGTCTGCATGTGGGTTTGTGCACCCGTGTCGAGCAATGCCACGGAGGTCAGAAGAGGGTGTCAGATTTCCTTGGAACTGGAGTTAAAATGGGTTCTCAGCCGCCATGTGGGTGCTGGGGATCGAACCTGGGTCTTCTGCAAGAGCAGTCCGTGCTCTTAACTACTAGGCAATATCTCCAGCCCCCCTTAAAAAAAAAAAAAACCTAGGCTTTTCTGCAGCATCAGCTAGTGCTCTTATCTCCTGAGCCATCTCTTCAGCTCCGAGAATGTAGTGTTTTAGTAACTAAACCCCAAATATAAACAAAAACTGTATCATAATTACCCAAAGCTGGTGGCTAGCACCTTGACATAGCTGAACCTACTCCTGAGTGTGGCGGCAGCCCTTGGTATTTAGGAGCAACTCCATATTCCTTTAGAGGTAAGGCACAATACAGAGATCTCAGTAATGCTGAACCATCCTCCTACATAGTGCAAACTCTGTAAATCTGCTTCAGGTCTGCGTTTAAAAAGGTGATGAGTATTAACTGACACTGAAGCATATGCAGAAAGCTTGGTGTGAGAAATCGGGGGCTGAGTCATTCAAGGGCTTATCCCCCCAAATTAGGGACACTTGGGCAAGGAAAGTACATTTTAATGGATATATGTATCTAAAAATCATGATAAAATTAAAGTGATAACTTCAAATTCCTTGTGCAGTTAAGTGGGTGATGTGGGGATGGAGAAATCGGCTATTATAAAACATAGGAATTGGATTTTCATTCCGCACTCTTGATACACACCCTCAAGGCTTCTCTAGCCTACTTTAAGTAATTTAAAAATGCAGATATGCACACACACACACACACACACACACACACACACACACACACCCTGGACTGACCTAGTGTCTTACTCAAGAATTTTTAATTTATCCTCAAATAACCTAAGAAACCTTTCGCCTTTGAACTTTTTACTCATGTGAGATACTACACACCTTTCCTTTATAGTGAGCTATATTTGGGCATTTGCAACAAAAGTACCTTATCAATAAAAGGCAGAAAATTAGGTGCAGGTGGAGGGAAGTCTGGGCATTTTTGTCAGGCTCAGTCTCTCTCCTTTATATCCATAAACTAAGCAGTATCTGACACAGGTTAAAGGATCTCACCAAGAATGACATCGATCATATTTTATGCACAAGCAAAAAAGATGATTCTTTCCTTAAGAAACCACTGTGCCATCTGTACATGGACAATACATAGGAACATACATGGAGAGATAATGTCAAGCTTACAGAAGTCTGCTTGGTCTGCTAAAGATGTAACATTAGCTATTACCCAGGAAGAGATGTTAGTGCCAGCTCCTCACATCCTCTCTTCTCCTCTGGTTTCTCCTTGGCAGCTGAAAATTATTATCAGCCATGAAATTATTCATCTTACTGTCTTCTAATTATCCATAGCAGAGTGTGAGGATGTAGGTTGCCATCCATCTGAGGCATGGTAGCTTCTCTACAGATGAATAGTTTGCTTTGCTTGGGACTTGAACCTTATAAATGCCAGGAAACGTTATAAATCCTCCATTCATGCCAAATATCTACAGCAGAATGCAAATTCTTTCTTTAGCAAGACTTCTAGAACCAAGAAGATAAGTAGATCCCAATGGCATTTTGTTAAATCCTCAGTTTACCACTTTCATCAATTTCATATGAAACAGAGCAAAGAGGAAAAGAAGGAAGAAGGCAGAGAGAGAAGTAAAAAACAAGTTTCTGATAGACCAGTACGTTTCAGCCGTGTCTGTATTTTAAAATCTCCTGAGTAAAAGCCATTGATGTTCAAGCTTAGCACCAGAAAAGTTGAAAGGCTCCAGGGACTTCATTGCATAATCAGGGTTAAGATGTAATACAGCACAGCATTATATTCTATTAAATACTGACCTAAGACTACTCAGTTCCTCAATAAGAATGGGATCGGAAGGATCTAAGCTTAGAATGGTACCAAAAGCCCATCAGCTTCTTATCATGGAAGTCAATGAAGCCAGAGGCTCATAGATCATTCTTATATTTTGTACATTTGATCACTTCACTATAACTGCCAGAGATTTGAAAAATATCTGAGGTGGAAGGATGAATCCCACAGCTTTCAACTGAATTACAGATTAGCCCATGTGTCATTAGATGACCTGAAGCAACCACACAATCATTCAAGCCTCTGTTTCCTTAAAGTGAAAAAGTTGGCTGTATCATACCCATTGCAACTCTGAAATGCCAGTCTGCATATTATTTTCCTAATTATTCATTTTTTTCTGGTAATAATATAAATGAACAGTAAATGAAGAGAAAGTAACACAGAGCAGAAACACACACACACACACACACACACACACACACACACTCCATCAACAACAAAAACCTAACCATCCAGATGAGGCATAGGTTGACAAATCTGCTCCCAGACCTTATCCATTCAAATTATATTTTCACCAAAAGACTGGAATGGAATCCTGTGCAGTGGAATTTGGTATCCTAAGCCAACTGATAGTTCATCTCTTCCACGAATTGCTCATACTACAATGGTCTTTTCTTCTACCCCTGCTAAGCAACACTTCCTACTTTCTATATCATTGACTCTTTGTTTAGTGCATGTTTCCTAGTTAGGCTGGCTGCTTGTGAGGGACAGATACAATGTGTGAAATGCCTCTACCCCTCTGCCCACTCTCTCCTTTTCTTCTTCTATCCCTCTATCCCTCCTTCTGTTCATTTCTCCCTCCCTTATACCTTCATTTCTATTTTTCATTTGTTCATAATTTATGAAGTAAATTTGGGCAATATAGAAAATTGTCAAGTCACTTTATAAATAAATATGTCAATACAAAGCTTAGTACTGTGCCGTCCTCAGGGACTCTCTTGTGGCCTTTACATGCTCTTTAGAATTCAGCTTCCATCCCAGCACATCTTTTGTGGCAAATGTACATCCAATAGTAGGTTTCACTTTTAAAGTTTATGTAGAGTTTTTCTTATGAAAGCAGAAATAAGAAATATAAATAAATTTCAAAAGTAAAACATTCTAGTAATAAAGCTACTTGATCATCTATTTGATGTGGTCGAGTCTCATGCACTCCTCATGCAGAGTCTGTGATGACAGGATTGGAAACTTAGGAAGGACTTCACTTTGACTCTACAGGTCAGTAAGCTGAGGTTCAGGCAGATAATAAATCTAATGAGGGTCTGCCTTAAGCTGCCTTGTTCTTCTACCATTCTGGCTTCATCTCTTCAAAAAGGATTTCCTCTATTTTTGCTAACTCCATTCCATTAAGTTCTTCTTGTTTCCTATATCAGTCTGTAAATAAAACGATACCCTAACGCTAAATAGAGAACCAGGAAAGGAAATTAACCACTAGACACCTCTTTAATTTTTCAATATATTTTATTAAATTTTGTATATTTATACATCTTAATCAGATCTAGACCTTCTCCCCTGTTTGCCAGATTTCATGCATTCTGTCATACATGTTAAGGCCTCTTGAGTGAACTTTGTGTCCCCAAATGTCCCTCTGTTTAAGTTCATTGGAACGTCACTCCCTTAAAGAACACCAAATCTCTCTTCCAGTGCTGATCAGCTTCCAGCGGTTCCTCAGCTAAGGTTGGGGCTTCTTGGCCACTTCCACAGTTCTATACTGGGTTTACCTGTGTTGAGTTTGCATGGGTCTTGTGTATGCTGTCACATTACTGTAAGTTCATATGAACAAGTTCCAGGTTGCCTGGAAAACGTTTCCTGTGGTCATCCATGACCACTGGGTCTCACAATCTTTCTGCTCCCTCTTCCACAATGATACCTGGACTCTGGGTGATTAATATAGGAGTCTTATCCAGGGACACTGCAGTCTCTTATCCTCTTCAGTTGTGGCTTTCTGTGTCAATCACCCACTGCTGGATGAGCAGATTGTTGAGGCTGCACTGCACTAGCATTCTCTCTACCCCCCCCGCACCCCCCCTCCCCCCCATTCTACTATGTTCTGTGAACCTTGGGTATAGTGGTTCCATTGTAGATGTGTCACTTTATGGCTGGGCATCTCACAGTTTCTGTGTTTATTTTCTGTGTTCGACCAGTTGTGGAACTCTGTAATAGTCTCCATCTGTTGCAAAAGAAGCTTCTTGGATAAGTGATTAAAGGTTTACTTGTCTGTAAATATAAGGATACATATCTAGCAGACAGTAAGAAATCATGTTGTCTAGGGATGTGACACATGTAGGTTCTTCTCTAGGATCTGTGGCCTCTCCAGCCATGTGTATTTGGCTGTTTACAGTACCACGTATGAATTCCCTCCCATTGATGGGGCTTAAAGTCCAATTAGAAAGCTGTTGATTACCTCTAAAATAAATGTGCTGCTGCTTTTGCACTGATATAGTTTGCTGTGCTGGTCATTGTGGTTATTAGGCTTTACATCTGGGGTTGGATGCTTCTCCCTTAGCAGCTAACATAGTATCCTCTGAAACTATGGGAGCTAAGAGACTGCTTCCAATTTTTGAAGTTATCTAATTTATCCATGTAGGTTAGAATAACTTTCTAGAGCCTGTGATTTAACTCAGTGGTAGGGAGATTGCCTAGCATGTGCAAGGCCGTAGGTTCAACTGTTCAACCTCCTGCAACACACACACACACACACACACACACACACACAGACACAGACACACACAGGAAGAGGTAGCACTAAGCTCTTCCTAAAGAGAATCTTGTCGGAGGGAGGGGGAGGGGTGGGCCATTTATTTATCTTCCAAAGAAAATCTAGAATCCCAAATCAAGGTTAGCAAAGGGTTAGAAAGGATGATAACACAGATTTGCGTCACTCTCTCCAAGGAATGAAATTGTATGGGAGAGTTACTCCCTCTTCGGCTTCAGGGACAGCGTGGATGCTGTCAAAGTTCCTGCGGGTGGCACGCTGTGGGGAGTCTCCTTCCTCAGAGGCACAGCCTTGGCTTGGTGAGAGCAGCAGCAGGACTTTGCCCTCCTGTAGTCAGTCCTGCTTTGGAGACCTGGGAGCAGGGCAGTTTTGTATAAACATGGTCCCACACTACTGACAGGCTTTCCTGACGTCATTCACTTCTGGTTTGGAATCCAAAATGGTAAGAGTAAACAACTTTATTACTTTTTCCTCCGGTCTCAAACTGCAACCCAGACTGCTCTTGCTGTTGTGTTTTTATTTTTAAGGCGTGGAAGTCCTTTGGAAGTCTTCCCTCGCTCATAATATCCTTTGTAAGAGGTTTATTTTTGGTCTGTCCTGTTGGGACTCCTGTTGTTTTGGGTGTCTTATACCTGGAGAAGTAAGCTTACTTCTCTAGATCTTGGGTTTTCCCTTCCGTTCAATGATGAGGTGGGTGGTCACGCTTGAACCCTCCTCCACTAACAAGGCTGTGGTTGTCGACCAGATTGCCTTTAACGTTTACACTCAACCATCTAATACAGTTATGAGCCGGGCGTGGTGGCTCACGCCTTTAATCCTAGCACTTGGGAGGCAGAGGCAGGCGGGCCTTTGTGAGTTCAAGGCCAGCCTGGTCTACAGAGTGAGTTCCAGGATAGCTGGAGGTACAGGGAGACCCTGTAAAAGAGACCAAAAAAAAAAAAAAAAAGTTAAGGACCTCGCAAAGGAGACGTTAACACGGAGGTTGAGGCACAGTGAGGTTTCAGGTTTTCCTGGCTTCATGATAGCCTTCTCTAAGATTTCCCCCACGGGAAGGCCCCGTGGCCGCCTTTCTTTCCATTTTGCTCCTTCTCTGTCCCAGGGAAGTGTCCACAGCTCAGCACTGTGGGCCTCTTAGACATCAGGCATTCAGAGCATTCCAGTGACGTCTTTGAGGTCCTGCCACTAGCACACTTTGAGGTCCTCCGAGGTATCCCCAGAACCCAAAGCAGGAAAGCCCTCCAGCCCTGCAGCACCCCCTCCACCTCTTCAGGAACTTTGGAAAACCAGGTGGTGCTCGGTGTGAGGACTATCCCTCTGGTCGGACTCAACCCACTCCTGGAAGCGACTCTGCCCCAGGGCCCTGCCGACTCCACAAACTTCCTAAGTGTTCTCCTTCTGGCCTGGGAAAGACCCCTTCTTTCCCCATCCCTCGCCTCCCTAAACCAAAGAGAGAGCCAGTTAGCACGCAGGGCGGGGCGCGGGGCCCCTGGCCAGGAGCTCGCTCAGGCACAGAGCTCAGCTCAGCACCGAGCAGCGGTCTCCAGCCGCCCGCTTCCCGAGCTCTCCAGGACCCTAGAGGAGCCCGCGTACCTGCGCGGCGGGCAACCTGCTCGGCCAGAGCTGCGAGTGCACTTTCCCTCTGCTCCGAGAAGGCGCCAGGTGCCCACCGCTCCTCCCGCCGGCCCGCCCTCCCTGGCCGCCCACCCATTCCCGCCGCCCACCGGCCTCGCAGCGCTGCGCTGCGCTGCGCTGCTCGGTCCCCGAGTCCTCAGCCCTGCGCAGCAAAGTGGAGATGCGCGAGAGGCAGGCGAGGGCGCGCAGCTCCTGAGACCGAGCCTGCCAGCACCATGCGCCTGCGGCCGCTGCCCCTCGTCGTGGTTCCCGGCTTGCTGCAGCTGGTGAGTGCCTGGCCTGCCTTGCTGCCCACGCGCCAGGGGGGCGTTTCGGCCGGAAAAATCTCTCCCGGGGCGGACTTGGCAGCTGAGCCCAAGCTGGAGAAACGGGCTAAGAGTTCATGTTTGGATTGCTTTACGTGTTGGAGGAGAAGGGGACGACTTTGCATGGGCATCTAGAGGCGAATTGAAGGGCTTAGCAAGGGTTGCGACTTATGGCTGGGATAAAGTGGGCAGAAAGTACCCAGAAAAAGGTGCACGGAAGAAAGGCTTCTTTTAAACGGGCAGTGTCGGGCGGGAGTAGGTGGCTGTGATGGAGATGGGTTGGGGGAACTTCCCACAGGTCGGAGACTTGGAGGTCTGGCGGTTATTTTTACTTGTTTTCCCTGGGTGCCTGCAGATACTTCTTCCAAAGCAGACATTACTGGCTCCTTCATGGGGCTGTGGGGAGTGACTTTGGGGACAGCTTGAATTTCACTTCCTTTTCCGTCTGGCTGGATGGGCTTTTGTACCAGCTGGAATGTAAGGCGTAACTTTTGCACCCAACTCGGTGCAGAATGTAGCCAGGTTCTGACATCCGGCATCTCAGTCTCGCCGCCCCTACCGGACTCTGAGGAAAAGATTTAAAAAGGTTGCTCAGGGTTCGCCACGGGCACTCTGGACCACACCACTGTTCACATTGTGACTCTTCGATTTCCTCAGGAAGCACCGTTCTCCTTCCGATGTATTTTTGTGTAGTTTATGTTTTGCTCCAAAGTAAAACCTTAAAAATGTAATGACCGGAATTGTAGAACTGGGTCCTCTGTCTGTGCTGCAGCCTTCTCCGGTCAGGTCACTTGGTCTCTGTCTTGAAGCAGTGCTAGTGAGTGGCCTTTCTCTTGATTGCAGGGTTTCTTTGGTTCTCACGCTTTAGATTTTATCCACTTACCTCTATGGGCTTTTAAAAATAAGCTGAAGAATCCACATGCATACAGAATAACAATCATACCTCTCTCCTTGTCCTTTTAGAGGGAAGACCAAATAATTTATGGAGATTTCTCTATGAAAGGCAGGGCAGTGAGGAGGCTGAGGTACTTTGCAGGTGTTGAGTGTGGCAGGACACTAAAAGGCGAAGGAGAGAGCTCTCGGAAGGGCTTATCTTCGGTTCTTGTTGTAATTTCTCTTCACCTGCATAGCATTCAATAAGAAATAAGAAATTTATCAATGGCATCAAGAAATGTGACGGACTCAAATGCCCTTGCACGTGCCAGCACGTGCCCGCCACACCTGCCCCATGCTGTATGTACTCGATTTGCCACACGGGTCTTCTGTATCACTTGTTTTTAATTTTTAAAACCTGAATTCTAAAAAAAGGGGCTCCAACAAAGCAGCAGCTGAATAGTGTGTGTAAGGAAAAGCCGAGGGGAAATCAGAGAGACTTACTTGGTGTTTTCCGAATAGCCTCATGAATCTTAGTTGATTAATTTTACATTTAGTGCTAATGGACTATGTATCTATGTGAGGTCCTCAGAGATAAGGGAATTTGCTTGGGGATGTGTTAGGTAAAAGTTCTCCTATCAGCCTCTATAAATGAAATGTTAAAACATCCCCTGCCCCCATAGGAAGGGGATATATATATCTATCTATCTTCAGAGCTGGATTCTAATACATAAGTTGATTAATTAGTTTTTGGGGAAGCTTATGTGAAATTCCAATGTGTTTTTGGATTGTGCTGGGGTTGTGCCCCCCCCCCCAGCACTTTATTATGGAAAGTGAGCTGGGGAGCTGCAGACTATGATAAGCACATAGGCCTTACTTTGCCATCTTCTTGGATAATGAAAGGCGGTCTGCATTCTACATATTCTTAGAACTGTTTCTAGCCTTGTAACACAATCCTGAGAGGATGTGAAGGGAAAGAAGAGCGACTGAGGAGATAGATCTAAATTGAAACCTTCCTAATCCCACTACATAGAAGATTTCAAAATAAGCACTTCATAAATGGCTGTGTTGGATGGTTCTTGGTTTTGTTCTACCTTTTCCAGCTGATATTGAGCTTCTTTATTAAGTTCTAGCAGCAAATAGATAAAATAGCATGTAGATTCAGAAAAAAGTCTTTATTTTCTAGGAAACATGAGTACTCAAAAGACCTGTCCTATATTGATAAAGGATGTAGGCTTGTGCACGCGTGTGTGTATGCACACACATTTATATAAACATATATAATTATATATATATATATAATTTGTTGGAGGGGTGGGGTAGACTTGCATTATTGTTGGGATTGGATTTTGTTTTTCCATCTGTACTGAAAGCCCCTAAAATATTTTTTAACAAATTAAATATTTTAAATAGTACTGAACTCATTTGGTAATACTGACAATTTAATTAAATGAAAATTCCCTGCTTCTTCTGAAAACAGTTATTTTGAATTATGTTTAAATAAGTTTCCAGTGACATTATATTGCTAGACTAGCCAGATTATTTTGTTATATTTAAAACTTGTAAGAAAAATAAGCTGGGTTTTTAAATGTTGCAAAGAGCCCGTGAAAAATGTGCACATGCTGTTTATACATATTTACACTGTTTTTATGGCTTATATTTAGTGTTTTAAATAAGTCAATACAGCTAGTCAATGGTATTACTAGACACTTGCACAATTTAAATATCCATTTTACATGTATTCTTTCTAGATATTCTTTCTTGGCAACAATCTATGTAAGGATATTCGTAGCACATTGTTTCTTTTCTGTCATTTAATGAAAAACATTGCATATGGAATTAATGTAATAAAATGAGTATTGTTTCACAACATGACTTCACCAGATATCAAGTTCTTACAGATTTGCTGGGTAATTTGTGACTCATAATAAAGGATGACTTTAGTTTTCAGTAAAATGTAGACTTTAAAAAGATTATATTTGGATCTAAATAGATGATTAGGTCTAGTTTAAGACAAAATTTGGCAAAGATTTAAAAATATATTACCTTATTTCTGCTGGGCATGGTGGCACACGCCTTTAATCCTAGCACTCAGGAGGCAGAGGCAGGTGGATTTCTGTGAGTTCAAGGCCAGCCTGGTCTACAGAGCGAGTTCCAGGCCAGATGGTGCTACAGGGAGACCTTGTCTCAAAAACACCAAAAAAAAAAAAAAAACAAAAAAAAACAAAACAAAAAAAAAAAAACAAGGAAAGAAAAAAATATTACCTATTCCAAATTATTTTTCTATAATATATTGTTGAGCTTATTAAATGAAATATAACTAAATAACTTTTAGAGTCCTATAAAATCAGAATACTTGTGAGACAATATGGCCAGTTTAAAGTTCATCCACATAATATCACCTGGTCTGAATTATTAAAGATATATAAATATGCTTATTTTACTGAATTTATAATTTTAATATTTATTCAGTGTGATTTTCATAGTTGCTCCCTCCTCTGAATTGAGTGGTAGCTCATAACTCCCTTCCATTCATAAATCACCATTTCCCTCATACATTCTTAATCAATAAACATCAAAACATTTCCCAGAGATGGATCATAGATATCTGTTGTGCAGATAACAATGCAGAAGAAAAAAATATCCCCACTATATCATGCCTATGACTTAGAATTAACTGAGTTTCCAAACAATGGGTCCTCTTATGCACATCATTACCTTGGCATTTAAAAAACAAGCCCTTGGGTCCAGCCATGTATCTCAAGTAAGATGTATTCCTCTGTCCTGTTTTGAGACTATCTTGCCTGGTCCAGGTTTAAATGCTTTCCACATACTAAACTGACTCCTCTTGGCACCTTATCTTATTATCTATAGATTTTCAAATAGAAATGAAAGTCTTTATTCTATATGTTCCTCAATTTTCTTTTCTTTTTTTTTCTGATTAGTGGTCAGAATGCTAAATAAGACAGAAGGTTTCTTTTTTGAAAAATCTTTCAGTGGAAAAAAAAAAGAAAAATCTTTCAGTGGTTTATACTATAGTTTAAAACTTATAAACTTTGCAATCAAATGAATTCAGATATGTTGATTTTTGTCATGTATAGTGCCGTGTGTTAAAGGGACATTACCCACCTTTTATCTATTAAGTATCATGAATGGTCTAGTTACTTAGTGGTAGTGATCAAGGGTGCATATAAACCAGTCATAGTTTTGTGATTTCATGAAAGCTCCAGGACTGTCCCTGACTGTTTATATATTCTGCAGACTCTTATACCTGAGGTTTTACTGGGTAAGATCTGAAAAAAGAATTACAGCTGTACACTCAAGAGCTGACAGCCAAGGCTGTGTCAGCATTTCTGTGAAGAATTTCATTTCTATCTTAGCCATAAGCTTTATCACTAGTTAGAAGCTGGAATTTAATACCGTGATTTTGGACTTGGTTATTTTAGAGCTTCTTTAAAAAATAGTTCTGAATGATTTTAAGTACTCACTCATGTAAGGTTACTTTATAGGGGGCTGGAGAGATGGCCTAGCGGTTAAGAGCGCTGACCGCTCTTGCAGAGGACCCGGGTTCGATCCCCAGCACCCACATGGCGGCCGAAAGCCGTCTGAAACTCCAATTCCAGGAGAACTCCAGTTCCAGGGGAGTCCGACACCCTCTTCTGACCTCCGCGGCATTGCACGTCACAGGTGCACAGACTTGCATGCAGACAATACATTCATACACATACGGAAATAAATAAAAAAAAATGTTTAAAAAAAAAAAGGATACTTTATAGGTATTTTTGTAATATATTCAACAAACTAATTTTTATATTATTGACCTGGTGATTAAGCAGGTAAATCATATAGTTTTGATTGATACTTAGCTATAATTTAAGATGTTATTAACATTATTTAATGTACAAGATATTTTTCAAATCCATATTTGTTATACTGTTGCATGGTTTTATAGCAAGCACAGTTTTATCATAATTTCTGTTGTGTCAGAGTCAGGTGATCTAGGCAGTGTTTTTATAAGTGTTTGCTTTAACAGATTATTTAAATATTTTATTACTGACCAGTGGTACAGACAATAACTCCATTCTTTATTTTAAAGCCCTGCCCAAGAACAAAGTGATCTACACTACCTTATACTGTAGATTTTTATATTATGGGAAAATAATGTTACATAATATTGATTGAGAACTTCGATTTCATGATATTTTAATTTGTGAACATTTAGATCTGGATATTCAAATAGCTGTCAGACTCATTAAGCTGAGTGATCAGCATCAGTATGGAATTTATTTCTTTATGAAACCATGATTTAAAATGAAGTTTTTGTCATATTACCCAAATGTTGAAGGAAAAATTTTCCTTTTTCCTAATTAGTTGATTCAAGAAGTTGAAATTAGTCTTTAAAATCACCCTTCTTGCCATTTTTTCCTTTTTTTTTTTTTATCAATTTTTAGGTCTACAGTGAAAATTGGGATATTTTATAAACTAAACATTGATAATATATCAGATTTCTATATGTTTATCCTCTTTCAATTTCTTTAAACAATTTATCATATTCTGTTCTGTCAATAAGACTAAAAGACACTTGAAATGTTTCCATTGTTTACTGTCTGCTTTAACCCAGGACCGTCACAAGCATTGTGGAAATAACATTTCCTGAAACATAACTGTTCTAAACGTGAGTATGCATATGTGTGACTTGAGCAGCTGATTTAACATCTGCAGAGCCCTCATTTGTAAGAAGGAACTCATTAATGATAAAGGAGACATATACCTATTTCTAACATTTGCTTTTAAAAGTACATTCTGACAGTGATTCTGGTTTCTCTTCTTATGAATCACACCTTCAGGGTTTGCACAATTTACAATATTTCTAATGCACAGACATAATTGATTTTAAGATTTACATAGGCTTTAACCATATAAGAAATGAGACATACTTAGAGTATACTTAAGAACATTTAGGGGCTGGTGACTGGTATCTCTGCTTACAGAAAAGGAAAATTTAGTCTAAGCAAAGCATGTACTTATTAAGCATATGATCAGCAAAATTAATAAAATTTCATTTAAAATGGTAGATTCAGGTTTTATACCATTTAAAATTTGTAAACTACTAACATCTATTCAACTTATAAAAATTAAATTGACTCTCAGTTGCATATGAATTATTGCGTTAGGTAATATGATGGCTTATTAGAGTTTTACAACCAGAAAGCTAGCCAGTGACTTCTGTATGCTTCAACAGAATACAACCTGCTTAAGTGAGAAATACCCAATTGAAAAGACTGCAGGAGCTCAGATACAAATGTTACAAAATTAGAAAGATAAAAGCAACAAAAAATCCAACATGATACATATCAATATTAAGAAAATCACCAGGGCTCATAACTGTAGGAGACCAGAGAAACAATCGGAAAGATCTGTCCTTGGGTTTATTCCTGTTGCGGAACATGTTAAATGTCTCTTAAAAACTGAAAGTTGGCTTTGTGATACTGATGGGTTTGGGCCAAATAAAGTGAGTTAAAGGCCATATTTGTAAACTTTTTAATGAAAATGTAAGATTACTTTTTAAATTACATAATGGAGACTCTTAAACTGTATCAGTTTACCTTTAGTACCATATTTATTCACTCAAAATGATGATATGAGATGTAGAATATTTGAAAGGAATCATGTGATTTCTGTGGCATCTGTTTTAAATTCTGTCTGACATTCTTTGTGTAGGTTTAGTTGGTATGAGTCTGCCTATGTTGAAGGGTTAATACATACAATAAATGAATGGGGAATGAAAAGGGCTACCTAACATTTTTTAGTAGTGACTAACATGTATTAATAATGCTTTGCATTTGAGTAGTCCAGACAGGACATGATTTGGAACACTTTAAAGAGAATGGCTATTGAAATGGAATAGGAGGCAAAGTTTTCAAAGGCATGTTGCTCTTGAGTTGGTTACTCTCCGATTTGGGCATCGGTTTCTACCCTGTTAACTAGGCTCCAAGACCATAATTTACTACTCGTGTTAACTTGGAATTTTTACTAAATTCTTGTTCAACACATCTAAAGCCAAACAAATGCCTTTCTGCATTCAGAGATCCATGTCTTGAAGCCACTGCCTGCCCCCTTTTGATGTCTGGAGTGTTTGTACTAAGAAAACTCACATTGTGTAGTGTGCTACACGACTTCGTGGTCATCTTCACTTTAGCCCTGGAAAATACGTGGAGCCATGAGTGCTGCATCTGTCTTACAGGTGAAGGAGCAAAGGCACCACAGGTTCTTTTTTGTGTCGATTCACAAATGACCATGATGGACTTGTCTACTCACTTCAGCCTCTGGTTCATGGGAGCCTCCATTTGTAGCCAATTGTGTACCATGTCTCTAAACACTCATAATTGAAACTCAGGATAATGGACTGAGGGATATGTATCTAAAGGACCCCATTTTCCAGAGCAGTCACACTGAGGGTGAAACTTGAATTCATTTACCAGAGATAGTTTAAACAAATCTTGCCAAAATGTCAAACGAGTCAAACAAATAAGCAGATTCTTTGAGCATGTTGCTTAATCTAGAGTTCTGTTTTGAGTTTAACTTTACCAAGGCTGTCAGCTGGTGGGTTCCTCCTTATACACAGTTTTCATGTTAGGCTGATGCCTGAGCAATGCTGTTCCAGCAAGGATAAGCCAAGGATTTCAAAGCCACCCCCAACTTTTTAGATCTCTCATACCACTCTAGATTGGAAAAGATGAAGAGTAGAGAAGGAAAGTGTAGGTTCAAAGGCCACTTCATTCTGGTGTTCTAACAAACAAGTGGGAATAGGTGGCATGGGAGCCATCTGGCCCACACTAGTGTGGAATGTTATAGTATGAACATAAAATGTGGCTTTGCTAGTAACATATTTCTAATTGTTCTCTTTTCCCCTTCCCCACCATTTATGAAAACACTTTTATTATGAAAGTATCACACTCCAGTGGGTGTTGTTGGTGTTGTCAGGAAGAACTTTGTTTACCTGTACCATATCACTCCTATATTCTACCTCCCTTGCTTGCATTGAAGGTTTTCTACAAGGAGAGGGCAGAAACTCTTCCTTGGAGACCTTGCAGCCTGAAGTCTGGACTAGTTACTGGGAGGTGCAACAGTGTGGAGTGCCCAGCTTCTTTGTCTGGGTCTCTAAGCTTCTGAGGTGTAACAGACACTCAAAGCCTCCAGCAGCAGGCTGAAACTGTGTTCTGTGGGGCTTTCTCCCACTCTGCAGACGTCCCAGGAAGTGCTGCCCATGTACAACACTTGTACCCAGACGTTTGCCTAGACAGCATTCTCTTCTGGAACTCCAACCAAGATTTTTGTTCTATTTTTTTTCAATATTCAAAAACGTTTCAAGTAGTCAGCTTTAAGTTTATAATACCTTTCACCCAAGGAAAATCATTATTAGTATCATTACATGTATCTTTCAAGATATTTTGTATATGATGTTTTTATCATGATATGATCTACAGCATACTGTTTTCTAAAATACTAGTATAGGGCACTGATATATTTTAGGATTTTTCATTGTATATAGATCAATTTCTCTTTTGAGAGTTAAAAATATTCACAGCATTAATACACAGTAATATATTTAATTAGTCCTTAGTTAATATTTAGAATTTTAAGACCATTTTAATTTTTTAATTTTTATTTTTTTAAATTTATTTTTGTATGTGTATGAATGTACTGTCTGCATGTAGGTTTGTGCACCCGTGTTGTGCAATGCTGCGGAGGTCAGAAGGGGATCTCTGATTCCCCTGGAACTGGAGTTCTGCTGGAATTGGAGTTACAGACAGTTCTTAGCCGCCATGTGGGTGCTGGGGATCGAACCCAGGTCCTCTGCAAGAGCAGTTGGTGCTCTTAACCGCTAGGCTATTTCTCCAGCCCCTAAGCCCATTTTTAATTGATGGCTGCTGAGAGTCAGTTTTCTTTAAGGTTGTGACATTGAATAGCTTGACAAGACTCCATGGTATGGACCTACATTCAAGAGCATTTGAGAAACACAAATTAGACTCAATAGGCCTATAAAAAATAATGGAGGATGTGAAGCAAAGGGGAACAGGATGGGGAAAGAGGTCTGAATAGGATAAAAATGTATTGTATGAAATTCTTAAACAGCCAATAAAAATATTCTAAAAATCCATGCAGTGTAGCACATGCCTTTAATCCCAGCACTTGGGCAACAGAGGCAGGCAGAACTCTCTCAGACTGAGGTGAGTGTTATCTACATAAGGAGTTCTAGGCCAGCCAGAGCTACAGGGAGATCCTGTCTCAATTTTTTTTTTTAAATAAGAAAATGTAAAAGAATTTCAGTGATTAGCTTTATGGTAATATATTTCTTGTTCTAAAATTTTGATTGTTATTCCTTCTATTTCACACATTATTTCATTTATTCTCTTATTCAAAAGTGTTCATTATGTCATTTCTTTTTGTCAGATATTGTCCAGATTCATGGACTAAAACAGTAAAAAAAACAAACAAACAAGCAAAACAAAACAAAATAAGGAAAGGAGAAAGAGAATGAAGAACTTGCCCTGGAGGAAACTAGTAATTCAAGAACTGGATTATAATTTCTCAAATTCTCAATAGTATTTTCAGAGATATTGTGTCCTGAATATAACAGGTGGCTATGAAGAAAGATCGATGGAGGAACAAGAAATAATTCATAAAAATATGTCACTTATAAATGAAAACTCAAAGGAAAAGTTGTAAGAATAGGGACAAAGAACATGCCAGCTAAAGAAGTAGAGAATTCCCATGACCTGGAGTAATTGCCCAAGATGGGAAAGTGAAGAGGTAAGAGATGCATGGGGTATAGATCCAGGAGGCCCCAGGAGGAGCTCTCAATGGTGACAGTAAAAGTCATAGAGTAAGCTACCTTTAAAAAACCTTAAGGTGACACTTCTGCACTTGAAGGATAAAATAGAAAATCCTAAGAACATTCTGAGAGCTACAGTAGACTTTTAACAAAACAAATGCATCTCTTTAACACACTAGATGTAAGAAGCAGTGGTATAATGCATCAGAATTGTGAATGGACAGATGCACTGAATTAAAACCATGTCTTTGATTTGTAATGTAATTTTGTATGAAATGCACAGAGCTTCAATAAAACATTGGCTTAAAAAAAGCCATGTTGTCCATCAAATATGAAGGAAACAGGAAGATAAATCAAAGTGGCAAAAATGGCAAAGGCCATTGAGGACTTCAGGCTGCAAGGTCTCCAAGGAAGAGTTTCTGCCCTCTCCTTGTAGAAACCTTCAAAGCAAGCAAGGGAGGTAGAATATAGGAGTGATATGGTACAGGTAGAGTCGAGCATGATTGAACCTGACCCCAGGAAAGCTAGGCACCTCCATGTCCATTGAAACGCCAAGTTTATAAATGTTATTTTTGTTTGGAATAGATTTATACACAAAGCCTGAATTATTTAAAAATACTTTAAGGGGGATAATATAAATGGTGATGGAATTTAAAAATGTGGAGATAAAAGGAATGTAAGAGGCAACTTTAGAGAAATTTGACATTAGCTTATATAGCAATCTATTAACATATATAGTTAATAGATGTCTGATGTCAATTAGTAAAAATAGACATAAAACCTTAAAAGTTATCAAATACTAGAAGAATTAAAGATAATATAACCAACAAAAATTCAGCATATAAATATGATTCTTAGTATATGTTTTCATTTCATCTATATCTTGACTGTGTTAGGAAATATTTTTTTTAAGACTCAGAGATATTGTTTAATACATTTAAAGATGTTTAGGGTACCCAACTTTATAAGTGAACATGCCAAAAACCCAAATGAAAACAATTTTGTGCACAAGACTTATAGTCCCACATGACATAATTAAATGAAAACTAGGTATACCCAAAACACAATAATCAAGCCTCCATCTGGACTCAGGGATCCTTTTCCAGTATGGTTGCAGCCAGTTATTTCATTTTACAGAAAGTTCTCAATGTAGAGGGTTTTATCTTAGTGCCATTATCTCCAGCATAGCCTAGTTTTAAAGTTGTTCAGCATCTCCTGGAGGATATTTTGGGTCTGAGACTTGGATTGGGAGAAACACATTTGAAAGTTTCTTTTTTTTTTGTTTACTTTCTTTTATTTCATTTTTTTTAACAATAAGTAATAAGTTATGAGTACAAGCATCCTTCATGTAAAACCAATTTGCAAGCAGTTGTGCCCAAACCCACACAACCCAAGGCTCCCACCATCCAGCTGGAGGGGCTCGTATGTACAATTAAGTTGATCAAATAAGTGTCCAGTCTATATTGCTGTAGTTTCACCATTCACCCCAATCGCAGCCCTTACATTCTACCATGCCCTCTCTTCCACAGATTGTTCCCTAGGCTTAGAAAAGGGGCACAGGTGGACGAGAAGCAAAATGGTCTTTATCTGGAGATGTCATTTTGGACTCTGACCAGTTCTGGCTGTTTCTTTTCATGGGCTGACAGTTTATTCAGGAATAACCTTTCAATCCTACTAATGAAGCACAAGCAATTAGTTATATAGTTATTTAAACAGTACTAATTATTATGGTAGGTTACTTTGGTATAGACACAGATGTTTGGATGGTATCCTAATCCATGAATTATGTTTTTTCTGTAAAAGATGACAAGGTCTCACTGTGGCTTATAACATCTCCTAACCATTAGAGGATGTAAGCTTGTGGCATCAGCCGTGAGTTATTCCTCCAAGGAGAGAGCTAATAGCCAATTAGATTTGGGATATACAGACATATGGCTGCCACTGCTGCGCAGTATTTCCAGGCAGGTGAGGTGTAGCTGATGCTGACAGAGGAGTCTTACTTGACTCAAGGAGACTGATATTTGTTTTATTGGTTTAGTGGCCTTTGGTAACACTCTCTGGTATTCCAGAGACCAACTGTACACTTGAAAGTGTGGTCTCAATACATCTTTCCCATGCTTACATCAGGTCTTCGACAACAGGGCCTTACTGCCTCTCTTCTTGCAGATATCCCAGTTTACAGGCAAGAAGCCTTTACCTTTTTGTGGGGCTTGGATCCCCTGGTCAATATCTCCTTGGCAGAATAATTCATTGCTGATATCAGAGCTCTCCTGTATTAATATATTTTGCTTAAATGCACAGCTTAAAGAGACTCTAGTATTATATTTGGTTCTGAATAGAGAATAATCCTTTTCACAGTTCCTATGTCTATTAGTCAATTAAAGAAAGCAGTTTTACCAATTTTATAAGAGATAACCTCTATAACAGTCAGCTCTAATTTACAGTTAGAGAATGACTTCATTACCATCTTATTTTTCTTTGTTCTATGAAAAGGAGGTAAGAAAGTCTCTCATATTAAAAACTTTGCGGCACCTAGAAGGTAAGGTTCATTAGGACTCATTATAAGCAGTTATTACAAATAGGATCCACAGAGATGTTTGATGCCTGTAGCAGTCTGAGGCTTTTCCTCCTTTTAATGTTTAGATGGGCCAACTTCTCTGCTGGTATTTCTTGGTACACCCTACACAATGCAGGGCTGTATCTTTTCTTTTTCAGCTGTTAAGTTGGTGATGTTTTGACCTGTGGGAACATACAAATCTTTTCCCATAGTTAGTTTTAAGATTAAATTGAAAAATTTTTGGCAAAAAGTTTCAATATATAACTGTATCCCCCCTTTTTATTTTAGGTTTTTATTTTTTGACCCATGAGTCTCAAAAAGGTAGTTGTAGTACACATACCTATAGGCAGGAATCAAGGTGTAAATTTCATTACACTTATCCAAGCTGTTTTGGGTGACTGTATGTTGTTAATTTGGGAAGCAAACTTAATTCCTGAAGTTAAATTATCCTACAGGTAAAAGAGAATGTTACAAGAAGATACTGTTTAACACAAAAATTATAGAGAACATTTGTATTTGTTAATCCCAAAGTTACTGTTATACAGATTTTAAGTAAAACAAATATGAACAACAACAATTTATATTTCCAATTAACTCAGATGTATCATGTTAGGAAATATTTTTAAATCTACCACCTGGGAAAGGCCTTTTGACCCTGAAGCTGAAATTTGATCTTAAAATATACCTCTTTTTCTGTAGAGCTCTTGACACATGTTTTTTACTCTACACATTTCGAAGTAGTGAGGGAGATACAGAGTATCAAATGGAGATTTCCCATGAAGCCCTGAACTACACCACTTCATTAGAAGTGGAGTGGTGACAAAAGCCTCCTCTAGGGACCTGCTTAACACTGTTGTCATTTGGCGTGGACAGTCTTTCATTGTAGACACTGAAGGATGCTCAACAGCCTCCCTAGCCTCTACTCCTTAGAAGCCAAGAAACACCACAGACCACACAGGCATTTCCAAGTGTCCCTGTGGTGGTTTGAATGAGTGTCCCCCATAGGCTGTAAGTATTCAGACATTTGTCTCCAGTTGGTGGTGCTGTGTTTGGAGGTCTTAGAAGGTGTGGCCATGCTGGGGGAGGTATGTCACTGGGGGCAGGCTTAGTGAGTTTAACAAGCCTCGTGGTCTCCAGCCACTCTCTCTTCGCTTCCTGTGCCCATTGCGAGATGTGACCCTCGGCTTGCTGCTCCAGCTCCAGCTGCCATGCCTCCTGCCACAATGGACTCGAATTCCCTGGAACCATCAATCATAAGCTCAAATAAACTCTTCCTTTTATAAGTTCCTTTGGTCATGGTGTTTTATCACAGCAACAGAAAAGTGACTAATACAGTTATTTGCTACCAGAGTGTGGGCTGTTGGCTGTGAAGAACCTGACCATGTGGATGTTTGGAGAAATGTGGAAGACTTTGGAACTTTGGGCTAGAAAAGCTATTGACTACTGTAAGCAGAGCTTAAGGGGCCATTCTAGTAGAAGCCTGGAAGAAAGCATGGCTGCAAAAAATGTAGTTCCAGAGGAAAATAAAGACAGCCAGCAACTGGGATATTTTGATAAAGAGTCTGGCAGCAGTTTGCTCACAGCCCAAATGCTTGCCTGATGCTATGTTGAAAAGCAATGGACTGATGTCTTTGGTGGAGGATATTTCAACACAGCCTAATGTAGAAATGGTGGCGTGGTTTTTAATGGTGAATATTATACAGATCTACAGTGAAAAAGAGCAAATTGGGCAGAAGGAAATGCAGAACACACAGTTTGGATCTGAAAAGTACACTAGGAAGATTAAAGGTGTGGCCAAGGCATATGAAGGAGAGGCTCCCTTTCATAAGGAGACTAAAGTGATTAAGGAGAGACCTGGAGATTTACAAGTAAACAAAAGAATCAGTACCTTCAGGGCAAGACCACACCCAGCTAATCCTCCAAGTTCAGGGCAGAGAAAAGTTGCAAATGTGGTTGAAATAGGCCAGGGTCCACCCCAAACTTGCAGCCAAACTCAGCATTTTCTTTCACGTGGTGCTGGCTTTAGAGGCATGAAGTTTGCAAGAGTGAAGGGGTCATCAGTTCTTCCTCCACAGTTTCAGAGAGCTGCCAAGGTCAGGCAGAGTGCAGCAGGAGTGTCCCTGCATAAAGAAGGCCCTGATAGGCCATTGTGTCAAGCTGTGAATGTGAAGCCTGGTTGGCAGCGGAGACCCCAAGAAGACATTCGAGATGCCAGACCTTTGAGATAATTGCCAAGGAGAGCTGCATACAGGGAGTGGTACTGGCCTAAGAAAGAGATGTATGTTGCAAGCAAAGCTGGAATAGTTGAGCCATCTAAGTCCTTTGGAAGTCAAGTCCCAGATGTCACACATGGAGCTACTGGACTTGGTTTTTTACCTGCCGGTTTTTGGTCTTGTTTTGGTCCAGTATTTCCTCACTATGCCTCTATTCCTCCCTTTTGGAATGGGAATGTGTATTCGGTTCCACTGTACATTGGGAGTTTGTAATTTGTCTTTTGATTTTACAGGAGCTTACAGTTTAGGAGATTGGCCTGAGTCTCAAAGAGACTACTTTGGACTGTAGACTTTTGAATGGCATTGAAACTGGTAAAGACTATGGGGACTTTTAAGGTTGGACTAAATGCATTTTGCATTTTATATGGTCAGGAGCCTATGGGGGCCAGGGAGTGGAATGTGGTGGTTTGAATGAGTGTCCCCCATAGGCTTTAAGTATTCAGACATTTGTCTCCAGTTGGTGGCGCTGTTTTTGGAGGTCTTAGAAGGTGTGGCCATGCTGGGGAGGTATGTCACTGGGGGCAGGCTTAGTGAGTTTAGCAAGCCTTGTGGTCTCCAGCCACTCTCTCTTGGCTTCCTGTGCTCATTGTGAGATGTGACCCTTGGCTTGCTGCTCCAGCTCCAGCCGCCATGCCTCCCGCCACAATGGACTCTAATCCCCTGGAACCGTCAATCGTAAGCTCAAATAAACTCTTCCTTTTATAAGTTCCTTTGGTCATGGTGTTTTATCACAGCAACAGAAAAGTGACTAATACAGTCCCTTGTTGGGAGAAAGTGTTCTGGTTGAGAATCTCTTTTGGCGATGTTTCTTGGTGAAGGTAGAAGTTGAACCAAGTGACCTCTTTGTAAAGAAAGTCCATATTTTACATAGATTTTTTTTTTGTTTCCCAAAGCACTTTTTTTTTCTCTGACTCAAGCAAATTTCCTTCAATTCAATTAATTAAACTAGTACTCTTGAGGGCCAGCCCTGTCATCTATGTGCCCACTGCACACATTTCTGACAAATTTTCCATCTTCATAAAAAAAAGAAGAATGCTGGATAACCTCCTTGATAGTCTCCATCTGGACATTATTTCATCCCTACTAGAAACTGTCATGCATTTAATTTTGTCTCAGATGTTATCTCATCATTTGATAGAGCTGACTTGGAAAGTTTTAGTAAAGAAATCTTTCTATTTTCCATATTTTTAAATGCAGGAATGAGACAAAAATTACATTGGTGAAGATAGCAAATAAAATTCAAAATAACAGTAATAAATACCAGCTAGTCAATGAAAATGTGGGCTGTATCGAACAGTTGACAAGCACGTTTGTTTCAATTTAAAGATAAGTGTTTACAGCAAGTACAGTTATATTTTGAACATCAAAATCTAGAAGTAGCTTGGAATGTCATTATTGTAGTTAAGGGTTTTAAAGTAGCTTTCAAATAATCGAGTTTGCATCTAGATTACACTTCTCTTTTATTAAAAAGTTATGGATTTTGTAGTTTACAGAAAGGTGAATTGTAAGTTTTAAAAAATATATGGTGTTAGTTGTTTACTTTTATATTGGAATTCACTTTTCATTAGTTTTTCCTTAAGGCAGATACTCATTTTAAGAAAATGTATCATAAATATGTTTTGTGAGTGTATAATTTTATCTATTGGAGGTAAACATGGTAATGGAAAGTCAACATAATCACTGCTGGTGTGGAAATTTGAAATATATTTCCATGAAATATTGAAAAGTTATGAAAAATTAAAATGTATTTCTCTATAAATCTCATGAAACTTATGCATGAGCAATGATCTTATTTATTGAGATAAAGTCTGAGAAATAGTGGGCTGTACTTCAGTGTCTTTATATGGAGGATGAGCCTTCTCCCCTCAGAGTGAGTATGTCTAGCTCAGCTTAGTGTCTTACTTTATGTATGATGCACATGCATGCACATAGACAATATGCCTGGAATAACACACATGCATGCACATAGACAACATACCTAGAATATATTAGCCTTTCCTGTAAAAAAGCTTAAACAAACTATTATTTAATAATATATTACTAGTAAATGCAATTTAAAAGCATTTATTAGTAATACTTATATTCAAATTTTAATTCATTTATTTTTTTTTTACTGTAAGCATTGCACTATTATAAACTTTTCCTTGGACTGTATTATTCCAAGGGAATTTTTTCTTAATAAATCTAGTACTCTTGTTTAAAAAATGAATTTCAAATGTGTTTTTAAAATTTTTTTCCTTATTAGAACAGAACTAATTTATACTTCAAGTGCAATATTTATTATACCTGGGTTTTTTTCCCATTGTATAGCTCTTAACTGGGTGTTCTTTTATAATTAGTCTTATAATATGCACACAAATGTATAAAAATTTTAAACGGAGTTACCCTATAATGGAAGGCAGGGAGAATATTCAGACAACACTAGCAAATAAAAAGCCCAGTGCCAGGAATGAGCTACCTTTTGGAGCTGTTGGCTGGGGAATCCCATTGACCCCCAGACATTTCTAACTACTGCCAATGGTCTTGATTACCCTCCAGAACTTGACAGTAAGACATTATCGCTGAAGATACTACATATGTGAGTCATAAAACCACATGGAGAAATGAAGCTAACTAACCTTGAAGCTCATGCCTACTTGCTAGCTTTCATAGTTTTGGAAGGTGCTATGCACACTAGAAGAGGAGAAAAATAATCATCAGTCTTACCTAGTTGCGAAGCCTTTGGGCTACATTAACAACTGGCCTGGCAAGAAATGTCCAGTGCTGGAATTAGAGTCACAAATGGTATAGGAATAACCAACCACTTTCTGATTGTATTTAAGGCCTGCTCCACAATATAGAAACCTCTTGGTACTGTTATCAGAGCCAGGAACCTGTGGCTTGATAGGTTATAGGTCCTAGGGGAAAACATACCAATATTATTCTGCTAAATGAACATAATATTAAACTGACTCTTAATGACTTATCACTATACCTGTAGATTAGTGTATGTTTAAACCTCCATTAGAGAAGCTTCCTTTTGCAGTAGATGGCAATTAACACAGGTCAATGTGCAGAAAATAAGATCCTACAGAGTGTTTAGCCTTACATGGGACGTCTATGTCATGCCCCTTTTCTCCAAGGCGCAGTGAGTGTCACAGAAGAAGAAGCAGAAAGGTCATAAGTCAGAGGTGGTAGATGACTACAATGAAACAGATTTTTCTGGACACAGCAGGGCAGTTGAGTATACTAATCCACATACGATTGTGGCAACATGCCTGCGACCTCAAACTCAAGCCAGATGAAATCCCAATGTGAAGGGGGGAGATGGGCAAGAAGCGCCCCCAAGTGAGCTGGAGAGTCAATTTTTAAAGAATATGACTGGGGCTGGAGAGATGGCTCTGTGGTTAAGAGCACCGACCACTCTTTCAGAGGACCTGGGTTCGATTTCCAGCACCCACATGGCAGCTAAGAACCATCTTTAACTCCAGTTCCAAGAGAATCCAACACCCTCTTCTGACCTCTGTGGCATTGCACGACATGGGTGCACCAACCTACATGCAGACAGTACACTCATACACATAAAAAAAAGAATATGATCACATTCCAGGAGATGGACACATAGCAAAGAATATTTGAACAATGCAAATTGAACAACATGCAAGTTGAACCCACCTGATGAGTGGGTCCACTGGATGAGTTGGGTGGGTGGGTAGAGAGGTGGGGGTGTATAGGCATAGAGGTGGAGGAGGGGGACATGAGCCAAATACATTGTATGAAATTTTCAAAGTTTAAACTATTATTTTTTAAAAATTGATTTATCTATGGCTTATATCATATTTGGGAATAGTTTTTTAAATCAGATTTAGGCAGAAAATTCATTTGCTAGATGTCTGTCCATGGCTATCCCAGTGTGACTTTACACTAATTTCCCGAAGTCAACAACTCCTGAGTGTTCAGATGATTAGATTCACTAATTCCCAAGGGCTTGTCATAAGCCACTATGGTCACTGAAGGAATCATTCTCAAAACCTTCCTTTTGTGTCTCCGGATTGCGTCCAATGCAACATGGGGTAGCTGCTAGCTTTGGGTACACTTGGGCCATCTTGTCTCTTAGAGGCCTTTTGGCTGAATGAATTCACAGTGCTTTTTGGTACAATGTGGCCCTCCTAAGGGGCCACACAGTACCTGCCAGTGCCCACTGTAGGGAACTGACCTCTTGATGCAGAGGTCAGCTGGCTACTTTTGTAACCCGACCTGAGAGGTACTTCCACCTCAGGCCCTTAGCTTGGGACAATGGAACGTTTACCACTCGGCTGTGATTTCCCACCTGCCCAGAGACTGCTGGCCCCTGGACAGGAATTTCAGGCTGATGCCTGGTGACCTATCTTCAACCTATGTCCACTCACAATTTACTTCACCATATCAGCTATCCAGATTGGTGGTCCAAGAACCCCTTTCCAACCCATTGGCCACCTGAACAAAATGCAGGTCTGCTTTGTCCTGTATGTGTGCAAAAAAATGATGATGGGGAACTCGGTAATGATGGTAATGGAGAATTCAGTTTACTGCCTGCTACAGCTGGCTTTTATAAGCCAAATGACATCAGTTCCAGAGCCAATCACAGGCCCCCAATTTCACGCCACTGCACACTGTTGCCCCGCCCAGCATCATGCACCTAGGCCAGGTTGTCTGCTCCTTCTTGGGGTGGGGTCAGAGAAATTCCCCAACTCCCATCCACGTGGTGCCCTGAGGGGTGCTAGCTGAGAAGTAGCCCCCAATTCAAACTGGATCTTCCTACATCTCCCCCTTTTATTTTATTTTTTCAGACGATCCCATAGGAGAGTTTGGTACCATAAAGGAACCTGGTCTTGAATACACGATTGCTTAAACCTATCTTGAGTGCTGGGTGGGGGCAGGCCAGACCTAAGATTTTATTTTTTACCCTAAAACCAATTCGTGTCCCCAAAACCAACCAGGAGGTAAACTGTCAACCATAAGTAATGAACACATACAACCTTCATGTAAAGCTAATTTACAAGCAGCTATGTCCAAACTTTGTACAGTCCAAGATCCCCATTATCCAACTGGAGGGGCTTGCATGTATAAGCATATTGGCTAAATAAGAGTCTAATCTATATTGATCTAATTTTCAATTTACCTCAATCTCCATAGCCCTTACATTCTACCACAACCCCTCTTCTGCACGTTGTTCCCTGGGCCTTGGGAAATGGGCACAAATGGGTGAGAAGCAAACAGTTTACTTACTCTGAAGATGTCATTTTGACTCTGATCAGTTCAGGCTGTTTCCTTTCATGGGTTGGCATTCTACCCAGGAATATCTTTTAATCCTACTAATGAAGCACAAGCAATGAGAGATACAGGAATTTAAACAGTACTAATTATTATGGTAAGTTACATTGTGGGCATAGACACAGATATTTGGATGGTATGCTGGTATTTTTTGGTTCATCCTGCACAATGCAAAGCTGTATCTTTTCTTTCTCAGCCATTAAGTTGGTGATGTTTTGATCTGTGGGAATATGCAAATCTTTCCCCATAGTTAGTTTTAAGATTTAAATAGAAAAATTTAACAAAAGGTTTAAAGAGTCTTACATATAACCATATGTCCTCTTTTATTTTATTATTTGTTTATTATTTGAACCATAAATATCTAAAAGGCAGTTGTATTACACATACCTATAGGCAGGAATCAAGGTGTAAATTTTCATTAAATTCACCCAAACTATTTATCATTGACTGTATGTTGTTAATTTGGGAAGTAAACTTAATTCCTTTAGTTAAATTATCCTACAGGCAAAAGAAAATGTTACAAGGTGATACTGTACAACACAAAAATTATAGAGAACATTTGTGTACATTAACCCCAAAGTTGTTGCTATACAAATTATAAGTAAAACAAATGTAGACAACAATTTGTATTTCCAATTAGCTTAAACATATTACCATTTTTATTAAAACATTTTTGCTTCATGGGCAAATGCCATTAATATTTCCCCTTTATTTATCATTAAGAGTAGAGGTCATTTTTGGTTAATAAAACATAACAGACTATTTTCTTTAAGAAGCCAATTAGAAATATTTTCAAGATATTAAGCAAATTGAAAATGAAAATTTGACAAACTACACAGAAATCAGTAGTAAGTAACAGTATGTTTTACTGCTTGGCCAAGTTCTCTTCAGAGTAAGCTATGTATTACACGGTATAATAACAATAGCTTCCAGGGCTGGAGAGATGGGCTAGTGGTTAAGAGCATCGACTGCTCTTACAGAGGACCCGGATTCGATCCCCAGCACCCACATGGCGGCTGAGAACCGTCTGAAACTCCAATTCCAGGAGAACTCCAGTTCCAGGGGAATCCAACACCCTCTTCTGACCTCTGCGGCATTGCACGACACAGGTGCACAGACCTGCATGCAGACAGTACATTCATACACATAAAAAAAAATAACAATAGCTTCCTACTTTAAATGAACTCTTAGAAACTTAGTTAGCAAGTCTTATTTTTATGAGCAAATGTCATGTTTAAATGCACTTTATATTAATGTCCACACCTTTTTATCCTTTCCTACAGCAGTGACAAATCAGTTTCCATATAGGATTCTCACTATACTTGAAAACTTAAATAAGAATTACAATTAGAATTCACAACAAAATGCCTCAAATGGCCTACTCTGAAGAGGAGCCAAGGATCTGTTTGGACACGTTCTCGTTTGACTATTTCCTCACTGTTATATTTCTATACCCACTTTTTGCCTAGAAATTATGGGCAATGAATAGAAAGAAGGCAGGAAAAGAAAACTTTGGAGATTATCTTGAAGCATCTTAATAGGATGGATGAATTCCACTGTACCTCTTTGGTCATGAAAAGAATAGAATAAGATTCTCATTATAGTTATCAATCTTATGACACTAATAACAGAATGAATAACTCAGATTGAAAAGGCATCTAGCATTCTAGTGTATTTACCTGTAGCTTTAAAAAAATATTAACTTGGGGGCTGGAGAGATGGCCTAGCGGTTAAGAGCGCCGACCACTCTTACAGAGGACCCGGGTTCAATCCCCAGCACCCACATGGCGGCCGAGAGCTGTCTGAAACTCCAATTCCAGGAGAACTCCAGTTCCAGGGGAATCTGAGACCCTCTTCTGACCTCCGCGGCATTGCACGACATGGGTGCACAAACCTGCATGCAGACAGTACATTGATACACATACTGAAATAAAAAAAAATATTAACTCAATGAGCCAGGCATGGTGGCTCATGCCTTTAATTCCAGCATTCAGGAGGCAGAGGCCAGTCTTATCTACATAGCTAGTTCCATGCCAGTTGGGGCTATAGGGAGACCCTGTATCAAAAAACCAAAAACCAGCCAACCAACCAAAAAAATACACAAAAAATTGAATGAAAAACTATCGTGTTTAAACTAGACATTAAATAAACATTTTGAATATCAAACACAATTTTCTACTTAGCCTTGAATTTCAATATTCAGAACTTTCATTTTTACAATTTAAATTGTAAAAGAATTTTTATATTTCTCCTTGCAGAAAAAGATTATACTGAAATAAACTTTACTGTTTTCAGCTGAAATGAAACTACTGATTCAACTTAAGTTATGTGAATAAAAATAGCATTTCAATTGAGACAATTTTAAAGGTAATTTCCCTACAAACACTGAAATAGATTGTAACATTTTGTGAGAGAAGTTTATTCTACCATTTTTGAAATATGGCATACTATTTTGCAGTAATATATTGAAATATCAAGAGTATAGATAAGCTTTGAAGTCTTTATGGACTATAAATGTAGGAGACTTAACTGAACACCTGGTAAGATGGTGACTTTATTTCAACTTTCATAGGCCTAAATGAAAGAAAGATATTAATGTGTACAACTATTCTAATGCATAAATAACCCTGACAAGATCTGTAAGAAAAGTTAACAAAAACTTTTTTCACTATCAAATTTATATTTTATAAATATAATGTATAAACTTTAAATTAGTAGATACCTTATTAGGGATGACTTCAACAAAAACCAAACTACAAACCCCCCAAAGGCCAAACCAAGTGAAAATAATGTTTTCAGTGTTAGTTATGTTGTCCTCTTGCAAAATGACAGGCAAAATCATACTTGCTTTTACATTTGCATCCACATATATTACACTGAAATGGATTTTCATACCTATGGCATCCCATGTAAATAGTATAAAGGATATTGTCTGCAAAGTACATGTCACAGTGCTGGCAGTGGTGCAGAAGCTGAGGATCCTGGACCGGCAGTGTTAGAGCTGGAGTGCTTGGCTGATTTCCTATGCTGGGGGTACTGGTGTGGCCACTTGGTTCACTGGTCGGCCCTGCCACTGGGCTGTAGTTCCTCTGACTATATGGTGGCCGAGGTTCTGGGCTTGTGGGGGAGCTCTGAGGAATACTTGCTGACACAGCAGAGACTACTGCTTGGGCAGAGGGCTGCTGAATCATGAAAGACTTCTCATCTGAGCAGGGGACTACATCAGGGGAGGCAGGATTTTGGTTGTCAGGTGGCAAGCTGGACAACTGTCCTGCAAGAGTGGAAAGCTGATTCAAAGGGTTGTCAACCAGGAGTTCTTGGTGGGGGGTCCCTTGGCAGGCCACCCGTTGGTGTGGTTTTTGCCATTGTTTCATAGGAGTCAGTCTGAATATTTGTGATTTCGTGGGTAAAGTCATTAAGGTAGTCTGGTTTCTGGACGACCATGGAAGGAGGACTTAGTTTGATTAGTGCTCTTCTACTGTAACTCAGATTGCTTGTTTTCTTCTGTAAAACACCCCACATTTTCTTGCAGCTTAAGGAAGACCTAGTACCTTTAATTGGTACCATTTTTATGCTTGCGCCTTTGATGGTGGGACAGGTTGCTTTGATCACTGCAGCAGAAGGAACAAAGTTCACATTTGTATGGTTTTTCTCCAGTATGGGAACGCATATGGGCTTCCAGATGATGCTCATACGCAGATGCAAATGGACACAAGTGGCATCTATGATGTTCCTCACCTGTGTGGATCCTTATATGCTCGATAAGCTGTGCTGTTCCTTTGCTGGCATAGTTGCAGTACCGACACTTGAGCTTCCCATCAAAGGTCCTTTCAAACCGTTCTACTAACATTCCTGAGTTTTCATGCAGGGAAACTTCAACAGATGGGTGGTCAAGTCCATTTTGACCACCATCTGTTCCAGTTCCCTGAAGAGTTTCTGCTTCTTTGTCCCCACTAATTGATCCAGAAATCATGTTCACATGATGGGTCTGCTGAGTCAGGTAATCTTTCACGAAGTCCAAAGGCTCTGGTTTCTTTCCCTCCATCTTTGCGTTTTTCCTTTCCTTTTTCTTTTAGGTTAAAAGTCCGTTATACCTTTTCACCCCAAATCAGTTCCACCTTTCTCTTGCCACTTCAACATCTATGAAATGTCGAATAGTTGAAATTTACTCTGGAGACACACCAAAGGACTCCAAACAGCCATGGAGGGAATTTCAACTAAAATTCAAAAGCCACACAGAGCTCTCCTGACAACCGCACCAAAGAACCCCTACCACCTGTTTCACTCCACCCCAGTCTTTGTCAGTGTTGCAGCTGCAGCCACCATGTGTGTTTTATTAAAACCTTTTGACTAATGTTGTTTAATATAGATATTTTTACTTTTACTAAGTCCTAAAATACCATATAATATGTAGACAAAGTTTGGGCAAATTTGGATACCTGTTAAACACATATCAATTAGATATACATTGTTCTTTAAAATTCTTTCACTAGACTGTGTCTTCAGAGAGATCAAGTCCATTAATTTATATTATTTATTTGTATTTCTGTATAAATCTCTACTGAAATAACTCTATATAAATGTATAATAGTTATTTTAAACATATCACTATAAATCTTATACAGTGGGTTTATAACTATTATTTTTCTTTCAGACCTTGGAGGTGCCTTTTCCAGGCCTCTCACAAAACCCTGTTTTAAAGATGTTTTACCTAGCTGTTAAATGCTTTACAATACACATTTAACCATACTTTAAGTTATATCTAAAATAAAATAAGATTATTTCTTAAAACCAATGTATTTTATACAGCACTTGAAGAATTTGCTTGAATTTTCATCTTAGGCATTGAAGGAACGCAACCAGCAGGTGGTGGCATACACCCACAAAGTAGTTAACTGTTGCCACACCTGTATAATTTTATTAGTAATTCTTAACCAAGACAAGTAAATTACACAAATAACCATAGAAGTTTAACAATATTAATAGAGCTGCGTCTGAGTTGAAAGGGCCAGTTCCAACTCAGAGACATTTTAGAATTGTACAAATACATATTTTACACAGACCCAATTAAAGATTGTTAACACCAAAAGGTATAAACCAATAGTTTTGTATAGGTTTAATCTGTTAACAGTGATTTATAGTCGACTTTTTAATGCACAGGAATTTAGAAAGTTATAGGGATCAAAACAAGTACTCACACATCCATACACACGTGTGTGCACACACATACATACAAGCATACACATTCATGTGTACAAAAGAAAAAAGGTTTTGAGACCAATCTGTGAGAAGGAAGTTACATTATTGTTTTATACTCAATGAGAAAAAATCATTTCCACAATTAAGGTTGGGTTTAAATTTCCACAGAAGTCCACCATCTGTCTCTGGGGCACTGGAAGCAAAGCTGCACCTTTAAAAGACAATTAAGGGCAAGAGTGCTGGAGAGCGCTTTAGGGCTTCCCCAGCCACACACAGAATACTGTAAAGCCAGCCCTTCTCCCACCCACTGTTGCTGTTGTTTCTGGAGCAGGAGAGGGCACAGAACAACAAACCTTGGACTAGATTAACTAGAGTATTTACAAATAGCTATAAACTGAAAAGTGTAACAGCTTCATTTTGCTTTTGGCCTTTTCAACGCAGGGCCTCTTTACAGTCCCAGCTATCCTGGAGCTCGTTATGCAGACCAGGCTGTCTTTGAACTCACAGAGACCCATCTGCCTTGGCCTCCCAAGTGCTAGGATTAAAGGCATGCACCACCACACCTGGCTCCACAAGCCTGGAATTTACAAGCCCAATTTGCATTACAGAAGACTGGCCTCTACAATGAGGTCCTAGAGGAAGTTTAGCAGACAAAAGAAAACCTGAGCTGAATTAACCACTGCAAAGACATTATTTACAGAAAAAAGGTTTCAAGGAGAACTTTTAAAACATAAACTGTAGCTGGCTTTTCACAAACTTCCATAAAGCTAATATTGGTAGGCTAATTCCTGGGCAGGGAGTTGCCTCCACAACCCTAGCTGGGCCTAGAACTGAATGGCCTCTGCAAATGTGCACCTCAATAGAAGCCTTGCAGCAAAAGCCTTGAGCTTGCTCCCAGGGCACATCTGCCTTCCCTGCCTCTGTCTCTGCCCCCATGACCTTTGCCACTTGAAGTCAGGGCTTCCCCTCGGGGCTGAAATTGAGGCTGCAGGGTAGGTTCCAAGCCCACTGAAAAAGCCTCTAGAAGGCAAGTGGATGGGAGAAGACAAGCTCCTCTCTCACAGTTTCTCTGAATACCCATAACCTGGGAAGGCTGGGGAACAGACAGATGTCCCCAGTCAGAGGAAGCCAAAACAGCACCCAAGGGTTCCATAAAGATGCCTCGCTGAGTGAGTGAAAACCCACAAGAGAGTGCAGGCCTCTCAAAGCCTATCAGAGAAGGGGTTTCCGGCCTACAGGCCAAGTCCCCATCAGCACCATCCACAGCCATGCCAGCAGAGTCAACATGAGAATTTCCTCTGCCCCCATCCTTAGTCCGTGCCTTCAATGATTCAGAGATATAAACTGTCTCCAGGCCAGAACTTGAAAGCTACAGCAAACCATAGCTCACAGTCAACAAATACATGCCATACATTATAAAACAATTCCTCCTGAAACATAGCTTCATTAAAAGTATCATTTCCCATCTTGCAGGGATTCCAGCTCAACAAACTGGTCTCCATGCCTCAAGTTGGGTGCCAGAATGTAGGAAGCTTTCTTATGAGCAGGTACAATGTGGTCCTGCTAAGGGAAGGGGAACACGGTACCTGCCAGCACCCACTGTAGGGAACTGATCTCTTGATGCAGAGGTCAGCTGGCTACTTTTGTAACCCAACCTGAGAGGTCCTTCCACCTCAGGGCCTCAGCCTGGGACAACAGAATGTTTCCCACTCTTGACTGTGATTTCCCACCTGCCCAGAGACTGCTGGCTCCTGGACAGGAATTTCAGGCTGATGGCTGATGGCCTATCTTCAGCCTATGTCCACTCACAATTTACTTCACCACACCAACTATCCAGGTTGGTGGTCCAAGAACCCCTTTCCAACCGACTGGCCACCTGAACAAAATGCAGGCCTGCTTTAGCTAGTATGTGTGCCAAAAAAAATGATGGTTGGTAATTCGGTAATGATGGTAATGGAGAATTTGGTTTACTACCTGTTACAGCCGGCTTTTATAAGCCAAATGACATTAGCTCCCAGAGCCAATCACAGGCCCCCAATTCCACACCACTGCACACTGTTGCCCCACCCAGCATCATGCACCTGGGCCATGTTGTCTGCTCCTTCTTGGGGCAGGGTCAGAGAAATCCCCCAACTCCCATCCACATGGTGCCCTGAGGGATGCTAGCTGAGAACTAGCCCCCAATTCAAACTGGATCTTCCTACAGATACTGATAAGTGAACCATGAACCAGCCCTGGGAAAGGGTTTCACACGTAGTAGTGATACTGTCAGCGACACAGGAAGGGGAATACCTAGAGTCATGAAAGCATTTTCCAGCATTTGTAGTCCACCCCATAAAGGCGTTTGAGGTAGCTGTGAGACCACTTGTGGAGAGATACAAACGAATGTCTGTTCCACAGAACATACACTGATGACTGTCCAGATGGATGATTTTGCCAAAGCTAGGCTGGCGAGCCCACAAGCAGCCCATAACTGGGGTTATTTATAGGGTGTGAGTGACTCAAAGGCAGCTCCATCTATGGAGTCTCCTGCCTAGTCTACTTCACAGAAGAGTCTCCTCCCTCTTACCAGAGGTTGTAGAACCTAGAAGACAGACCTTGTGAATCCTGTAACTTTTCCAGCTTCCTGAGCTTTGTAAGCTTCCTCAGCTTCCTGAGAGCTTTTTTTTTTTGTTAGCTTCCCTAGTCTTACAAGCCTCTCTCATCTCAAGGAGAGACTATTTCAGTTTGGATTAAGGAGGTTCACAATGTAAATTCTTCTATCTGGTCTGTGTGCTTCTCTCAGTGCTGCACTGTCTCACTTATCTCATGATATTGTAATTACTTATGTGAAATCTATGAATACAGAAAATGTGGTTGTCAGTCTCTGTAACATTGCAAGCCATCCAAATAGTAGACATCAGATAAGTACTTGAGTGAATAAATGAATGAATGATGTATGGAAAACAATACTTCAATAACCCCCAGATAGTCTGATTTCAAATATGGAAGCTGACAGATTACAGGGAAGGTGTTCAGGTGGTGTGTACAGCTGTTCCAGTATTCTGCTGGCTCAGTCTTTGATCTCTCTTCAAGTGTTCCTGAAACTCCTTTGTTTTGGAGCTTTGACTTTATATAGGAAAGATGTCTTGTCCTTAACAATATGGTACTAGAATCTGTTGGGACACGATGTCTTTATCAAGGTTAAATCACTGTTATTTACTCTGCCTGATTCTCTCAAGGCTAACTCTATTTTCTTCTGCCAAGACAAAAATAGGATAGTCTCAGAAAGAAGAAAAAGGGTTAATAATCTTTTCTAAGGAAATGTAGATACCCAGCATGCACTTAATAATGTTTCCAGGTGTCTTTTTTCAGCCTCAGGGGCTAGCTAGCACAATGTCCATTTAAATGTTGATATTTCGATGGCTAGAAAAACTATAGTAAATAAATATTTCTAAAAATTAGATTCAGTTGTTTGATAGAAAAATACCAGGAATACCATGAAAATATGGATTTAAACAGCCAACAATTTTTTTTTGTCTTTTTGAGACAGGTTCTCCCTGTAACTACAGGTGTCCTGGAACTCACTGTGTAGACCAGGCTGGCATTGAACTCACAAAGATCTGCCTGCTTCTGCCTCCTGAGTTCTGGGATTAAAGGTCTGTGCCACCACTCCTGGCTTGCCAGCAATTCTTAAACATATCAAGATTTCTGGTGTTTTTATTCTGATAGTCCAGTGTTAATCTGCATTAATTTCTTTATTTCCAAATTCTTGATGAAATAATAGTTTTAATTAGTTGACATGTATGTGCCAAGTACAACTCTTTCTTAGTATAGTCCAGTTTACTGTTCTTTTTGAATTTCAATTGCCATGTATCAGATTTTTAATTTCAGGTTAATTAAGGTGACCGTTTCATGAACGACACTAAAAACTTGTGAAAATTAGATGACTTTAGTAATCATCCCATTACCTACCTACAACTGCTTTAGCTTTCTTGTATAATGGACCAACTCCAAATTCTCCATTGTATGTGGAAGTAAATAAATGTAAAAAATTCATATAGAGAGGCATGGTCTGTACAAAATACTGCCTGTTTTCATTCAATGAAACAAGCATGTATCCAGTAGACAAGGAGAGAAATATACTTTCAAAATGAAGACTATCATCTATAGACTGTTATGATAGGTGGGATAGGACCCACACTTTAATTTGATGGTAGCCTGCTCTGTTTGTCTACTGCCACCTTAAAGGACTGTCAATGAAGAAACTTCTAGTTTCTGGATTCTAGACAAAACAATCAGTACTAACCTATAGTAAACCATTCCCATGTATCATGCCACATCTATGTTAGAAGATTAGAACTGATGTGTTGAAGGCACAAGAGTATTCTTCTGTGATACTTAATTTTTATTTGAATGGCTTTGGAATTTTATTCAGGTGACATGAAAACCAAGCAACAATTTCTCAGTTATTAAATGAGATGTGAGTAATGAAGTATTACTATTATATTGGTGTCTGCTGTGGACAAAGGCTGTGATCTTTGAATGTTATTAAATGAGATATTTAAAGATTTTCATCAAGGATTTTGTGACACTAGCAGCTCTTGGAAAATATGAGTCATAATGGATGAAGTCACAGGATTAGCATGAAATATGGTTCTTTTAGATATATGGAAAATATAGTAGCTTGTAGTTCCCCATGACCTCAAGTTGATCCTTGCTGATTATATAATAATACAGAGCTGTAGGCTGCCATATGTATACATGCCAGGAAGAAGCCAGCAGGTGTATTTTGAAAAGATGCTAATAATTAGGGAAATGAAAATTAAAACCACTTTAAAATATCTCACTGTAATAAGTGGCTAGGATCAAGAAAACAAAAGATACCAAATGCTGGAGAGGTTGTGGGGAGAGAAGAATGCTCATCCACTGCTGGTGGGAATGTAAATTTGTACAGCCACTATAGAAAGCAGTGTGGAATACCCTTAAAAGACTCAAAATGAGCCCTGACCCAGTCATACCACTATTCAAGGAAAGAAATTCTCTAACTCACACTCGTACCTGACACTTATGCTGTGCCGGATTTTAGCCAGTTCAGTAACCTGGGATTTCTGTCTTTGTTTCTCTGTACTTTCTGTGTCTTGCATTCCTCTCTTCACGTCCTCTCTTTATGTCCTCTCTCCATGTCCTCTCTGCACATCCTCTCTGCACGTCCTCTCTGCACATCCTCTCTTGGTGTCCTCTCTGCACATCCTTTCTTCGTGTCCTCTCTGCACGTCCTCTCTTCATGTCCTCTCTGCACGTCCTCTCTTCATGTCCTCTCTGCACGTCCTCTCTGCACGTCCTCTCTTCATGTCCTCTCTCCACATCCTTTCTTCATGTCCTCTTTGCACATCCTCTCTTCACGTCCTCTCTGCACGTCTTCTCTGCATGTCCTCTCTGCACGTCTTCTCTTCATGTCGTCTCTGTACGTCATCTCTTCATGTCCTCTCTGTACGTCCTCTCTTCATGTCCTCTCTGCACGTCCTCTCTGCACGTCCTCTCTTCATGTCCTCTCTGTACGTCCTCTCTTCATGTCCTCTCTGCACGTCCTCTCTGTACGTCCTCTCTTTGTGTCCTCTCTGCACGTCCTCTCTTCATGTCCTCTTTGCACGTCCTCTTTTCATGTCCTCTCTTTACGTCCTCTCTTCATGTCCTCTCTGCACGTCCTCTTTTCATGTCCTCTCTCCACATCCTCTCTTCATGTCCTCTCTGCACATCCTCTCTTTACGTTCTCTCTGCACATCCTCTCTTTACATTCTCTCTGCACATCCTCTCTTCAGGTCCTCTCTGCACGAGCATTTTATATGGTTAATTTCTAACTCCCATATTTTCTTTTCTTTTTTTTTAAATTTTAATTTTTTTAATTAATTTTTTTATATTTTTTATGTGTATGAATGTACTGTCTGCATGTAGGTCTGTGCAATGCCACGGAGGTCAGAAGAGGGTGTCAGATTCCCCTGGAACTGGAGTTAAAGACGGTTCTCAGCCGCCATGTGGGTGCTGGGAATCAAACCCGGGTCCTCTGCAAGAGGAGTCGGCACTCTTAACCACTAGGCCATCTCTCCAGCCCCCCCCCCCATATTTTCTTTTCTAACTTTTGGAACAGCTAGATTTTTTTTACCTGAATCTTATATATTTTTTTTACCAGAATTTTAAACCCTCTTTTATCTTTAGATAATTTGTACATTTGTATATATAAGATGAAAGGTATAATGCTTTAAATATATACTCAACCAGAATCTTTGAAAAATAATCCTATGTCTTCGAGGGTCTAGAAAAGCCACTCGAACATCTTTATTTTAGTGGCCTTTGAGGGGTGGAAGGAAGATGCATTTAGGTACCAGAGTCTAAGCTTGGACCCTCCTTTCTGACTTCAAATGGTACAGGAACCCCCTTCAGATTTTCAACATGCTCTCTGAGAATAGCACTCATTCTTATGCCACAGAACATGCTTAGCTTTTTGCTTTAAGCCAACAGGAGGCATAGCAGATGCACTCATAAATCAAAGAAACTTCAAAACCCAGAAAAATGTAGCCAAATAACATCGAGAAGATCTGATGTATATAAATGTGGCTAGAAGTAAGTTGTGGCCTCTTACTAGTGATGACCTGGACAGGAACTGAGTATCCAGACTGTCCTATTGTTAAGATAGATAGCCCTATGTGAT
Organism: Rhizomys pruinosus; assembly: GCA_009823505.1. Classification (NCBI taxonomy): domain Eukaryota; kingdom Metazoa; phylum Chordata; class Mammalia; order Rodentia; family Spalacidae; genus Rhizomys; species Rhizomys pruinosus. The sequence goes on from VZQC01000538.1 coordinate 557,324, forward strand.
TAGTGGAAGGAAGCAGCATAAGTCAGAGAAAATGTGTGGCATTCATGGAATGGTTGGGAAAACATAGGTGAAAAAATTGGTTGGGAATAGAACAGAGTCCAGGTGGAGATGACAGGAATGGGCTCGGCTCGAGGTGAAGGTGGGGTAGATGAGGGTATAGGTTCAGTGAAAAGCTTTGAGTACTACCAAGCAGGATTGAATACTACCAAGCAGGATTATTAGTGAGAAGGAGATTGTACATGTAGAGCCAGCAGTCCACATGTGGCTGCTCTTACAGTGGCTACTCGCTTGGCTAAGATAGATCAAGCCTTTGTCCTGAGCCAGGTTCCTGTAAAGAGCTGAAATAATTTTCCTCTCCCAACACATAACCACAACTATTCTGAGTCTCAACTCTGCCAAATGAATATGGACTAAAAAATAGTGCTTGGATTTTCGTATAAGATGGCCTCAGAAAACTGGTAAAAAGTCAGGTTTGGGGGCTCCTGCCTTGGAGATAGATACCATGGGGTTAAAGTAGAGCCCAGAAACTTTAATTTTAATCACATCTAAAAGGCTCAATACAGATTTTAGAGATGATAGAGTGGAGAGTCACAGATAGAAAGGAGAGCAAACAACTTCCACAATCCCAATTGACCTTTAGTCAATGAGTAATACAAGCTACTGGAGGGAATTGATGGAGTTTATTACTGATCAGGGGAGTTTGTGCAATCTCTCTTTAGATACCTTGAGGAACACTGTACTGAAGGAGCCTGGTTCTGCTTTATCTAGGAAATAGTCCTCTAGGAAAGCTATGGATTTACCTACTCCAATGGCTTGAATGAACATTTCCTCCTGAGGCTCCAAGTATTTGGACATCTGGCCTCAGTTCGTGGCTGTTTGGGAAGGGTCGTGGAAGCTTTAGGAGGGGTGGAAAGTGCTGGAGGAAGCACGTAACTGGGGGTGGGCTTTAGAATTCTCTTTTTTATTGAGCTTTTGTATATGTCATACAATGGTTCTCAATCAAACCCAGTGTCCCCCATGCCCAACCCCCCATCAGGACTCATACATTACAACATCTGAGCTAAGCCCTATCCAGTCAAGCTCTTGAACACAGACATCCTCTGTTCAAATTCATCCACTGGAGTCTTGTGAGCACCTCTAGAAATCTTAGGTAAGGCATACTCTTCCTCATCCAGCAGTAATTAGTCTCTTATAGTTCTCAGTCCAGGGCCAGTCTCCCACCCATTTTTCTAGTTCCACTCTAAGACCTTGTCCCAGTTGGCATGGGTCCTGTGCCTGTTGCCAGTGTTGTCGCACGTTCACATGTGACAGCTTCCAGCCATCTGTAAGCCACTGCTTTTTACGTTCACGCACCAGTCGTGGCTCTTAGAATCTTTCTGTCTCCTCTTCCACAATGGTCCTTGAGCCATGGGTGGGTGAGGTTTAGTGTGGGAGACCTACCCAGGGATACACACTCTGGAGACTTCCATTCTTTGAAGCTTGGCTAGTTGTGGCCTTTTGCATTGTGTAAGGAAGCTTTCCCGGTGAGAACTGAGGGGTGCACTCATCTTCTCTGCCCCTCGTTCTGCACGTAGAGAGAGGTTCAACTGTAGATGGACTCCCAGGACTGGGCATCTTTCAGATGTATATTTTCTGTGTCTGACCAGTTGTGGGATTCTGCAGTAGCTTCCATCTGTTGCAGAGAAAAGCTGCTTTGATGAGTGGTATATGGTATGCTTATCTGTAAATATAAGATTCCATATTTAGCATATGATAAGAAATTGCATTTTTCTAGAGATATGTCACCAATGGGCTTTTCTTTAGGATATAGGTCCTCTCCAGCCCTGTGCATTTAGAATTCTTAAGTTCTTGCAGATTTCTAGTTCCTGTTTCTTGTGCCTGCTTAAAGATGTAAGTGCTCAGCCTTCTGCTCTGTCCTCCACCTGCCACCATGCCCCCCTGGCTGTGATGGACTCTAACCTCTCTGGAACCATAAGGCAAATAAACTCTTCCTTCTATTAATGGCTTTGGTCATGGCATTTAAAATTTTTTTTTGAATTTTATTTATTTTTATGTGTATGAATTTGCTGTCTGCATGTAGGTTTGTGCACCTGTGTTGTGCAATGCCGCAGAGGTCAGAAGAGGGTGTCAGATTCCCCTCGAACTGGAGTCAAAGATGGTTCTTAGCTGCCATGTGGGTGCTGGGGATCGAACCCGGGTCCTCTGCAAGAGTACTCGGCACTCTTAACCACTAGGCCGTCTCTCCAGCCCGGTCATGGCATTTTATCACAGCAACAGAGAAGAAACTTGTACATCTAAGGATCTGCACACTTCCCTTCTTAAACACACCTTTTGTGCAGTTGATCACATTCTAGAAGTAACTTCTCAGGTTATTGTCACTGGTGAATGTGTTTCTAAAATGGTGTTGGTTTTCTTTTAAAAGGTCAGGGTGACTGATCCTAAAACTTGAGCAGACAGTGACAACAGTCTAGGGTGGAATTATGCAGCAAAGAAGAAAAGAATCTAATTGACATATGAGTTCACTGCCACTCAGTAGGAGTTTGGAGCCTCCCTCTGCTGTTGGTTCGAGATAGAGATACAAAGGTATATCTGTAACATTGTTCCAAGTCCTTGGGGACTGACAAAATTGAATGAGTTTTAACACTTTGGCCTGAAAAAAAAAGGCAGTTCTGGAACAGTTTTGAGTTTGAAAGCTTATTTAGATGTTCATGGAATCTTGGCACAGAAGTTTGAGGCAAATAATATTATCTTTTAAAATATTTTCTTTTATTATTTTTATTTTATGTGTATGAGTATATTGCCTGCCCTGGTGTCATGCAGTGCCCACAGGGTCAGAAGAGGGCCTCAGATTACCCTGGGACTGGAGTTATGGATGGTTGTTAGCTACCATGGGAAGTAAACCTTGGTGCTTGGCAAGAGCAGCCCACTGCTCTTAATGGCTGAGCCATCTATCCAGTACTGTTTTATTTTAAATCACAACCCTTAACTTATTTGTTATTTGTAAAATTCCAGTTAAAAGTGGATTGTCTGATAGGGGTATGGCCAATGGCAGATGAATTTACTGAGTTATTCCTGGGAATTCTCTGCTTGTTCAAAATAACGATACAGGGGCCAGAGAGAAGACTTAGGGAAGAAAGTGCTGGCCTCACAGCCCTGACAACATGGCTTTGATCACCTGTAAACATGGAGGAAGAGCCGTGACTCCACACATTTTTTTCTCTGTCCTCCACCTACATAGATCATGGCACACACACAGTCCTCCCTCAAGTAATAAATAATTTAAAGAATAAATTTGGCGGGTATGTCTTTTAGTCTTTGGCATTTTGTCCTTTTTCCACCTTCCCAGTGAACTGCAGACTTGTACCTAGAGGAAGCAGCAGCTGTGCTGTGAACCCGAGGCAGCAAGCATGAGGCAAGAGCTACATCCTAAGAATGGCAGAAAGCTTGGAGCATGCATAAAGCTCTGTGTTCAGTCCCCAGCACTGAATAAGCAGGGTATGGTAGCACGCTGGCCTCCTAGTATCTGGAAGGTGAGAAGTGAAGGCAGGAGGATCAGAAGTTCAAGGTCATCCTTGGCTACCCAGTGAGTTTAAGGACAGCCTGGGCTACATGTGACAATGTTGGGGGGGTCGAGAAGGAGAAGAAGAGCAGCAAAGAATGATGGACTAGTCACTTATGCAAGTGACTGCACTCCATAAAGCCCTAGCCTGTCTACCTCATAACCTGATTCTTGAATCTAAACCTATTTAAGCCACTATGGCAAGATTTTGCTATTTGAAACCAAATTGCTCCTAATACAAGTGAAATACTGAACATTTTGTGAACTGAACCACCATAATAATGGGAAAATAAAGAAACTCAGAATCAATGGTAGTCATGAGTTATAATGAAAGGCATATTAGTTACAAAAAGGAAGAATGGAGAAATACAGAAAATTTTCCTTTAAAAACCACGAGTCAGTCTCACAGGTTTCAAAAGGAATTCATTGCAAGGACTTTACAAACACCATGGTATCCCCTCACCTCAGTATGTGTGTCTATAAATGGCTTTATCAGTATGTGTGGTGGTGACAAAGTATATCGGGACTTGAGTCATTGATAGTGAGTTTTGTTTCTGTCAAAACTGCCAAGGAAACACTTTCATGGAATGAGCATATTGACCGGAGGTTGCCCCATGTCTTATCTATCGAGAATGGAAGACTAAAGTGCCTTAGCACCATTGAAGTTTTTATTGTGTTCTTAGTGAAAGACAACTGGTGTAAACAAAGAATGATGGCTTCAGAATTCTACAGAGTAAGTTAGTCAAATGGAGTTTTATATTTTCAGAGTTGGAAATTTCCAACTGTAAGCATATGACTTGACAAACATTTTGGATGTGATAATTAAGAAGAACAGGTTTCAATCAAAATGATTGAAGGAGGTAATAGGATTCTAGGAGCTAGAGATAGGAATCAGGCTCAGAAAAGGCATTGTAAGGAATTCTGGATTGGGGCCCTCAGACCCTGTTCCCCTTCTAACCTTGTCTTGCTTTTCTGCTTCGCAGCCTAGATCTTTGGCATACCCTCCTAGGCCAGAGCTGCCTTTGCATCCTGAGCCCCTGCGCTCAGACCAGATCACCTTTCAGTTCAGTCTAGTTTGCTAGCACCTTTATTGGCTCTCCCCATTCGGCACCTTGTCTTTGGATCCCCTGAAGCCAGCCTTCTACCCTTGCTATGCATAACTCCATTTTGCCTTGGATTCCCCAGACTAGTCTTCTTCCTGGGTAGGTCTGATCTTGCCCACTCTGCCTTGACTCCCCTATAGCCTGAGCAACTCCCAATTTCCCCAAACCCACACCCTGTTTCCCTTCTGCTTTAGGTACAGACCTGCTTTTTCTTAGCACCCCAGATCTCTGAACTACCTTCTTAGCTCCTGTGGTGGTGAGCTCTCCAAATCACATCATGACCATTCCCCTACATTGGGACCATCTGTAGCCCCTCGCAATGCTGCTGGGATAGGCTTCTCTGCTTCTTAGTAAGGCCCAAATATTTCCAGACTCCCCAAGAACACCTGAATTCAGCCTCCTCCTAGCAGGCTTCCCAAGCAAGCTGTGCTGTGCCTGCTGGCTAGTAGGGGCACAGACATTAGGAGGAAGACTGAGAATATCTAATAGGCATGTGACTTGCACCTCTGAACGAAAGCCTGAGTAGCTGGACTAGAGCCATCTGGTCCCCCCAATATAAAATCAGGGATAACCTGAACTTTAGACCAACCAGCATTTCATACTCAGTAAGAAAATAACCAGGGAACAGCGAGTGCACAAACAGAATCCAACTTCAACACAACAAAGGAAGGCTTGAATTTCATACCAGAATCACCACCAACAAAAGAAATTCATATGCCAAATTCACAATGAAAAAAATAATATGAAAAACCCAATGTCTCACCAAACTACCAGCAATCCTATAGAAGAGTTCTACAATGAGAGCACCCTGGAGATACCCCAGGATACAGAATTTAAAGGAACAATCACAAACATGATCAACGAATTTAACAAATTTAAAGAACGTGCAAACAAACAAATCAAAGAACTAAAAGAAGGTAGGGATAATCTTCTGACTGAATTCACAAAAGATATAGAAAAGTTGAAGAAAACTCAGACCGAAATGAAAAAGGAAATGGAACATTCAATAAGCCATTTGGAAAGGATGGGAGAAAGCCTCAATAACAGAATGGATGAAGTAGAAATTGAATATCAAGACTGGAAGACAGTATCGAAAGGTTGAAGAAAACTCAGACCGAAATGAAGAAAGAAGTGAAATGCTAAATAAGCCATTTTGAAAGTACAGGAGAAAACCTAGACAACTGAATGAAAGAAATTGAGAACAGAGTATCAAGACTGCATGATAAAGTTGAAGAATTGGAGTGCTCAAGGAATGATTATGGAAAAATTGGAAAACCACAGGAATGGAATATGTGGGAAGGAGAAGAATCTCAAGATAATGGTATTGACCAGATCTTCAACAGGATTGTAGAAGAAAATTTCCCAAAATTAAGGAAAGATATGCCTATACAAATACAAGAAGCACATAGAACACCAAAGAGACATTAACAGAGAAGAAACTCCCCATAAGTAAAAACACTAAATGTACAGAACAAGGAGAGAATATTGAAAGTTGCAAAAGAAAACAAATAAGTCATATATAAAGCAAAACCCATAAGAATTATATCTGGCATTTCAATGCAAATTATGAAAGCCAGAAGAGCCTGGACCAGAGTAGTCCTGGTTCTAAATGACCATAGATGCCAATCCAGAATATTTTACCCTGCAAAAATGTCTATTATAGTTAAAGGGGAAAGAAAAACCTTCCAAGAAATGAATAGGGAGAAAGAATTTATTTCCAGAAAACCAGTTCTTTAGAGAATACTTGAATCAAGACAAAGAACTGAAGAAAGGAACGATTGTACCCAAGGGGCAACAGAAAGGAACTAAATGAAGGTATTGCTGTGGAAACGCAAGTTAGATCAAGAATGAAACCATAAATTAAAATGATGGGAAACAATAATACACATTTTTTTTGAGACAGAGTCTTCCTGTAGCCCTGGCTGGCCTGGAATTCACTCTGTAGACCAGGCTGGCCTTGAACCCACCTGCCTCTGCCTCCCCAGTGTTAGGATTAAAATTGTGTACCAGCACTCCTGGCTACACATCTTTCAATAATAACTTTAAGTATCAATGGCCTGAACTATTTGAAAAAAATCAAAAGACACAAGGGAGTTGAATGGATTAAGAAACAAAATGAATCTTTTTGTTGTCTGCAAGAAACCCATATCAGCTTCAAGGATAGATACTACCTTAAGGTGAAAATATGGAAAAAAGTGTTCTCAGCAAAGGGCAGTAAGAAGTGGGAGTGCAATTCTATATCTGACAAAATAGACTTCAAACTAAAATTAATCAGAAGAGATAAAGAGGGTCACTTCATTCAGAGTAACAATTAGTGAAGAGGATATTACAAGTGGGAGTTGCAATTCTATATCTGACAAAATAGACTTCAAACTAAAATTAATCAGAAGAGATAAAGAGGGTCACTTCATTCAGAGTAACAATTAGTGAAGAGGATATTACAGTCATGAACATATATTCACCAAAATCTTGTGCACACAATTTCATAAATATAATACTATAGGAGTTTAAGACACAGATTAATCCCAACTCACTGGAAGTAGGGGACTTCAGTACCCCACTGTCTCCATTAGATTGGTCAACCAGACAAGAGTAAACAGAGAGACATCTGAATTAAACAATACCATACATCAAATGGACCTAACAGAGATCCACCAAATTTTCCATTAAAGCTCCAAAGAAAATTACTTTTGATTCAGCAGCCCATAGAGCTTTCTACAAAATCACCCACAAACTGGGACACAAAAGAAACCCCAACAAATACAAAATATTTGAAATAATTCCCTGCGTTCTATCAGACCACAATGCAATAAAGCTTATAATCAACACCAGAAGAAATCCTAGTAACTACATGAAATTAAATGAAAAAAAACAATGCAATTTAGCAAAACCTCTAGAACACTTTAAAAGCAGTCCTAAGAGGCAAATTTACAGTGCTAAGTGCTTAGATTAAAAGATATCAGAAAGAGCACAAATAAATGACTTAACATTGCAACTCAAGACTCTTGAAAGGCAACAACAAATGAAACCCAAACCTGGCAGATAAGAAGAAATAGCAAAAATCAGATCAGAGATTTTTAATAATATAAATAATAATAATAATAATAATAATAATCAATGAGACCAAGAGCTGGTTCTTTGAAAGGATAAATAAAATAGACCCTTAGCCCATTTAACAAAAAGAAAGAAAGACCAACTTCAAATTAACAAAATTAGAGATGAAAGGGGAAACATAACAGACAACAAAGGTCAATAACATAAGGGAATACTTTAGAAACCTATATTCTATTAAATTTTAAAACCTAAAAGAAGTGAATGAATATCCAAAGTCATGGGAATCACCAGAGCTAAACCAAGCAAAATAGACAGTTAAACAGATCCATAACATATAAGGAAATTGAACAGTAATACAAAATATCTTAACTAAAAAAAGCTCAGGCCCAGATGGGTTTACAGCAGAATTCTACCAGAAATTTTAAGAAGATCTACACATAATCCTACTTAAACTATTCTAAAAGGTAGAAACAGAGGGAGAACTCCAAAATTCTTTCCATGAAGCCAGCATCACTCCAAGACCAAAAGCAGGTAAAGATACAACCAGAAATGAAAACTATAGACCTATATCATTAATGAACATTGATGCAAAAGTCATCAACAAAATACTTGCAAACTGCATACGGGCACAAATAAAAAGGTCACCTACCATGATCAAGTCAGATTTATTCCAGAGATGTGGAGATGGTTCCATACATAAGTCAATAAATGGACTCAAAGACAAAACTCACATAGTCATCTAAATAGATGCAGAAAAGGCCTTTTATAAAATTCAACATGCATTATGTTAAAATTCCTAGAGGGAATTGGACTGGAGGGAACATACCTCAACATCACTAAAGCTATATACAAGCCCACAGCCAACAACATTCTAAATGGAGAAAAACTGGACACATTGCCCTTAAAATCAGGAATTAGAGAGGGGTGTCCCCAACTCCATTCCTTTTTAATATAGTGCCTGAAACTCTTGCTAGAGCAGTAAGACAAGAGAAAGAAATTACAGGAGTACTAATTGGAAAAGAAGAGGTCAAATTAGCCCTTTTTGCAGATTATATATTATTATACCTAAGAGAGCCAGAAAACTCCTAGAAATGATTAACACTTTCAGTAAAATGGCAGGGTATAAAATTAATCTACAAAATCAGTCCCCTTTTATATAACATTAACAGATAATTGGAGAAAGAGTACATGGAAACCCTCCTTCACAATAGTGTCAAGAAATTAAATATCTCAGAATAAACCTGACCAAAGCCATTAAAGATCTCTACAATGAAAATTTTAAACCTTTAAAGAAGAGATTGTGGAAGATGCCAGCAGATGGAAGGAACTACCATGCTCATGGATTGGAAGAATTAATATTGTAACCATGACCATAGTAACAAAACAATATATAAACTATATATATATATATATAAGTAGTACTCATCAAAATCCTGATGAATTTCTCCACAGAATTAGAAAAATACTAAAATTCATATGGAGCACAAATGACCCCAGATAGCCAAAGCAACCTTGAGCATAAAGAGCAATTCAGGGGGGATTACTATACCAGATTTCAAACTATATTACAGAACTAAAGTCATAAAAACAACATGGCACTGACACAAAAATAGACCCATAGATCAATGGAATAGTTGAAGTCCCAAAATATGAGTGTATGAAATTTCTCCTATCTGATATTTGACAAAGGGACCAAGAACACTCACTTGAGGAAAGATTTTAAGTTTCAAGCAAATGTGGAAGGAAGAATGAATTTTAAGACCCTTACCTTTCACTTTGCACAAAGTCAACTGCAAAAGGATCAAAGACATCAAGGTGAAATCTTAACCTCTGAAACTGTTAGAAGAAAACATTGGCAGCAGCCTACAAGATATGGATGTAGGAAAGGACTATCTAAAGAATACAGCATTTGCACTGGAATTAAGGTCAACCATCAACAAAGGAGAACTCATTATACTAAAGGTTTCTGTACAGCAAATATACAGTCAGGGTAGTGAGGAGAAAACCCAGAGTGGAAGAAAATCTTCAGCAGCCACACATCTAACAGAAGTTTAGCATTCAGAATATATAAAGTAGTCAAAAAGCAAAGAATAGGGCTGGAGAGATGGGCCTAGAGGTTAAGAGCACCGCCGATCGTAGCAAGGACCTGGGTTCGATCCCCAGCAACCCACATGGGCGGCTAGAACCGTCTGAAACTCCAATTCCAGAGAACTCCAGTTCCAGGGGAATGGGACGAACACCTCCTTCTGACCTCCGCGGGCTTTGCACGGACAACGGGTGCAACAGACGTTGCATGCAGACAGTACATTGATAAACATACAATAAATAAAATATAAAATTTTTTTTTTTTTTTTTGCCAGGCATGGTGGTGTATTCTGGAGGCAGAGGCAGCGGATTCTGTGAGTTGAGGCCAGCCTGGTCCTGCCAGGTGAGTGCCAGGACAGCAGAGCTTACAGGGGGAGACCCTGTCTCAAAAAAAAAAAAAAAAAAAAAAAAAAAAAAAAAAAAAAAAAGAATAAAGAAAACAAGTGACCCAGTTAAAAATGAGCAAAGAATCTGACCAGAAAATTCTCAAAAGAAGAAATAAAGATGGCAAGGAAACATCTTAAAAGGTGAGGATCTGGTCCTCAAGGTCACATGGATTTTGGGGACTGGGAGGGAGCCCCTGGCTCATTTTGGCTTTTTATTTCCAGTTCCATCCACTCTAGGACAAAGTCAGGTCTTGCCAGACCAGGCTTCTCTTTTTGAAGCATGAGCAGACTTTCCTTTCTATAAACTGGACACTGACTGAAGTCCCATTAGTGGATCTCCAAGATACAGGAAGACTGGTGACTCACATTTGCAGGACATTTCAAGAGATGCCCCCTGCATGTAATCTCAATCAAAATCCTCATGACATTCTTCATAGAGAAGCCCCTGGGATTTAGTTGACCTCTGAGGGCAAGGCACAAAGTTATCACTTAAATCCCTCAGTCAAATTGGTATGGGCATTAAGTATGGTTGTTAAGCATCCAGAAAGATTAAGTTACACCAGCCTGATACTTTTAATTACTATATAATATTTTAGAAAAGGCTTGGACAAAAGCTCAAGCATCTTTGTATAAGAAATACTAAGAAGCACTCCCATAAAACAAACACTGTACTGTGGTTAGACACAATGTCATGACAAACTAGGTTTTTTTTTCATCCATTTTAGTGCTGGGGTTTCATTCACTAATCATGGACTTTATCATTGAGCTACATCCCAACTCAATGTTTACTTTTTGTTTTGTTTTGTTAATATTCTTTTTCCATTTTGATTTTATATTACTCTAAAATATGCATACATACCCTCCATCCATATACAAAAATTTCAAAGTCTGAAAATAAATGGTAGGTTAATTCTAGAACCCGTTAAGGGATTCACAGTATAAGAGCACAGTTGTTTTTTGATCAGGAGGAATATAACATTAATGTTGCTCAGTTTGCCTTACAATTAGGTACTTGGTGCTAGCATCCACAAATGAGGGATACCATCCATTGTTTGTTTTTCTGGGACTGTGTTACTTCACTTAACATAATGTGTTCTAGTTCCATCCATTTACTTGCAAAGTTCATGATGTCATCTTTCTTTACCACTGCCTTAGAACTCCATTGTGTAGATGTACCACATTTTCTCCATCCATTTGTCAGTTGAGGGGCACTTGGGTTGGTTCCAGCTCTTTGCTATTGTGAAGAGAGTGACAATAAACATGGCTGTGCATGTATCTCTGTGGTAGGCTGAGTCTTGTGTGTATATACCCAGGAGTTATATGACTGGGTCAGGTGGTAAGCTCATTTTGAGTCTTTTAAGGGTTCTCCACACTGATTTCCACAGTGATTGTATGAGTTTACATTTCCACCAGCAGTGGGTGAGGGTTCCCCTTTCCCCACAACCTCTCTAGCATTTGGTATTTGGTTTTCTTGATCCTAGCCAGTCTTATCAGAGTGAGATGATAACTTAAAGTGGTTTTAATTTGCATTTCCTTAATTATTAGCAATGTTGAATACTTTTTAAGATGTTTCTCAGCCATCTCTATTTCCTCATTTGTGAAATCTCTGTTCAGATCTTTACTCCATCCTTTGAGTGAGTCATTTTTTTTTTCTTACTTCTTTGTTTTTTGAGTAATTTACATATTCTGGAAGTTAATGCTCTGTCAGATGTATCAGCAGTGAATGTTTCCTCCCACTCTGTGGGTTTTCTGACAGAAGCTTTTGAGTTTAATGAGGTCCCACTTGTCAGTTGTTGACCTTATTTCCTGAGCAGCTACTGTCTGATTTAGAAAGTCTTTTCCTACGCCTATGTCTAGCAGGTTGCTGCCAACTTTTTCTTCTATCACCTTCAGAGTTTTGGGTTTCATGTTGAGATCTTTGATCCATTTGGAGTTGATTTTTGTACAGGGTGAGAGGTAGGGGTTTAATTGCATTGAATCTGTATATTAATTTGAGTACAATGGATTTTTTTTACTATATTAATTTTTCTAATCCATGAGCATGGAAGGTCTTTCTGTCTTCTAATGTCTCCTTCAATCTCCTTCTTCAGAGGTTTAAAATTTTTGTTGTAGAGATCCTTGGTGTCTTTGGTAGGTTTGTTCCTAGGTATTTTATTGTTTTTGAGGCTATTGTGAGTGGGAAGGTCTCCTTGTATTCCTTTTTCAGTTGCTTGTTGTTGGTGTAAAAAAGGCTACTGATTTTTCTAGGTTAATTTTGTATCCTGCCACTTTACTGAAACTCTTAATCATTTCTAGGAATTTTCTGGTGCAGTTTTTAGTATCCCTTAGTTAATCTATCATATTGTATGCAAAAAGGGATAGCTTGACTTCCTCTTTTCCAATTAGTGCTCCTTTAATTTCCTTTTCTTGCCTCATTGCCCTAGCAATAAGTGTTTCAAGCACTATATTGAAGAGGAGTGGCAATGGGGGCAGCCTTGCTGAGTTCCTACCTTTAAGGGGGAATGCTTCTGTCTCTTCTCCATTTAGGATGATGTTGGCTGTGGGTTTCCTTGTATATGGCTTTGATTACATTGATGAATAATCCCTCTAATACAATTCCCTCTAGGAGTTTATGCATGAAGGGATGTTGGATTTTGTGGAAGGCTTTCTCTGTGTCAATTGAGATGATCGTGTGGTTTTTGTCTTTCAGTCCATGTATGTGTTGTATGCTATTTATTGATTTTTGTGTGTAGAAGCATCCTTGCATCTCTGGTATGACTCCAACTTGATCATGATGGATGATCTTTTTGCTGAGGGTATGCATGCAGTTTGCAAGTATTTTGTTGAGAATTTTTGCATCTGTGTTCATTATTAGATGGGTCTGTAGTTTTTTTTTTTTGGTTGTATCTTTGTCTGGTTATGGTATTAGAGTGATGCTGGCTTCATACAAGGAATTTGGGATATTTCCATCTGCTTGTATCCTTCTGAACAGTTTGAGTAATAATGATTGTAAGTCTTCTTTAAATGTTTTATAGAATTCTGTTGTAAAACCATCTGGGCCTGGGCTTTTTTTAGTTGGGAGGTTTCTTATTACATTTTCAATTTCTTCATATATTATGGGTCTGTTTAGGCTGTCAATCTCTTCTTGGTTAAGCTTTGGTGATTCCTAGGATTTCAGATATTCATTCATTTCTCCTAGGTTTTCAAACTTAGTAGAGTATAGGTTTTTGAAATATTCCGATATGATTGTCTGGATCTTTTTGTCATCTGTTGTGATATTTCTCCCATCATCATGAATTCTATTGATTTGGAGTTGCTCTCTTTCTTTTGGTTAACTGGGCTAGAGTTCTGTCTACCTTGTTTATTCTTTCAAAGAACCAACTTTCGGATTCATTGATTTTTTTGTATTGTTTTCTTTGTTTCTATTTCATTGATTTCTGCTCTGATTTTTGTTATTTCTTCCTGTATGTTGCATTTAGGGTTCATTTGTTATTGTCTCTCAAGTGTTTTTAACTGCAGTGTTAGATCATTTATTTGTGTTCTTTCTGTTTTTTTTTTTTTTTAATGTAGGCACCAGGGTATAAACTTCCCTCTTAGGACTGCTTTTAAAGTATCCCATAGGTTTTGTTGTGTTGTATTATCATTGTCATTCAGTTCCAGGAATGCTTTTATTTCTTTCTTTATTTTTTCCATGACCCATTCATTATTCAAGATTGTGTTGTTTAGTCTCCATGTATTCTTGTAGATAGTAGGGCTTATCCTGGTGTTCATATTGAGCTTTATTGCACTGTGGTCTGATAGAATGCATGATATTATTTCAATTTTTTTTGTATTTGTTGAGGTTTTTCCTGTGTCCCAGTATGTGGTCAATTTTGGAGAATGTTCCGTGGGGTGCTGAGTAGAAAGTGTATTCTCTGGTGTTTGGGTGGAATATTCAGTAGATGTCTGTGAGGTTAAAACTACTTTAAGATTTCATGTTATTCCAGTCAGAGTGGCTAAGATCAAGAGAACAAATGAATGATACCAAATGCTGGAGAGGATGTGGAGAAAGGAGAATGCTCATTCACTGCTGGTGGGATTTCAAGATTGTGGAACCCCAATAGCAGTGTGGAGAATTGTTAAAAAGCTAAAAATCAACCTACCATTTGACCCAGTTATACTACTTCTTGGCATATACCCAAAGGTTTGTTTCAGAGATACTTGTACATCAAGTATTTTTGCTGTTCTTTTCACAATTGCTAGGAGATGGAAACAATGTAAATGTCCCTCATTTGGAGTTCTACTCAACGAATCATGAAATTCCCAGGTATATGGATGGAACTAGAAACTATTATGGTAAGTGAAGTAACCCAGACTCAGAAGAACAAATGACATATGTTCTCTCTCGTTTGTAGATCCTAGCACCAAATCCTGGTTACTACAGTTACATCAGAGTATTTACCCTGATGTAACTGTAGTAACCAGGAACATAGAAAGGAACCAGGGAATAAAGGGAAACAAGAAACCTGAGAAAGGAGAACAGTAGGAGACAGGTGTTACTAGTGAAGAAATGGATAAAATGTGGGTATTTAAGTGGGAGCAGGGAGGGAGGGTTATACAAGGAAATTTGGGGATAAGGGGTCAGAAGGAGCTCAGGAGAAGTGGAACTATTGGGGATTGGTATTATCAAGGCAGTAATGGGGAAAGGCATGGAGGAGGGTTAGATAGGGGGGGAGAGAGAGAGAGAGAGAGAGAGAGAGAAAGAGAGAGAGAAAGAGAGAGAGAGAGAATAAATAAATAATGCCTAGCCATTAAAAATACAGAGGAATCATACTAGTCTAAGAAAACTAATGACAAATTAGACATACAATATCTCTACATGAGTCCATGTGAATGGCAGAAGGCTCCATAACAAAGAAACAGTGCCAAACAAGGAAACCTTCTTTTCAGTTGTTAGCCAGGGCAGTCCAAGAGACTCCCGAAAGTACGCAGGCTATAAGCACAGCCCTTGGCTGCCTCTCAGAACATGAAGGTAAGACCCTATTGCTGAAGACAAGATATACTTCGGAGACTGGATTTGGAGCAGTGATGCTGGAAGTGACCTGGAAGCCACTTCCCCTGAAGTCTATCTCTCATAGGTTTAGAGAGCGTTACTCAAGCTGCTAAGGGAGAAACTTAATCAATGGTCCAACACAAGCTTTATGATCACATAACCACATCAATTACCAGCACATCATACAACATTGGTGCAGTAGTGGTACTTTTACCTTGGGAGCAATCTATGGCTACCTAATTGGACTTAAAAGTCCATTCAATGGGAGGAAATTCATGTGTGGGACTGTAAACATAACCAAATACACATGTCTGGAGAGGTCATGGGTCTTACAGAAAACCCCAAGTCTGTCACATCCCTAGGCTAATGTTAACTTTTTACTAAGTGCAAAATACATATCCTTATGTTGACAGTCAAGTATCCCAGTCACCAATTATCCAAGAAGTTTCCTTTGCACCAGATGGAGACTATTAGAGTATCACAACTGGTCGCACACAGACATTGTTTGTGAATTGGCCAAGCCTCAGTGGCACATCTACAATGCTATCTCTACACCTAAAACTCAGGCAACATTAAACAAGGGGTAAAGAAGACACTGATGAATCTCTCAATTGTCATTAATGAAACTCTTCCATGCAACAAAGGGCCAGGAACACAAAGTGTGTAGATTAGGAATCTGCAGAGTGCAGATACTTGGACAGGACTCCTATATTAAATTTCACTCACTCAGAGCTACTGGACCATTGTGAGAGAGGGAGAGGCAAGATTGTAAGAGCCAGGGAGGAGGTGCTTGGTCATATGGAAATAGTCCTACAAGTTCCTGGGACTCTGCTCATATGAGCCTACATCAATGTTGTAAGCATACAAAAGACCCATGCAAACTCATGCAGATAAAATCCAGCATAGAATGGTAAGTGGGCAGGAGACCACAATCTTAGCTGAAAAAATATTGGCTGCTGATTACTTCTGGGTAAAGAAGAGCTGATATTGCTAAGGTAGGGACTCTAGCTAGATTAATAGACCCAGTAGATTAACTTGCACTGAGGAACGTTTGGGGACACTAGCTTGCCGTAATAAGCCTTCACCCAAATGAGAAGATGCATGAACTCTAATGGTGGGGCTGTGGAGGGCACCATGGGGCAGAGAGCACAAAGGTGATGAAGACTGATTGAGAGGTTCTGCATAAAATACACAAAAATTTAATTAAAAAATAAAAAAAATCTACATATGAGTGAAAACACGTGACTTTTTTTCTTGGTTTGTGTTACATGTGAGTGAAAAATGTGACATTTCTTTTTCTTGGTTTGTGTTACATATGAGTGAAAACACGTGACACTTCTTTTTCGTGGTTTGTGTTACATATGAGTGAAAAATGTGACATTTCTTTTTCTTGGTTTTTGTTACCTAAGCACAAAGTTTTCTACTCACTTCATTGTTTCTCAGAATTACACCTTGAATTTGAAAAATAAAAAAAATAAATTTGAACTGTAAAAAAATAATTCTGGATTGGGAGCAGAAAGTAGGACCTCAGTCTTCACTTTTCCTGTCACTTCACTACCTGGCCCCAATTGCATATCACTAACTGGTATATCACTAAGTCTCCTCCCTAAAATGAGCGGAGAGTAGATGAACATGAAAGTTACTGCTAGGCCTAAAAGTTGACATTAACTTCACAAAGGTGGAGGAATGTGAGTTCAAGCAGAGGAATCCACATTCCCTGGATAATCTTCAGGGGATATTACTTAATACAACTATACACAGGGCCCAGAGAATAAATCTAAAAATCAGTGACCAACTTTGTAAAAAATGGCACTATCTTATTCAAGGATGGCTTTTCAATTTTTCCGGAATTCTCTAACTGAATTGTCCTCTGTTAGTCTGTGAATGTAGGAGATGATAGAGGTTCTTTAAAAATTTGAATCTGTCAGATAGTCTGCTTTATCTTTATAGTTGCTCTCCTGTTCTTTGTGTACACAAAATACTTAAAGACCCATATTAACAGTGTGCTCCTTGAGCTTCAGCCCTTCTCCAGAAGCATTACTTTAGGAGAAAGTAATGTTTCAGCAGGCAGCAGAGCCTGTAGGAGACTTTGATAAATACTTAAATATAGATCCATATTCATACATGGGCATACATACATACAGTTGTCCCTCCATATCTGTAGGCTCAACTCATCTTAGTTACCAAATTTTTTTGTGATTTTATTGATGTTTTGTGTATTTCAGACATCATTTTGCAATTCAGTTCATGCATATTTCTCTTTCCCTTCCCCCCACTCCAGCCCAGATCATGCATTCTGCTATAACTATCCTGCATCTTTCTTTCAGTCTTTTTTTTAATGCTTAGGAATTCACATTTTCCTCCATTAATTTTATATTACTCCAAAATATGGATATGTACTCTCCACCCATATACAGTAATTACATAGTCTAAAAATAAGTGGTGGGTGGATTCTATAGCCCATTGAGAGATTCACATTATAACAACATAGTTGCTTTCAGATAAACAGAAATATACAACAATAATGTTGTTCTGCTTGCCTTTTATCTGGAGGGCTTGGTGTTAGCATCCACAAATGAGGGAAACCATTCACCATTTGTTTTTCTGGGACTGTGTTACTTCACTCAGCATAATGGCTTCAAGCTCCATCCATTTACCTGCAAAGTTCATAATGAATAGTACTCCATTATGTAGATGTACCACATTTTTGCCATCCACTTGTCTGTTGAGGGGCATTTAGGTTGGTTCCAGCTCTTTGTTATTGTGAAGAAAGCTGCAACAAACATGGATGTGCATGTATCTTTGCGGTAGGATGAGTCTTTTGGGATATACCCAGGAGTGGTATAACTGGGTTGGGTGGTAGGTTCATTCCAAGTCTTTTAAGGGTTCTCCATACTGTTTTTCACAGTGGTTGAACAAGTTTACATTCCCACCAGCAGTGGATGAGTGTGCCCCTTTCCCCACAACCTCTCCAGCATCTGTTGTCTTTTGTTTTCTTGATCTTAGTCATATTGGAGTGAGATGATGTTTGAGAGTGGTTTTAATTTGCATTTCCTTAATTATTAATGATGTTGAACACCTTTTAAGGTAGTTCTCAGCCACCTTTACTTCCTCACTGGTGAAGTCTCTGCTCAGCTCTTTACCCCATTTTTTGAGTAGGTCATTTGTCTTCTTACTTTTTAAAAATTTTATTTATTTTTTATGTGTATGAATGTACTGTCTGCATGTAGGTTGGTGCACCCGTGTCGTGCAATGCTGCGGAGGTCAGAAGAGGGCATTGGATTCCCCTGGAACTGGAGTTAAAGACAGTTTTCAGCCGCCATGTGGGTGCTGGGGATCAAATCCAGCTCTTCTGCAAGAGCAGTCAGCGCTCTTAAATGTTAGGCCATCTCCCCAGCCCCACTTTTTTGTTTTCTGAGTAGTTTATATATTCTTGATGTTAATGTTAATCTGTCAGATGTATCACTGGTAAAGATTTCCTCCCACTCTGTGGGTTTTCTCTTCACCTCCTTGATTGTTTCTTTTGATGTACAAAAGCTTTTGAGTTTTATGAGGTCCCATTTATCTGCTGTTGCCCTTATTTCCTGTGCAGCTGCTGTCTGATTTAGAAAGTCTTTTCCTACGCCTATGTCTTGTAGGTTGTTGCCAACTTTTTCTTCTATCACCTTCAGGGTTTCAGGCTTCACATTGAGATCTTTGATCCACTTGTAGTTGGTTTTTGTACAGGGTGAGAGGTAGGGGTTTAATTTTGTTCTTCTACAAATGGTGATCCAATTTTGCCAGCACCATTTGCTGAAGATGCTATCCTTCCTCCATTGAGCTTTTTTTGCCCCTTTGTCAAATATGAGGTGGCTGAAATTGTAAGTTTGGGTCTTCAATTTTGTTCCATTGGTCAATGGGTCTGTTTTTGTGCCAGTACCAGTCTGTCTTTATGACTATGGCCCTGTAACATAGCCTGAAGTCTGGTAGGGCAATCCCCCCTGTATTGCATTTTTCATTCAGGGTTGCTTTAGCTATTCAGGGTATTCTGTTTTTCCATATGAATTTAAGGATTTTTTTCCAAGTCTGTGAAGAAGCTCATAGGGATTTTGATTGGATTACATTGAATCTGTATATTAGTTTGGGTAAAATGGACTTTTTTTACTATATTAATTTTCCCAATCCATGAGCATGGGATATCTTTCCATCTTTTGATGTCATTTTCAATCTCCTTCTTCAGGGGTTTAAAATTTTTGTTGTAGAAGTCTTTGGTATCTTTGGTTAGGTTTGTTCTCTAGGTTTGTTCCCAGGTATCTTATTGTTTTTGAGGCTATTATGAGTGGGAAGTTCTTCTTATACTCATTCTCCACTTGTTTATTGTTGGTGTAAAGAAAGGCTATTGATTTTTCTAGGTTAATTTTGTATCCCGTCATTTTACTAAAACTCTTAATTGTAGAAGTTTTCTGGTGGAGTTTTTAGCATCCCTTAGGTAAACTATAATATCATCTGCAAAAAGGGATAACTTCTTTTCTGATTAGTACTCCCTTAATTTCCTTCTCTTGTCTTATCGCCCTAGTAAGTGTTTTGAGTACTATATTGAAGAGGAGTGGCAATAAGGGGCAGCCTTGTCAGGTTCCTGTCTTTAAGGTAAATGGTTCCAGTTTTTCTCTGTTTAGGATGATGTTGGCAGTGGGTTTGCTGTATATCGCTTTGATCATGATCAGGAATGTTCCTTTCAGTCCTATTCCCTCTAGGACCTTAAACATGAAGGGATGCTGGATCTTGTCAAAGGCTTTTTCTGCATCAATTGAGATGATCTTATGGTTTTGGTCTTTAAGTCCATTTATGTGTGTTATGATATTTATTGATTTATGTATGTTGAACCATCCCTGCATCTATGGTATGAATCCAACTTGATCATAATGGATGATCTTTTGATGTAGGTCTGTATGCTATTTGTCAGTATTTTGTTGAGAATTTTTGCATCTATGTTCATTAGTGAGATGGGTTTATAGCTTTCTGTTTTGCTTGTATCTTTGCCTGGCTTTGGTATTAGAGTGATGCTTGCTTCATAGAAGGAGTTTGGGAGAATTCCCTCTGTTTTTATCCTTCCGAACAGTTTGAGCAGCAATGGTTGTAGGACCTCTTTAAAAGTTTTATAGAATTCTGCTCTGAAACCATCTGGGCCCGGGCTTTTTTTAGTTGGGAGGTTTTTTTATTATATCTTCAATTTCCTCAAATATTATGGGTCTGTTTAAACTGCTTCTTGGTTAAGCTTTGTTAGTTCCCAGGATTTCAGATATTCATCCATTTCTTTTAGGTTTTCAAATTTAGTGGAGTATAGGTTTTTGAAGTATTCCTGTATGATTGTCTGGATCTTTTCTTATTGATTTCGGGTTGTTCTCTCTTTTTTTGGTTAACTAGGCTAGAGTTCTGTCTGTTTTGTTTATCTTTTCAAAGAACCAGCTTTTGGATTTGTTGATTATATGTATTGTTTTCTTTGTTTCTATTTCATTGATTTCTGCTCTGATTTTTATTATTTCTTCCCTTCTGTTGGGTTTAGGGTTCATTTGTTGTTGTCTCTCAAGTGTTTTTAGCTGCAGTGTTAGATCATTTATTTGTTCCCTTTCTGGGTTTTTTTTTTATGTGGGTACTTAGGGCCATAATTTTCACTCTCAGGACTGCCTTTAAAGTATTCCACAGGTTTTGCTGTGTTGTATTGTCTTTTTCATTCAGTTCCATGAATACTTTTATTTCACTCTTTATTTCTTCCCTGACCCATTCATTATTCAGGATTGTGTTGTTTAGTCTCCATGTGTTCTTGTAGCTAGTTGGACTTATTCTGGTGTTCATATTGAGCTTTATTGCACTGTGGTCTGATAGGATGCATGGAATAATTTCCATCCTTTTGTATTTGTTGAGGTTCTTTTTGTGCCCCAGTATGTGGTCGATTTTGGAGAACATTCTGTGAGGTGCTGAGTAGAAAGTATATACTCTGGTGTTTGAATATTCCACCCAAAAGTGGAGTATTCAATAGATGTCTGTGAGGTCCTTTTGGTGTAATGTATTGTTCAGGTCTGATGTCTCTCTGTTTATTTTTTGTCCTATTGATCTATCCAAGGGGCTCAGTGGGGTGTTGAAGTTCCCCACTTTTAGTGTGTTAGGATTAATCTATGTCTTGAGGTCCTGCAGAGTAGCATTTATAAAGTTAAGTGCACCAGAGTTTGGTGCATAGACATTTAGGACTGTGAAGTCTTAATGGTTCATTGTTCCTTTGACAAGGATATAATGGCCCTCTTTGTCTCTTCTGATTAATTTTACTTTGAGATCTATTTTGTTTGATATTAGAAGAGTCACTCCAGCTTGTTTTTTGGTACCATTCACTTGGAATATTTTTTCCATCCTTGCACTCTAAGGTGGTGTCTGTCCTTGCAGGTGAGATGGGTTTCTTGTAGACAGCATATGGAAGGGTTCAGTTTCCTAATCCATTCTCCCAGTCTATGCCTTTTGATTGGGGAGTTTAGACCATTAGTATTAAGGTTATTATTGAGAGACGTGTGTTGTTTCCTTTTGTCTTATTTTTTGTTTGCATTCTTTGTCTTGGTTTGTATTTACTCTGTTATGTTTTTGTTGCTTTCTCTTTTTGATTGCTTAGGGATAGTTGCTCCTTTCCTCAGTTCTTTGGATTGCTACCAGGATTTTCTGAAGTGTTGGTTTCTTAGACACCTATTCTTTCATCTTGTTCATGTCGTGGAAGATTCGTCTTTCTCCTTCAACTATAATTGACATTTTTGCTGGGTATAGTAGCCTGGGTTGGCATCTAAAGAACTGGGAATACTTTGGTCCACATTCTTCCAGCTTTCATAGTTTGGACTGAGAAGTCAGCTGTGATTCTGATGGGTTTCCCTTTATATGTAACTTGTTATTTTTCTCTTGTGGCTTTCAGTATTTGGTCTCTGTTTTGAGCATCTAGTGTTTCAACAATTATATGGCATGGGGAATTTCTTTTCTGGTCCTGTCTGTTTGGTGTTCTATGTGCTTCTTGTATTTGTATGGATTTGTCCTTTTTCAGTTTGGGGAAATTTTCTTCTATTATCCTGTTGAAGATCTGGTCAATAGTATTGTCTTGGGATTCTTCTCCTTCATCTATCCCTATGATGCAGAGGATTGGTCTTTTCATGGTGTCCCACATTTCCTGGTTGTTCCACTCTTGTGTTTTTAAAATTTTTTCATAATCTTTACTTGAGTATTCTAGTTGGTCCATGTTATCCTGCAGGTCTGGTCTGATATTCTTTTTTCTGCTTCCATTCTGCTTCTGAGGCTTTCCCCCCTTCTTTCCTGTTGATTGGATGAATGTTCAATTTCCTTTTTCATTTCCTCCCATGATTTCTTTAGTATTTCCACTTTCTTCTGGAGCCTGTCACTCTCATCTTGTAGGTCCTTGGTTAGTTGGTCATTTTCTTTTTTCATTTCAGCCTGGGATCTTTTCAGCATTTCCACTTCCTTTTGGAGTTTGTCATTTTCTCCCTTTAGTTCTTTCCAGTGTTTGTCATTATCTCCCTCTAGGTTCTTCTTGAGTTTTTCAATCTCTCCCCTTAGTTCTTTCCAATGTTTGTCGTTATCACCTTCTTGCTACTTCTTGAGTTTTTCATTCTATTCCCTTAGTTCTCTAATATCTTTGAATATGTCCCTAATTGTTCTTCTAAAGTCTGTGTCTTGGTTTCCTTCCAGGGAAATCTCATTGTAGGAATCTTCTGTAGGGTTGGTAGTGTTTGGTGTGGATTTATTATGAGCTTTTCTCATGTTTGCGTGTGTGCGTGTGTGTGTGTGTGTGTGTGTGTGTGTGTTTGGAATGTGGATTTGTTTGTCTATTTGTTTCTTTGGGTTCTGATGCCTTAACGTTGGCTACACAGACTATAATTACTAATACTGCTTCTGCTAGAAACTCTGCACCACTGCTCCCCCAGGATGAGGAGCAGGGGAGGGGAGGGGGGGTTGGTACGTTGGCCCATGCGCAGGTACACTGTTGGCAAACTCACATCACAAGCTGGGTGCATACCTGTTGCACTGTGTGAGTGTCTGAGTCCCGAAGATTGGAAGGTCCCGGGTGATACCAAGCCTCCAAGGGCACAGGGGTGCCTGAAGCACCCAGGCAGGCAGTGCTCACCTGGTCTTTTGCAGGCTGTTGTTGTGCAGGACACAGGTGTAGTCTGCTCATGCCACGAGCTGGGCACACGCAGTTGTGCTGTGTGTGCGTCTGAGTCCACCCAGTTAGCAAATATTTTAAAAGATACATTTATTTATGTGTGTGAGTTTATCCTGCATGAATGTGTGTGCACCACTTCTGTGCAAGGCCTGCAGACAGAATAGGGCATTGATCCCCTGTAAATGGGGTTACAGATGCTTGTTAGCCACCATATTGGTGCTGGTAATGAAATCCAGGTCCACTGCAAGAGCAGGCAATGCTCTTAACCACTGTGCCATTTCTCCAACCCCTAAAAAATTATTACGAACAAAATTTGTATTTGCTGTGTTCCATGTGCTGTGCTTAATCACACAAATGAAATGTCACCACGCCTTGTTTATTCAGTGCTGGGGATTGAACACAGGGCTTCATGAGTGCTAGGCAAGCACTCTTCCAAACTTTCCGCCATTCATAAATGTAGATCTCCTTCCATGTCATGGATCTCAGTCACCAGTACACACTAAAACATTGTTTAACTTGTGACTTTTCA
Source organism: Rhizomys pruinosus (assembly GCA_009823505.1). Classification (NCBI taxonomy): domain Eukaryota; kingdom Metazoa; phylum Chordata; class Mammalia; order Rodentia; family Spalacidae; genus Rhizomys; species Rhizomys pruinosus. The sequence continues at coordinate 581,236 of VZQC01000538.1, forward strand.
TATGCTGTGCTGTTAGGCCTACAGTGGTTGTATCTTCTCTGAACATCTATGATTAACAACATATTTACATTATATTATTTGTTATAAATAATCTAGATGTGACTTAAAATGTATCAGAGAATTAGATGGATTGCATATAAATAATATTATTTTACATAAGGCACTTAAGCATGCAGATATTTGTGTCCATGGGGTATCCAAGAACCAATACACACACACACACACACACACACACACACACACACACACACATACATGCACACACAGGAGATTTATATCATTGGATTCATAATGGGCATTTTACTTTCTGCCACTTGGGGGCTGATCCCACCAATTCCATTGTTTTTAAGAAGTCAATTTTCTTTTAAAACCTAATTTAGGCCTCCTTCTCTTCCCCTTTCCCTTTTCCCTTCCCTGTTCTCTTCCTTTTTCTCCCTTTGGTTTCATGAGACAAGGCCTTGTTGTATTGCTGAGCCTGGAATCCTGAAATTGTCATTTTGATTCTATAGTTTTTTTTTTAGTGTGAGTTTATGAAAAATGATTCTAAATAGTCTTTCAGGAATGAAGATCATTATTTTTGGAAAATTATATAATTGCTAAAAATTTAAGTATGGGAAAAGGAACTAAATAAAAAGATGTCCAAAATTCTAGGCAATGTACTTCTTCATGGTGTTTTACAAATATGTTTATTTTAGGGTTACTTAAACCAACATTTAAAATCTTAAAGAAAATATTTTTCCTGCAGAGTTTTTATTCATAATGCCTGTCATTGAAGCTCGTCCTCAGAGAAACAGGCAGGAGGATCAGGAGTTAAGTCATCCTTGGTGGGTTTAAGGCTGGCCTTAATACAGTTTGAGAGTTGTTTATACAAAGGTAGGCATAGTTCAAACATATTACTTAATAATTGAACCCAGGATCTATTTTAACATCCTAACTCAAAATCAAACCCAACCAATCAATCAAACAAAAACTTTTATTTTAGAAATTTTGGCTACTGGAATAAGACCAGAATAAATAATAAATGTTATGCATAATAGAAGAAATAAAACTGCCTTTAGTAACAGTTGATGTAAGTGTATAACTAGAAATTCAACAGCACTTAAAAAATTCTAGAAGTAGGGCTGGAGAGATGGCCTAGCAGTTGAGAGCGCTGACCGCTCTTACAGAGGACCCGGGTTCGATCCCCAGCACCCACATGGCGGCTGAGAACCGTCTGAAACTCCAATTCCAGGAGAACTCCAGTTCCAGGGGAATCCGACACCCTCTTCTGACCTCCGCGGCATTGCACGACACGGGTGCACAAACCTACATGCAGACCGTACACTCAGAAACAACAAAAATACATAAACTAAAATAAACTTAAAAAATTATTAAAAGAAAAAAAAAAAAAAAAAAAAAAAAAAAAAAAAAAAAAAATTTTAAAAAAAAAAAAAAAAAAAAAAAAAAAAAAAAAAAAAAAAAAAAAAAAAAAAAAAAAAAAAAATAAAAAAGAAAAAAAAAAAAAAAGAAAAAAAAAAAAAAAAAAAAAAAAAAAAAAAAAAAAAAAAAAAAAAAAAAAAAAAAAAATAAAAAAAAAAAAAAAAAAAAAAAAAAAAAAAAAAAAAAAAAAAAAAAAAAAAAAAAAAAAAAAAAAAAAAAAAAAAAAAAAAAAAAAAAAAAAAAAAAAAAAACAAAAAAAAAAAAAAAAAAAAAGAAAAAAAAAAATAAAAAAAAAAAAAAAAAAAAAAAAAAAAAAAAAAAAAAAAAAAAAAAAAAAAAAAAAAAAAAAAAAAAAAAAAAAAAAAAAAAAAAAAAAAAAAAAAAAAAAAAAAAAAAAAAAAAAAAAAAAAAAATAAAAAAAAAAAAAAAAAAAAAAAAAAAAAAAAAAAAAAAAAAAAATTTCTAGAAAGAAATAAAATGATTACTAAAAGGTCTCAGAATCTAAAGTGAATCCACAAAAATCTATTTCTCTCCTCTTATTCAGAAAATAACCATTAGAATTTATAAATTTAAAAATATCTATTCATTTTAAGTATAATAAGATATGAAAGCATCAGTGATCTATGTAATGGAAATATACTTATATTCATAGATCAGAATATTCAATATTCTTATCATTTCCTTAAATTGATCTGTATATTCAGTGCAATGCCAATTAAAACCCAGCAAGCTATTTTGTAGGTTGACAAACTGGTTGTAATATTCCTAGGCAGTCCTAGAGTGTCTAACATGAAACTGAATAAGAACAAAATTAGAGATTCTACACTAGTAGGTTTTAAAGGCTTTAATATCAAGATATAATTTTTTCAGTTTTTTTGTATATTTTTTTATTGACTTTTGTTGTATTTCATACACAACATCTTTTTTTTTTTTTTTTTTTTTTTTTTTAGCATGCGTATCCCCAGGCCAGCCACCCTGCCAGTCTGGCTGGGGGTGTGAAGAGCTTTTTTTTTTTTTTTAATTTATTTATTTATTTTGTATGTGATGAATTACTGTCTGCATGTATGTTTGTGCACCCGGTCGTGCAATGCGGCGGAGGTCAGAAGAGGGTGTCGGATTCCCCCTGGAACTGGAGTTCTCCTGGAATTGGAGTTTCAGACGGTTCTCAGCCGCCATGTAGGTGCTGGGGATCGAACCCGGGTCCTCTGTAAGAGCAGTCGGCGCTCTTAACCGCTAGGCCATCTCTCCAGCCCCATACACAACATCTTAATCATATTTATATCCCCTTTCCCAATGGCACCCTCTGGCTGCCCCCCACTAGATTTCCCAATGGCACCCTCTGGCTGCCCCCCACTGGATTTCCCAATGGCACCCTCTGGCTGCCCCCCACTGGATTTCCCAATGGCACCTTCTGGCTGCCCCCCACTGGATTTCCCAATGGCACCCTCTGGCTGCCCCCCACTGGATTTCCCAATGGCACCCTCTGGCTGCCCCCCACTGGACTTCCCAATGGCACCATCTGTCTGCCCCCCACTAGATTTCCCAATGGCACCCTCTGGCTGCCTCCCACTGGATTTCCCAATGGCAACCTCTGGCTGCCCCCCACTGGATTTCATGCATTCTATCGTTTATGTTAAGGCCAATTGAGTCAAGTTAGTGTAATTTTGATGAAAGGAAAGAAAACCATACAGTTTTCAGTGGAGCAGAACAGAGAGCCCAGAAACATATCTGCACAGATATAGTCTTATAATCTATGACAAATGAGTGGAGGAAGGCCAGATTTTCAACAAATGAAGCTGGAACTGTTGGACATATGAAGCGTGTGTACTTTGTTACCACCCCAGTGCTTCATACAGACATTAACTCAAAATGAATTATAGGCATAAATGTAAAATATAAAAATATAAACCTGGTAGAATTGCGGGAAATAATTACAAAGAATTCATATCTTTCCTGTCAAAAGTATGATCACAGGAATGCAATCTTCATAGCACTATTTTGTTATCCTCTCCCAGCACCATTTGCTCAAAGACCTCGCTACTTCCTTGGACCACTTGCTTGGAAAGTGAACTTGGCAGCTGACAGCTGCCCACCCCTTCCTTTTCCTCACCAAGCTGGGAAAGACTGTGAGACTGGACTGCCAATGGGAGAGAGACACAGTACTTTTAGGAGAGAAAACTAGCACACAAGGTGCACTGGTGCCAGACAAATGATGCAACACATTTTTTTTTTCATAAAAGTAAAAGCTGCCTTGCTGAGTTCTTTTGTTTTCCCTGAGTGTTTTTATATGGTATTGGTAAGGTCTTTGGGCTTCAGATTTTATTTCTAATAAAACTTTAAAAATATAAGCGAGCTTGGATTTGTTGGTAAAGTTTTAGTCATAGAACCAAATACATGAAAGAGAAAATAAGTAGCTTAGACTTTAATAAAATTTAGACCTTCTTAGCACAAGCATAGCAAAATGCAAAGAAAAGTCAAAATGTAGGAGAATTATTTGCCTAATAGATTTTAAAATATTTAAAAAAATTTTTGAGAATACATATTTGCATCATACTCATGACCCTCCACCCCCCTCAATTTCTCATCCTCTTCTTTATTATTACATATACATGCACCCATTTATAATTTATTTATTTTATATATCATATATTTATAAACATGTATACTTACATGTATTTTTTTCCCACTGAGTTCATTTAGTGGTGCTCATGTTTCTGCCCTTAAGGATGACCACTTGGGATTAGATAACCTATCAGGGAGTCTCCACTGAGTGCCTGTAGCCCTTGGTCAGGATGTGAGAAAGATAGGGTAGCCCTCATTCTCTATGGGTGGCATTACAAAAGTGGTGCAGCCACTGTGAACAGGTTTTATAAAGGACTGTATTAAAATTTAACAGAGAACTTTAAATTATTTACTTATTATTTTTGAGATGAAGTCTCACTCTATGGCTTTGGCTGATTTTTAACTTCCAAAGCTAAATGATCTTTTTGTTCTGCATCAGCCCCATGAGTGCTGGGACTATATCCATTCACAAACATGCTCTGAAGGAAGAATTCTTGAATCACCAAAAATAAAAATAAAAATGTGAAAAACCTCTGAAGAGAAATCTCATCACTGAAGATATCCAGGTGGCAAATAAGCATGTGAACAGGTGCTTCACATAATTTGGCATTAGAGAAGTGCAAATAAGACAATGACAAGATTGGACTATACAATTGTTAAAATGTAAGAACCATGGGGCTGGAGGGATAGCCTAGCGGTTAAGAGCGCCGACCACTCTTGCAGAGGACCCGGTTCGATCCCCAGCACCCACATGGCGGCTGAGAACCGTCTGTAACTCCAATTCCAGGAGAACTCCAGTTCCAGGGGAATTTGAGACCCTCTTCTGACCTCCGCGGCATTGCACGACACGGGTGCACAGACCTGCATGCAGACAGTACATTCATACACATACAAAAATAAATAATAATAAAAAAAATGTAAGAACCCAGAAACTGACATTACCAGCCTATTGTGGAAGGCACAGAGCAACAGAAGTGCTCCTTCATTGCTGGTGGGAATGCAATGACACTGCCAATTAGAAGCCAGTCTGGTAGTTAAGTAGGTTTATCATATCACCTAACAGCTGAACTCTTAGGTATTTACTCAAAAGGGTTAAAGACCTATTTCCACACTAAAACATGTATAGAAGTTTTTATTTTTTGGTCATTTTGAGACAGAGTTGTTGGGCTGGAGTGAAGCCAGCCTGCAGGCAGGCCAGAAAAGCTCCTGCCTTAGGCTTCCTTTTCCCCAGTGCTCCTGCTGCCCATGGTGATAAGTCACTAAGGAATAGCGCCAAAATTCCCAAGTCTGGCATTCCAAATGGCTCATGAAGTGCACTCTCCACACACAGCCACTCCCAGGTGCCCCCCCCCCACAGATGTACAGACTGTGTCCATACTTGGACATAGTCCAGCTCCTAGCTGAAGGGCCATCTCTCCTCGACCTCCAGACCTATATAATCCTCATGCCCTAGCCTAGATAGATGCATCTTTTTCCCATCTCTGGTCCTTGGGACTAGCAGGACCACCCAGGACCAACCCAATGAACCTGCCTCTGTTGGACTATTCGGTTTAATTTGGCCTTTTCTATGCATCAGTGAAACTTTATAAGGGTCTCCCTGTAGTCACAGCTGTCCTGGAACTCACTATGTAAAGCAGGCTGGCCTTGAACTCACAAAGATCTGCCTGCCTCTGCCTCCCAAGTGCTGGGACTGCAGGCATCCTCCACCATGCCCAGCTCATGTATAAACTTTTTATAGCTACTCTATTTATATAGATACCTAAAACTAGCATACAAAATGCCCCTCAATAGGTATACAGATAATCCATGCAATGGAGAATTGTTCCATGATAAAAACATTGAACTCACCAATATTCCCTTGCATGAATATGAAAACGTCAATGAATCTTAAATGCATTGTTAATATGTAAAAGAAGCCAATCTGAAAGGCCATGTTAGATGATTCCAGTTGAATTAGTTTGGAAAAGGCAAAACTGAGGGACAAGGAAAAGATTACTGGTAGCCAGGAGCTCAATAGGAAGGGGTTCATCTAGATGGTGGCGCACAGGTGCCCATCTAGGGTGAACTATTCTCTTCGTTATGATAACTATATAAGCTAAAAATAGAAATAAAAGAAATACTGCACCACTCAAACCCACAAATAACCAAACCCTAAGTGATAGGAGTGTATAAGAGCACCGACTGCTCTTACAGAGGACCTGGGTTCGATCCCCAGCACCCACATGGCGGCTGAGAACCGTCTGAAACTCCAACTCCAGGAGAACTCCAGTTCCAGGGGAGTCGACACCCTCTTCTGACCTCTGTGGCATTGCACGACACGGGTGCACACACTTGCATGCAGACAGTACATTCATACACATACAGAAATAAATAAAATTAAAAAAAAGAAGAAAAGACTCAGTGTCAATTGAAAGAGATTAAGTGGTCCAAACAGGAATAATGTGAACAAGAAAATAAATAGGTACTGGATCATAACCCAAAGCATAAAATATATACCCATTGAATAATCATGAAGAATCAAACAGAGGAGAAGGAACAAATCTCCCATGCAAACAAAAAATTTCAAATCTCAAAATTTGAAAAATAATAAAAATAGATTTGCTTCTCCAAAAGTAACTTTTCATTAAGAAGAGTACTGAGAGTACTGAAGTAAAAATTTCAGTTCCATGCAGAAAGTTTATAAGATTCAGGGAGGAGGTGCTTGACCATCTGGAAATAGAATCCGACAGGCTCCCAGGACCTTGCAGTAATGGCGTCAGCATCCAGAAGACCCATGCAAACTCAAGCCGACAAAAACCAGCAAAAAAACCAGAATTGTGGAAATGGGCAGCAGGCCTCAATTTTAATCAAAGAATTATTGGCAGCTGATTACTGCTGGGTGAGGAAGAGCTGATCTTCTTAAGGGGAGGGACTCTGGATGGGCTGACTAGAGCCCAGTGGATGAACTTGCTCTAAGGGGCATCTGGGGACACTGACTTGACACGATGGGCCTTCAACTGCTCTTTGTCTAAGAGTGGGACCTTGTGAAATTCCCCCATCCATGTTGGCAAGTCAAGTGGTGTCATTGTGCAGGTCTTGTTTAGGCAACCACAGTGTTGAGACTTCAAGGGTGCAGGTTCCTTATCATGTCTAGAAGATGTCACATAGCAGCAGGCATCCTCCCTCTCTGGCTCTTACAATCTTTTTGGTATGCAGGGATGAATCTGACATTTCTGGCCAGAATCCAAATGGGTCTCGGACAATCCTGTGGGAAGATGCAAGCAAAGCCCCTCCCAGTTGTTAACAGTGGATCTGGTCCTTTCCACTGATTGTCGAGGGAGTCTTTCCATCTGAAAAGTATTTGGGGAACAGTGCTGGGTGTCTGCCAATATTTGACTATGGCTGGACACTTCGAATCTCTGTAAATGTTAAAGAGGTTTACAGTTGCCAATGCCATGGCCAGCTGGATGTTAGGAGGGTATTTCCCTGCCTTTTGTTTTAATAACTTGTTTTTTTGGTCTTTTGGAGACAGGGTCTCCCTGTAGCCCCAGCTGTCCTGGAACTCGCTCTGTAGACCAGGCTGGCCTTGAACTCACAAAGATCCGCCTGCCTCTGCCTCTCAAGTGCTAGGATTAAAGGCATGTGCCACCAGGCCCGGCTTAATTGTTTTTTTAGGACATGATGGGTCCATTCTATGATGCCTTGTCCCTGTGGGTTATGAGGGATACCTGTATGATGTGCAATATTCCATAATTGACAAAATGTTTTAAAGCGAGAGCTAGCAAATGCTGGCCCATTGTCCGTTTTAACCTGTTTGGGAATGGTAGCAAAGGTAGAAAGTAGGTGGGCAGTGAGGTCCTTGGCTTTCTCTCCTGTATGTGTAATGTCAGTTTGCCAGAGTGCATTGGCTTTCAGTCCCTTGGGGTTAATTCCCAAAACCTGTAGTGCAGGTGTTTTAATTACAGCAGAACAGGAGGAACAAGTTACTGAGAAAGCGAACCACTTGCAATCCTCAGCGTGGAGCGGAATTGAAAAGAAACAGTCTTTGATATCTAAAGCTAGCAGAGGGGTGTTAGCTGGGATAGCAGAGGCAAGGGGGAGACCCCTCTGCGGAGACCCCCATATATGCATAGTTCTGTTAATGGCTCACAGGTCTTGTAAAAGACGCCAACCTCCTGTCGCCTTTTTTATGACAAACACAGGGGTGTTCCAGGGACTGTGAGATGGACGGATGTGTCCCAATGAAAATTGCTCCTTGACTAAGTCTTGGAGAGCTTGTAATTTTTCCCCTGCTAAGGACCACTGCTCAATCCAGACTGGATCATCTGACTTCCAGTCCAGACGAGGGAGAGCATATTCTGTAGTGATCCTCAGGATTGGGGGTGCTTCTTGCTGAGATGATGGAGGCATTCCTCCCCAGTTAAATAGTCTGACTGGGCATAGCTGTTCTCATTTGGAGTGGCAATAACCACATCCAAAGCCTCCAAATATCTTGCCCTAGCAGATTGATATTAGTGGGTGCTATTAATGGGTGAATCTGACCTGTGTTTCCATCAGGATCTTCCCAGGTGTAAACATTTTTAGTTATGTAAGACTGTGAGGGTCTTCCTATGCCTAGAAGTTTAGGTCCTGGAAGCAAGGGCCAGTCAGGGGGTATTTCTTGCTGTTTTATAATGGTTCTGTCTGCCCCTGTATCTATCAAACATTTAAAAGACCTCCCCCCAATTTTAATCATCAGTGCAGGATGTGAGCCTTCTGAAATAGGCGCTGCCCAGAGGACGTGCACTGACTCTTTTTCCCCCCTTTTTCCTGGGCTAGGGGCTGCCTGTCTAGGAGTTTAAAGGTGGCAATTTTTTCCCCATCTTTATCATAGTTTGAGCAACAATCTTTCCTCCAATGATATCCTTTTTATGCCGGGGGCAGAGAACGCGTGGTGGGCATGAGCTAAATTGACAGGAAACACCTGTAATTGAAGATCTGGGTTGTTCCGAATCTGGTACAGTTTTTCCTTTGCAGAGAGGGAAGAGGTTGAGGGTGAAGGTGCTCCAGGCCCCTTGAGAGGGAGTAGCTGATAACTAGGGGAAAGGTTAAGGCTAGCCACTTGGATGTTCTATTTTTACTGGGTCTGAAACTTGGGGGATTTCAGAGGGAATTTTATTGGGGTTCTCAAGGGGAATTTTAGCACGTTCTTGGGAGGAGGGGGTCTGTGATTTAATTTTGTTGTTTTCCTTTCCTGGTGTGGTTTGATGAGAAGGCCCTAAGCATTGTCTCACCACAGCTAGTAGTGGCAAGAACGTGAGAGATGCCGGAGCATTTTCTTGCTGTCTAGCGTTCTGTGCCACACGTGTCCAGGATTCTGAACTTCATAAGTCTGCAGGGGACATCCTGCAGATTTAAGAGTCTTACTCCAAAAGGAGGCAGCTTCCCGCATGGAAATTTTAACTCCTTGACTCTTAAGGAGCGTTTTTATTTTCTTAGCCTGTGGGTCTTTTTGGTGTGTCTGTTTGTTACCCATGATAAGGAGAGATAGGAAATGCTAGTGTTTAGGGAAAGAGACAGTTCAAAAAACTAATCTCATGGGAAGAGAGAATTCCACAGAGATGTGCCAACCTGGCCGTATAGAGGACAGAGACTTAAAGTAGATTCAAAGATTAATCTCTCATGGGAAAAGAGTTAAGTTCCACGGAGATATACCATAGCTGGTCGTGACTACCCTGGTTAGGGGGGTATCTCCTTGTCTCTATGGTAAAACCCTCCGAGATTTCCCTTGGTGGGGGAAATCAGGGGCTAAGAGAGAGCCCAAGAAATACCTTGTTTCCTTCTTCCTTTGGTGGAAAGTGGAGCTGCATGTTCTGGGCATCAGTTGTCCTTGTGGTTGTCTTTGTTCAATTATCTTTGTGTCACGCGTGACTGAATTCCACACTCTGTCCTTCCCTTCTTGGCTCAGCTCCAGGACTTGTCTCCTGCTTGCAGGCTGACAGTCTCTAGGCAAGAAGCAGGGAGGGAAAACTGCAAGAGATTACTCGTGGAAATGAACGGACTCACACGCAGAGCCGGGGAGGATAGGAACTCCGTTTATTTTCTGTCAGTGAGGTCTATATATTCCAGGCTACTGTGCTTTGGGCAAGGAAATGGGGAGCATGCAGAAGGGGGTGTGAGCCACCTTGGTTCTAGTGGAGGGGGGGCTTGCAGAGCTCTGCTTTGTGCAACAGGTAACTAGAGGTGTGACATTTTGCTCAATGCCTCAAGGGAAGGGGCCTGAACTTTGCAGAGATGGGGGGAGCAGGAATCATTGTAGTATCCCAAATCTTCCTGCTACAGATAACTCTGAATGCCCACAGAGATATGAGATAACTGGAGATCTCCCAGGACAGGTCTTACAAGTTCTCCCTTCAAGCCACACACAAAATTTCATCCCCACAATTTCCCATTTCCCTGTCTGACACTAGGATTTTTGTTAGCTAGCATTCAGCTAAGCACACACACACATTTTAAATAAACATAAAATAATTCAACTCCATATGGCATCTTAGATATCCTTAGTATTACATCTCCTTCCTCCCTCTCTCTCTGTATCACCTCCCCTTCCTCCCTCTCTCTGTATCACCTCCCCTTCCTGCCTCTCTCTCTGTACCACCTCTCCTTCCTCCTTCTCTCTCTGTATCACCTCTCCTTCCTCTCTCTCTCTGTATGACAAAGGCTTTTTCAGCATCAATTGAGATGATGGTGTGGTTTTTGTCTTTGATTCCATTTATGTGTTTGATGATGTTTATTGATTTTCGTATGTTGAACCATCCCTGTGTCTCTGGTATGAATCCAACTTGGTCATGATGGATGATATTCTTGATGTCTGTATGCAATTTGCCTGTATCCTGTTTAGAATTTTGGAATCTGTGTTCATTAGGGAGATGAGTCTATAATTCTCCTTTTTAGTTGTATCTTTGCCTGGTTTTGGTAATAGAGTGATGCTGGCTTCATAGAAGGAATTTGGGAGAATTCCCTCTGATTGTATCCTTCTAAACAGTTTCAGTAATAATGGTTGTAGGTCTTTTTGGAATGTTTTTATAGAATTCTGCTGTGAAAAACCCCATCTGGCCGGGCTTTTTTAGTTGGGGAGGAGCTTCTTACTAATCCTCTATTTTTCTTCATATTGTTATGGGGTCTGTTTAAGCTGCTGATCTCTTCTTGGCCGAGCTTTTGCGGCTTTGGGATTCCCAGGGATTAATATTCATCCCATTTCTTCTAGGTTTCAAACTTGGTGAAGATTAAATGAAAGTTCTATGTATATTCCATATACTTTTCTGGATCTTTTCATTGTACTGGTGGTGATATTTCCCTTTTCATCCAAATTATTTTGATTTGGCGTAGTTTCCTTCTTCTTTTGTTTTGTTAACGGACTACGAGGTCGTCTATGTTGTTTATTCTTTCAAGACAAACTTTTTTGCTTCATTGATTTTTTTTTTTTGTATTGTTTCTTGTTTCTATTTCATTATTTTCTGCTCTGATTTTTGTTTATTTCTTCCCATCTATTGCATTAGGGTTCATCTGTTGTTGCCTTCTCAAGTGGCCTTTTAGCTTGTAGTGTTTAGATCATTCACTTGTGCTTTTTCTGTTTTTTAATGTTTTGTAGGCACCCAGGGCTTATAAACTTCCCTCTTGGGACTGCTTTTAAAGGTATTCCATAGGTTTTGTTGTGTTGTATTGTATTCGTCATTCAGTTCAGGAATGTTTTTATTTCTTTCTTTATCTCTTCCTTGACCCCTTCATTATTCAAGAGTGTGTTGTTTAGTCTCCATGTGTTCTTGTAGGCAGGAGGGCTTGTCCTGGTGTTGATGTTGAGCTTTATTTCACTGTGGTCTGATGGAATGCATGAAATTATTTCAATTTTTTGTATTTGTAGAGGTTTCTACTGTGTCCCAGTATGTGGTCGATTTTGGAGAATGTTCCGTGGGGTGCTGAGTAGAAAGTGTATTCTCTGGTATTAGGATGGAATATTCGATAGAGGTCTATGAGGTCCATTTGGTGTATCATATCGTTCAGTTCAGATGTCTCTCTGTTTATTTTTTGTCCTGTGGACCTATCCAAAGGACTCAGTGGGGTATTGAAATCTCCTACTATGAGTGTACTGTGGTTAGTGTGTGACTTGTGGTCCTGGAGAATTGTCTTTATAAAGTTTGGTGCACCAGAATTTGGGGCATATATATTCATAATTGTGAAATGTTCTTGGTGAATTGTTCCTTTGATAAAAATATAATGGCCTTCTTTGAGGCAAAGAAGGTATTTCTGGGTTTATACCTTCATTAATTACTCTCTCTTGTCACATGGGGAGAGCTGCTCCTTTCCTCTGTCTTCTGAATTGCTTCGAGTATTTTCTGGAGGGTTGGTTTTCTAGACATGTATTCTTTCATCTTGTTTCTCTCATGGAAGATTTTCTTTTCTCCTTTGATTATAATTGACATTTTTGCTGCGTAGAGTAACCTGGGTTGGCATCTGTTGTCATTTAGTACTGGGAAGACGTTGGTCCAAGTTCTTCTGGTTTTCATCATTTGCATTGAAAACTCAGCTGTAATTCTGATGGGTTTTCCTCTATATGTAAGTTGCTGTCTTTCTCTTGTAGCTTTCAGTATTCTGTCTTTGTTTTGAGCATCTAGTGTTTTGATTATGATATGGCGTGGGGAGTTTCTTTTCTGGTCTTGTCTATTTGGTGTTCTATGTGCTTCTTGTATTTGTATGGGTGTGTCTTTTTTCAATTTGGGGAAATTTTCTTCTATAATTCTGTTGAAGATCTGGTCCATACCATTATCCTGGGATTCTTCTCCTTTCTCTATACCTATGATGCAGAGGTTTGGTATTTACATGGTGTCCCACATTTCCTGGATATTCCACTCATGTTTTTTTTTTTTTTAATTTTCATAGTCTTTGCTTGAGCTCATCTGTTTTTCCATGTTATCTTCTAGGGTTGATATTCTATTTTCTACTTCATCCATTCTGTTACTGAGGCTTTCTCCTGCCTTTTCATGTTCAGTGGATAAGTGTTCAATTTCCTTTTTCATTTAGCCTGAGATTCCTTTAGTATTTCCATTTCCTTCTGGAGTTGGTCATTCTCTCCCTTGATTTCTTTGAGTATATCTATGATTGTTCTTTTAAGATCTGTGTCCTTGGTTACCTCCAGAGAGATCTCATTGTTGAAGTCATATAGAGTTTGGTGGGGATTTCTTATTTGCTTTTCTCATGTTGTTGATTTTCATTTGTGCTTTTGGCATGCTGATTTGATTCATTTTGTTTGTAATCTGATGGGGGATTCAAGTGTTTCTTCATTGCAATGTAGGCCTGTTCCTCTAGTTTGGCTGGGGTGGGGTGGGGTGAGCTGATTTGGCCTGTGTGCTGGCAACCTGGCTGCCGTCTCAGTGTCCCTAAAGATCTGGGTTCCCAGCAAGGTAGGCAGGCTCTTACTTGGCCTGCGGTGAAAGCCGAGGGGATGCTGGCTCCAAAGTACTTTTATTTTATCTTACACCAGTCAGAATGGTTAAGACTTAATCCTAACAACACATGCTGGCAAGGGTTTGGGGAAAGAAGAACCCTTATCTACTGCTGTGTGAGTCCAAACTGGTGTAGCCACTATGGAAATCATTGTGGAGAATTTTCTTTCCTCTTCTTGATGCAATTGCTCTACTTTTTTCCTTATGGAAAATACTATATAATTAACTTGTTTTTATTACTTCAAATTCAAAATGAAAAGAGACAGTCAAGAGGTCAGGAACAAGGCATAAGACATGACTGGATGATGCATGAAAACGGGGACTTCCAGCAGCCAGTGCACACCTGAGAAGCATGCCCCTCAGAATGAGGTAACTAATAGCAACATTGGATTTTATGTATGTACTGGAGAGAAGCTGAGCAAGGAAACATGGTTCTGCCCTGCTGGTGCCAGTTTCACTTGATACAACCAGTCTGTAAAGCAGTGTGCTTGTTCTGTGGAAACCCATGTACTGTTCTTTTCCAGAATAAAACTCGGGTCATTTGTTGTTGAGTTTCTGGAGTTTCTTGGGTACCTGACAGGCCAACCTACAGCTATACCCAAAACACGAAAGGGAAACTGAGAGAGCTTTTTCTTTTAGTTCCTGGGACATCAGGAGAAGCAGTGAAGTGGACATCAGCCTATTTCTTTTGCTTTCTTTTTCTTTTTCTCTCTTTCTTTCTTTTTGGTCTTTACAGTAGCTACAGATGTTTCCTTAGCTCTGTCAGCTGTGGATTATTGGATGAGCCGGACAGTCTGTACTTGCATCTTCAAAGCTGCATGGTAACAGCTTTAGACTCCCAGGACCCACATTGTCTGACTGATCTGGTAGAAGGACAAGAGCCCAAGTGAGAGAGGGTAGGAAACATGTCCCAGTAAGTTCTGAAGAAAAAGATGCTCAAGGGGAAGAAGGGTGGAGTGTGACAAAATGGCTAGGTGGGAAAACGCACTTGCTGTGCAAGCTTGATGACCCGATTCCATCCCAGGACACACAGAAAGGCACAAGGAGAGAACCAAAAGAGCTTCAGTCATTTCTGTAACAGTTTGAGATATAATTCACAGACCATAAATTTCACTCTTTCAAATTATATAATTTGTGGGTTTTACTATGTTCAAAGAGTTGTACAGGCATCACTGATACCTAATTTTAAAATCATTCCATCATTCCCCCAAGAAATAGCATACTTTTGAACAGTCACTCTCCAGTTCCTTTTATCCTTTCTTCAGTCCCAAGTTACTTCTCCAGTAAGTTTGCCTGTTCTGGAAATTTCATATGAGTGGAGTAAGACAATACATATGATTGTAATTGACTGTTTTTCCCCAAATACCATGTCTTAAAGGTTCATCTATGTTGTGGCATATGCCAGTACTTCATTTTTATAATTGTACCATATTTCACCATATGGGAACACCATGTGTGCTTACCGATTCAGCTGTTGATTGATGTTGGACATTAACTCAGATGACTATGAATTAAAAGAAATATAGCATATGTAAATGTATTTCTTGTTGTACATTTGATTAATGAATACTAACTGCCATTATCACAATCAATCCAGAGAACTACTTAAATACCTTCATAACTCCCTAGAAATAGATTGATTTCTTCTTTTGTACTTTTTGGAAATGTTAGTCACAAATACTTACCAGAGAGAATATTTCTGAAAATAAGTATTATGTTACATCAATCTACACATCCATTTTGATGCTAGTATTATGCTATTTTTATGGGTATAGTTCTGTAATATAGTTTGAGATCTGTATTAACCTATGGCAATTGCCCAGCACATCTGTTTGTGCTCAGGATTGTTTTGGCTAACCAGGGTCTTCTGTGATTTCATATAAATTTCAGACTTTTAAAAAAATTTTTGTTAAGAATGTCATGGGGATTTTGGTTGAGATTGCATTGAATCTACAAATTGTTTTTGGTAAGACGGTCATTTTCACAATATTAATGCTTCCGATCCATGAGCCCAGGAGGCCTTTCAAGTTCCTTGTTTCTTCCTAAAAGTCTTTCTTCAAAGATTAAAATTTTTCATTTTAGAGGTCTTTAATGTCTTTGGTTAGGTAGTTTTTGAGACTATTGTGAATAGAAGTGTTTTCATGAACTCTTTCTGATTTCTTGTTATTTATATATCGAAAGACTATTTTATTAAATAATTTTGTATCATGCCACTTTTCTGAAAGTATGATCACTTTTTGAAGTTTTCTGGTAGAATTAATGAGATCTCCTGTATGATATCATTTGCAAATAGAGATAATTTGACCCCTTCTAGTCTAATTTGTATCACTTTAATTTACTTCTCTTTTCTTATTTCTCTAGTTAGATTTCAAGCACTATATTGCCAAGGTGTGGAAACAGTGGACAGCCTTGACTGGTTGCTGATTTTAACGAGAATGCTTACAGTTTTTCTCCATTTAGAATGATGTTGGCTGTGGGTTTCTTGTTCAAAGCTGTAATTATGTTGAGGTGTGTTCCCTTCAGTCCAATTCCATCTAGAACTTTGAACATAAATGCATATTGGATTTTGTCAGAGTTTTTCTGTATCTATCGAAATGATCTTGGGATTTTTGTCTTTGAGTTCATTGATAGGATTTATTACACTTATTGACTTGCATATATTAAGCCATTCTTGTATCTCTGGAATAAAGCCTATCTGATCATGCTGGATATATTTTTATGTGTGTTGGTATTTGGTTTGCAAGTACTTTTTTTTTTTTTATCTTTTTGAGACAAGGTCTCCCTGTATCCCCAGCTGGCCTGGAACTCACTCTGTAGAACAAGCTGGACTTGAACTCACAGAGATCGGCCTGCCTCTGCCTCCCAAGTGCTAGGATTAAAGGCGTGCCCCACCACGCCCGGCTGCAAGTACTTTTTTTGAGAATTTTTGCATCTATGTTCATTAGGAGTTGACCATTTAGTTTATTTTCTTTGTTGTTTTGTCTTTGCCTGATTTGGTATTATAGTAAACTGGCTTCATAGAAGGAGCTTGGAGATTTTTTCCCTCTCTTTCTATCTTTTTGAATAATTTAAGCAGTATTGGTTGTAGATCTTTGTTGAGGTTCTAGAAAATTTTGCTGTAAATCCATATGGGTCTGGGTTTTTTCAGTTGGGAGGTTTTTGTTATAGATGTGTTTAAACTGTTGATCTCTTCTTGGTTTAAGTTTGGTGGACTCATTGACAGTAGAAAGTCATCCATTTGTTTTTACATTTTTTGATTTAATAGAGTATAGGTTTTTAAAGTATTCCCATGTAATGTTCTGAATATTTTTTGTCTCTGATTTTGTTGATTTGGAGTTGTTCTTGCTTTCTTTTTTTTTTTATTTTTTTTTTTATTAATTTTTTTTTTATTAAATTTTTATTTATTTTATATTTTATGTAATGTACTGGTCTGCATGCAGTTTGTGCACCCGTGTCGTGCAATGCCGCGGAGGTGCAGAAGAGGGTCTCGGATTCCCCTGGAACTGGAGTTCTCCTGGAATCGGAGTTTCAGACGGTTCTCAGCCGCCATGTGGGTGCTGGGAATCGAACCCGGGTCCTCTGTAAGAGCGGTCGGCGCTCTTAACGCGCTAGGCCATCTCTCCAGCTTTCTTTTAGTTAGCTGGAGTAATGGTCTTTCTATTTTGTTATCTTTTCAAAGAATCAGCTCTTAGATTATTTGATTTTTTTGTAATGTTTTCTTTCTTTCTTTCTTTCTTTCTTTCTTTCTTTCTTTCTTTCTTTCTTTCTTTCTATTTCATTGATTTGTGCTCTGATTTTTATTAGTTCTTATCTGATTGCTTTGAGACTATGGGGATGCGTTGGCCAGGCTCAGGCAGTGTAGTCTGGAGCTCTCAGGAGGGAGGTACAGGAGGGGTCCTAGGCCAAAGGGGGGTTGGGGAAAGGGCAGAGAGGGTCTAACTAGGTAAGTAGTGTAGATGTGAGCCCTAGAACAGATAGAATGTAACTGATCCTGGAGGAGGGTGATCGAGACCAAGGGGGTAGGATCTGATTTATCAGGATGGCTAGAAGGTCTCAGTCAGAATGAGCAGGAGGGGACCAAGGATGAGGACAGAGTGGGGGTGTGTGTAACTAGCTAGGCAGAGTAGATGTGAGCCCTGGAATAGTAGAAATTTAGGTGGCCTTGGAGCAGGGCTATCAAGACCCAGTGGGCAGGATCTGACATACCAGGCTAGTCTGGAGGTCTCTCGTGGGACCAACAGGGGCAGTCTAAACTCAAGGTGGGGATGAGGACAGTGTGAGGAAGGTCTGACTAGCTGGGAGAGTAGATGCGGGCCACAGAGCAGGGAGCAGTATTTGTTATTTTTTTATTTTATTTATTTTTTTTTTTTTAACATTTTTTTTAATCTGATGCTGTTGTGCATTTCATACATCATTTTCAATTCAGTTCAGGATATTCCCCTTCCCTTCCCGCCCTCCCCCCAGACGAGCATCTGCATTTCTGCCATAAACTGTCCTGCAATATTTCTCTGTCAGCTTTTTTTTTTTCATTTTTTTAGCTATAAGGGATAATCCCNTCTCTTCTCTTCTCTTCTCTTCTCTTCTCTTCTCTTCTCTTCTCTTCTCTTTCTTCTCTCTCTAACTATAAACAAGACAGGCCAAAGTTGTTTGTAGTTTTGGAACAATCCATTTTGTCTTATTATTAAGGACTTTGGAATAATAATAATAATTATTCACAATCACAACAATAATCACAATACTTATAACCATTATTAATTATTATTAATTATCAATAATTAGTATTAACCATTATTAGTCACAACAATCACTAATAATTATTATGAATAATTGTCAATAATAGCTAACAATTTACCATTAGACTGAATTTTTATCAATTATTAATTATATTCAATAATAACTATAACCATTAATAATAATTACCAATAATTAACAACAATCTATCATTAAACTGAATAATATGCATACTATAAACCCAATTAAAAATTGTTAACACTAAGGAGTATAAAACAAACATTTTTTATGAATTGAATCTATTTTTGTTTATAGTTAGCTAAATAGATTTAAATGTAGAATTGTAATGAATTAAAAGTGGGAACTCACATTCACTCACACATACACACAGCTTGAAGATGGGCTTAGAGAAACATAAAGCAGTTTTATTCAAAAAATTTCTTATTTAAATTGAACCAAAATATCAATTTACGTTGTTAAAGAGACTTTTACCTATGGTCCTTAAAAGACAATTTATCGGAGCAAGTTTGTTTTGTTAGAACTTTAAGGCCTGTAAATTCTCCTAGAAATCCATCTATCTTGTTTCCAAAATGCTGAAGTCAAAAGGATGTTACCTAAATTCAAAATTTAGTGGGCATGATTTAGATACCGTGTGCTCAGTGGGGCAGCTGGTATGCATGCACAGCAGGTAGGCTTATGGCGCCAGGCCAGAGCTCAGACCACATGTGATCTAAAATTCTGTGAGAAGATATTTTTAAGGTGAAACACATTTAAAAGGAGCAAGATAAAATTAAGTCAACCATATCTAGGGTACCTCGGGGTTAAGTAAAAATATTACACTTTAAGTTAAACATGCTGAAATGGATTTGAATTACTGTTAGCTAAAATAAATCCAAAGTTTGGTAGCAAAGCTGGCAAGTTTTAGGTAAGAAGTTAGATTTAGAGGAAACCCATAAGAAGACAAGAGAGCAACACACTTTTATCCAAAAACAGATTTTGTATATAAAACTTAAGACAAAAGTGGCCAAGGCTTGAAATTTGGAAGAGGATGCTCTTGGGGGAGGGCAGTTCTGTGAAAGGTCTTAGTTTACAACAGAAAGAAGTGTGCTCAGGTCTAAGAGAGCTACCGGGAGAAAATCTACATATGAACAAGATTGGAACCGAACTTGAGGAGCCTGCAGCAGGAGTCTTTTTGGGGGGAATGGAATTTAAAACCAGAAAGTTTTTCAGACCTGTAGAATTATGAAAAATTGTTTTAAGAACAAATATAACTGCTAAGGCTTAATATTAAATTCAGCCTTGAGGTCACTGGCTTTTATAGCCTGCAGGAGTGACCATGCCTGGACGCACATGCCTGGTAGGCACTGGGTGCTCCCTCTGAACCAAATCAGAGGCAGGCTCTCCACATGTACAAAGCCACATGCCCTCAGACCACTGTCCCATTCACTGAAACCAGCAGGAAAGACGGCTCCACCACAACAGATAGATATCAGGAGAGAGAGGAGAAAGAGAAGAAAAGGGCAAGATTTAGGGGTATGCATACCTAAGTTGTGAAAGTTTCCTTCTGCCCCACGTTCAGATGCCATTTGTGGGGTCGCTGCTGGGATTTGTGGCGGGGCCTACTTAATCCCAGGACTACCCATGTGGAAAGCCTGCGCAGGAAAGCAAACCATGTGTAGGCAGGTTGACGTTCGAATGCAGAGAGAGCGTTTATTCCAACATGTCCACTTAAATGTCCATCATGACTCAATTCTCAGGGCCCAATGCTAAATCTTTTCGTTATTACACTCCACCCCATGGGTGTGGCCAGGGAGGTACCATTGGCTTAGAACCCACCCCATGGGTGTGGCCAGGGAGGTACCATTGGCTTAGAATCCACCCCATCTAACTAAGCTTTCCCACACTGTGTTACTTCACTTAACATATCTTCTATTTCCATCCATTTACCTGCAAAGTTCATGAAGTCATCTTTCCTTTTTTATTTTTAAAAACATTTTTTTCTTTTATTTACTTTTATTTCATTTGTATCGTGCAATGCCTGAGGAGGACAGAATAGGGTGTTAGATCCCCTGGAAATTGAGTTACAGACAGTTGTTAGCTGCCATGTGGGTGCTGGGATTTGAACCAGGTCTTCCGTAAGAACAACCAGTGCTTTTAACCACTGAGCCATCTCTCCAGCCTGATGTCATCTTTCTTTACTGCTGCATAGAACTCCATTGTGTAGATGTATCACATTTTCTCTATCCACTAGTTGTTTGAGGGGCACTTGGGTTGGTTTGAGCTCTTCGCTATTGTAAAGAGAGCTGCAATTAACATGATTGTGCATGTATCTCTACAATAGAATGGGTCTTGTGGGTATATACTCAGGAGTGGTATGACTGGGTCAGGTGGTAAGCATATTTTGAGTCTTTTAAGGGTTCTCCACACTGCTTTCCATAATGGTTGTGAGTTTACATTCCCACCAACAGTGGATGAGTGTTCCCCTTTCCCCACAACCTCTCCAGCATTGGTATCATTTGTTTTCTTGATCCTAGCCAGTCTAATCAGAGCGAGATGATATCTTAGAGTGGTTTTAATTTGCATTTCCTTAATTATTAGCGATGTTGAACACTTTTTAAGATGTTTCTCTATTTCCTCACTTCTGAAGTCCCTGTCCAGCTCTTGACTCCATCTTTTGAGTGAGTCATTTGTTTTCTTAGTTGTTTTTTTTTTTAGTAGTTTATATATTCTGGAAACTAATGCTCTGTTAGATGTACTGGCAGTGAAGGCTTCTTCCCACTCTGTGGGTTTTCTCTTCACTTCCCTGATTGTTTCTTTCACTGTACAGAAGCTTTTGAGTTTAATGAAGTTCCACTTGTCAATTGTTGACCTTATTTCCTGCACAGCTGCTGTCTAATTTAGAAATGTCTTTTCCTATGCCTGTGTCTTGTAGGTTGCTGCCAACTCTTTCATTTATATCATCTTCAGAGATTCAGATTTCATGTTGAGATCTTTGATACACGTGAAATTGATTTTTGTACAAGGTGAGAGGTAGGGATTTAATTTGTTCTTCTACATATGGTGATCCAGTTTTGCCAGCACCATTTGCTGAAGATGCTGTCTTTCCTCCAATGAGCATTATTGGCCCCTTTATCAAACATAAGGTGGCTGAAATTGTTTGAGCTCAAGTTTGGATCTTCAATTTTGTTCCATTGGACAACAGGTCTGTTTTTGTGCCAGTATCAGGCTGTCTTTATGACTATAGCCCTATAATATACCTTCAAGTCTGATAAGGTGATCCTTCCTGTATTGAATTTTGTGCTCAGTGTTGCTTTAGCTATTTGGGGTCTTTTGTTTTTCCATATGAATTTAAGGATTTTTTTTTCCAAGCCTGTGAAGAAACTCTTGGGGATTTTAATTGGGATTGCATTGAATCTGTGTATTAATTTGGGTAGAATCTGTATATTAATTTTTCCAATCCATGAGCATGGGAGGTTTTTCCATCTTTTGATGTCATCTTCAATCTTCTTCTTCAGAGTTTAAAACTTTGTTGTAGAGATTTTTGGTGTCTTTGGTTAGGTTTGTCCCCAGGTATTTTAATTTTTTTTGAGGCTATTGAGAGTGGGAAAGTGTCCTCATATTCCTTCTCTAGCTGTTTGTTGTTGGTGTAAAGAAAGGCTACTGATTTTTCTAGGTTAATTTTATATCCTGCCACTTTACTGCAACTCTTAATTGTTTCTAGGAATTTTCTGGTGGAGTTTTTATCATCCTTCAGGTAAGCTATCATATCTGCAAACAGGGATAGTTTGACTTCCCCTTTTCCAATTAGTACTCCTTTAATTTCCCTTTCTTTTCTTATTGCCCCAGCAAGAGTTTCAAGCACTATACTAAAGTGGAGTGGCGAAGGCTGCAAAATTGCTGGGTACCTGCCTTTAAGGGGATTGCTTCTAGTTTTTCTCCATTTAGGATGATGTTGGCCGTAGGTTTGTTGTATCTGTCTTTGATTATATTTAGGAATATTCCCTTCAGTCCAATTCCCTCTAGAACTTTAAACATGAAGGGATGCTGGGTCTTGTCAAATGCTTTCTCTGCATCAATTGAGATGACTGTGTGATTTTTGTCTTTCAGTCCATTTATGTGTCTTATGATATTTACTGATTTACATATGTTGAACCATCCCTGTATCTCTGGTATGAATCCAACTTGATCATGATGGATAATCTTTTTTAGATGTGGGTCTGTATGCGATTTGCAAGTATTTTGTTGAGAATTTTTGCATTTGTATTCATTAATGAGATGGGTCTATAGTTTTCTTTTTTGGTTGGTTTGGGTATTAGAATGATGCTGGCTTCATAGAAGGCATTTGGGAGACTTCCCACCATTTGCATCCTTCTGAATAGTTTGAATAGTAATGGTTGTAAGACCTCTTAAAAATATTTTATAGAATTCTGTTGTGAAGCCATCTGGGCCTGGGCTTTTCTTTTTTCATTTCAGCCTGGGATCTTTTCAGTGTTTCCACTTCCTTCTGGAGTTTGTCATTCTCTCCCTCTAGTTCTTTTTGGAGTTTGTGTTTCTCTCCCTCTAGTTCTTTCCAGTTTTTATCATTCTTCTCTTCTAGATCCTTCCTGAGTTTTTCATTTTCTCCCCTTACTTCTCTGATTTGCTCTTTATATTCTTTGATTTATTTGAATATGTTTATGACTGTTCTTCTAAGGTCTATGTTTGGTTTCCTTCCAGGAGGATCTCATTGTAGGGATCTTTTATAGTACTGGTCAAGTTCAGTGTGGATTTTTAATTTTTTTGGAGACAGGGTCTCCCTATAGCCCCAGCTGGCCTGGAATTCCCTCTGTAGACCAGGTAGGCCTTGAACTCACAGAGATCCACCTGCCTCTGCCTCCTGAGTGCTGGGATTAAAGGTGTGTGCCACAATGCGTAGCTTAAAGATGGTTCTTGCCACCATGTGGGTGCTGGGAATTGAACCCAGGTCCTCTGCAAGAGCAGTTGGTGTTCTTAACCGCTGAGCCATCTCTCCAGCCCTCAGTGTGAATTTCTTAAGGGCTTTTCCCATGTTGTTATTTTTTTCATTGTGGCTTCAGCATGTGGATTTATTTTTTTTAATTTAATTTTATTTTAATTTTTAATTTTTAATTTTTTTAACTTTTTTTTATTGATGCTTTGTGCATTTCATACATCATTTTCCAATTCAGTTCAGCCATATTTCCCTTTCCCTCCCCCCCCACCTCATCCCAGATCATGCATTCTGCCATAACTGTCCTGCATCTTTCTCTCAGTTTTTTTTTCATATTTTAGCTATAAGTGATAATCCATGAGTACAAGCATCCTTCATGTAAAACCAATTTGCAGGCTGTTGTGCCCAAACCCCCACAACCCCACCATCCAGCGGGGGGTGAGGGGTGATCAAATGAGTGTCCAGACTACATTGCTGTAGTTTCACCATTCACCCCAATCGCAGTCCTTACATTCTACCACGCCCTCTCTTCCACAGATTGTTCCCTAGGCTTAGAAAAGAGGCACAGGTGGATGAGAAGCAAAACAGTCCACTCTCTCTGGAGCTGTTGTCTTGGACTCTGGTCAAATTTAACAGGAAAAGATGTAATTCATGGATTAACATATCATCCAAACATATGTGTCTATACCAAAGTAACCTACCATAACTATTAGTGCTGTTTAAATACCTATATATCTAATTGCTTGTGCTTCATTAGTAGGATCGAAAGGTTATTCCTGGACAAACTGTCAGCCCATGAAAGGGTTTATTTTTTGTTTGGATTCTGGTGGTAGTCTCAAATGTTATTATATAATAACATTTGAGGTCACTCACTGTGCTTCCTGCCATTCAGCTCTTCATTGGCTGTGCAACCTATTATCACTAACACTTCACCCACTGGATGTCCACATCTCCACCAGCTTACTGGATCATCTGCACCACAACTCCACCAGCTTACTGGATTGTCTGCACCACAACTCCACCAGCTTTTGTAAATACAATTATTTTTTTTAATTTTATTTATTTTTTATGTGTATGAATGTACTGTCTGCATGTAGGTTTGTGCACCCCCGTCTTGCAATGCTGCAGAGGTCAGAAGAGGGTGTTGGGTTCCCCTGGAACTGGAGTTAAAGACGGTTCTCAGCCGCCATGTGGGTGCTGGAGATTGAACTCAGGTCCTCTGCAAGAGCAGTTGGTGCTGTTAACTGCTAGGCCATCTCTCCAGCCTTTTGTATCTGGCCTGCACACCAGCCCCCTGAGAGTGTGCTGGGCTCCTTCTGGCTGGCTTAGCATGGCTGAGTGAGTCCACCCATGCCAGTCATTCGGGAGGCAAGGGGTATGGTGTGCTGCCTGGTCCCTGAGGCATGCCTCTGGCTCTGCCTTATTTTAAATTAAGCCAGTTCCCCTAAAATGTTATATAGCATCTTTTCTTTGCTGGGAGTACATGTAGGGGAGGTGGGAAGCAAGAGGATTGTACATTGTTCTCCTGTTAGGATCCATTTCAAGGTGTATTTTTCTATACCTAGAACCTACTCATCCCCTACTGATAATAGCTTTTCAAAAGTAAAATGAAATTCAGTATACACATTGTTTTAGATCTAAGAGGTAACTTCCCTTTCTCCTACAGGGCCATTGCAAAGTGATTCACATTATGATCTATAAAGCTGGCAAGAGAATTTAAACTTTATAATGCAATAAGAACTAAAATTTTGGATGATAAAAGTTATTACACATGAGTGAGTTTGTCTCTCCAAATCAATGAAATAAATTAGGTTCCCTGCTTTGCAGCATATGGTATCCCCTGAATTGCCTTCATGCAATTATAACTCTTTTTATTAAAAAGAATTGTGTAACAATATGGTTGATTTATTCTGATGTTATTGCCTTAGTAACTTAATTAGACTAAGCAACATACCGAGATAAAATTAATTTAATTAGCTGATTCATTTCAGGATGACTGGAACTACCCTCATCACGTTTTGATGATCTTTTGCAAACAAGCACAGTTCAGGAGCATTTGACACCCATGTGGCATATCAGCTCAGTAATGGAGCTGGAAAAACAGAGTACTATTCCAAAGCACTTCCTGCCATAAAGTTAAAAAATATTTTTACCTTATGTTATTTTGAAAGGACAACTTTGTTTTGAAAGACTAGGAAGTTCTAGGAGCCTCTCTTCCTAAATGATCCAACAAGTCCTGGAGCCTCTTTCCTTGCCCTTTTCTTCCTCACTTCAGTCAGGCTCTCAGGCCGCATAGAAGACCTCAGCCAGAGCCTCAGTGCAGAACGGGCCGATCTGCTGCTGTGGCTTTTCAGGAGGTGGGAAGTACACAATGGCATTCACAGATGTAAGTCACTGAATTATGTAGCAGGGATGGACAGATCACGCAAAGTGACTGTGACTGTTCCAAAAACAACTCAGAAGTCCAAATAATTCAATGTTAAGAGCTTTCTCTTTCCTTTCTATCCACTCTCTGCTTTTTTCTCTTTCCTCATACAGAGTCCAGCTATTCTTTTGCTTCTTTATATATACATACAGATCCTGCTTCAATTCCAAAACAGGACCAAAGGCAGCGTCACCCCTCTGTTAATCTTCATCACGCCTTTGCTCCTGTGGTATTTCTCTACTCAAAAGCTGATGTTTTTTTACTGATGCTACATGCATATAACAGAGGAAAGTCACAGCTCCTCACACTGGCCTGTGTCCCTCTGCAGGCTCCACTGATTGCTCTGACCTTGTCTCATGCGCACACTCTGTGACTGTGTGTGGTAGGCACATGGGACTGTTTGCCACTTCCTCTCTCAGCCATTCCTTTTCTTTTTTGTGTCCTCCATATGTCAGCTCCTCCTGTATCCTATTCCCAAAATAGTTCCTGCCTGAATTCCAGTGTTGCTTCCAATATGAAGCCTTTCCTGATCATCCAGCCAGTGATTATTTTGCTTGTCTGTGGCATATGTACATTTATATAATTTTGGTGTCAGATACTGTGGTTATTTATATGTGTCTTGTAGCTCAGTTTTTACTGGGCCTGTGGCCTTTTTTGTCCTTAGTGCCTCTCCCTACAGATACCTCATGTGGGACCTGGTTGAATGAAAATATATTGTTATTTTTGTTATTACAAGCAGTATGGTGGTGGTTGTATTAGAGATTATTGTTATTATATTATTTTTATTATGACATTTTAAAATTTCTGCCCTTCAGGAAATAAAAGTTTGCTATGGAAACAATGCTATGCACATATTCACTGTCCCTTATCCATTGCAAAATTTAAGCTATTGCTTTGTGAACATTTCCCTCTAAAATAATAGAACTTGTTCCCCAGGAATCCATGAATCCTTGAAGCCTTTCACAGCTGCCTGACATTTCATTGTCTATTGAGTCTGCATATCACAACCAGACAAGGACTCTGAGGGTGGTGTTATATGTCTGTCTGTCTGCAAAGAAGCTGTTGGGAGACAGGGTTTCCAATTCATGGGATTCTGTATTCTTTGACACCGTGGTACATGTGGCATGTGAGATGACACAGCACTGACAAGGCACTCAAGGGCAGCTACTCCATACAGGCCCCTTGGTTCAGCATCTTTGTTTCAGTGTAGTTAGATCATAGTCCTTCTGCATTGCATTGAACTTGGTGCTTTGATGTGCTTTGTTGTAGGAACAAAACTGAAAAAGAGAACAGAACAGAGGTACATCTATAATGAATACTGAGGTGATCAAGGAGATCTGTCTTGAACAAAAGACCCATTTATTAGTGCCATGAAAATCCCTTTGAATAACTACAATGTTTTCTTTTTTCCTTAAAGTCTTTTGTCCATATCTCTAAAGGCTAGATAAAGATTTTCCCAAACAGTGGAAAGAGATGAAAATGTTTTCCATAATAAAAGTAGAAATATCAATTACTCCTTAGAGCTAAGTCCACAAGTGCCACACATCATTCTAAGTACTTCTTAATTGCTTTATAATTATTCATGCTGCATGTCGTTCCCATTTTATGCAAAGTTGAACAATGAGGCCACTGTAAAAGGACTCCAACTATAAAACTTCCTACAAGAATTTGTTTCAACATTCACATTCTTATAATCATAAGAGGATGTTGACATCAGAGATCATAAAAATCAACTTCTCCAAGCTTAGACATGTTTTACCATTGGTTTTCCAAAACAGTGCCAGGCCTGTTCTTAGGACTTGACATTAACTTACTTTCTGTCCTACCTCAAATTACTGGCTTAAATATGATTTTATTCTTGTCCTTCATCTCACTTGGTTATATCTTCTCTAAAACACCCCAGATTGAAACTTTAATTCCCACTTATAAATTGATGATCACCATAATCTGTGTCAGTAGTCTTGACTTCCTGTTCAGTCTTCTAATTGTAAACATTGTCAAGCTCTTCCTGACCTGCTGCAAGCTCAGTATATCCTTCATTGAATTCTCTGACTTTGCTGATGCCCTCCTGGTGAACACACCCATTTGCCCAATTGCCATCAGTCACAGGAGTACCTGAGTACAAATCTTAGGAACTGATGTAACTCTCTTCTGCTGGGAAAGGGGGGTTATCTGCCAGCTGTGGGAACTGGCACCTTGTCGCAGGTGCCAGATGGCTACTTTTACAGCCCAACCTGAGTGACTACTGCCTTTCTCAGGTCCTTAGCCTTGGGGGCAGATTGCACCCCCACCCCTCTCTTAACATGTCCACTCACCTGCCCAGAGGCTGATGACCCCCGGACAGGAATTTCAGCCTGGCACCTGATTGGCTCTCCCCAGGCTACACCACCAGCAATCAACTCTCCATAGTTGGTGACCTGATTGTTCTCCATCCAAGCCCATGCTACACCAGGCTAGTGGTCTGATGGACCCCTTTCAAGCCCACTAGCACATGACCTTCAACACTCAGGCCTGCTCAGGATCTGGGGAATCTGTCTGATGGTGTGGTGGTTTGAATGAGAATGGCCCCCATAGACTTCAAGTATTCAGACATTTTGTCCCCAGTTGGTGGCACTATTTTGTGAGGTCTTAGAAGGTGCGCCCATTCCGGAGGAAGTATGTCACTGGGGGTGGGGGGTTGGGCTTAGTGATTTGGAGAAGCCCTGCAGTCTTCAGTCTCTCTCTCTCTGCTTCCTGTGCTCATTGGAGGATGTGAACCTCAGCTTTCTGCTCCAGCCCCTGACACCATGCCTCCCTGCCACTCTAATTCCCTGAAACCGTCATTGTAAGCTCAAATAAACTTTTCTTTTTATAAGTTCCTTTGGTCATGGTGGTTTTATCACAGCAACAGAAAAGTGACTAATACAGATGGTAATGGAGAATCCACTTTATGTTAGGCAGTACATGCCCTATATAGCCAAAATTCTGCTGCTGTCTCATAGGGTGGGGTCTGGGGAGTCACATGAACCCTACCTGTGCCCCTGGATGCTGGCTGAAAAGCTATCCGATTCATAACTAATTCAAACTGGATTTCCTTACAAGGAACCACCTTTTTCAATTGATTTACCATACCCTATCAGAAATTGAGTCTTTTTTGTTCTATATCTTTCAAATGTCTATTTGCTGTCATCTTCCTCTGGTTTATTGTCACTTTGATTTTAACTGGACTTCTTGACTGCTAGATCCTTATAGTCCGGATTTCACCCTTCTATTAAGTAGGTACTTAGGGCCCCCTGAGCTTTTGTACAAAGCAGTTGGGCATAATGCATATTGGAAACAACAACAACAACAACAACAACAGAAAGGACTGCATCAAAGGACTGACTGAAACAGTGAACTTCTGCTCAAAACAGTCAACTTCCCCATGGAGAATATTGAGAAAGACTAAGAGATGAAAAACATGTTTGGCAGAATGCATGCGCTCTGGCAGGGTGGGGGAATGGGCGGGAACACGGGTCTAGATTTGTTAAAAAAAATAAATTTATGTGAAAAAATAAAAATAAGTAGGTATTCATTAGTTAAAGATTCTTCTCACAGAGCCTTTTTTTTTTTTTTTTTTTTTTTTTTTGTCTTTTTGAGATGGGGTCTTCCTGTAGCTCTGGCTGTCCTGGAACTCAGTATGTAGACCAGGCTGGCCTTTAATTCACAGAGATCCACCTACCTCTGCCTCTCAAGTGCTAAGATTAAAGGCATGTGCCACCATACCTGGGCACACAGCCTCTTTTATAAAGCTCTCCTTGGTTTGACTATTTTCTCCTTATCATATTGAGTAGCTTCTCTTATCATATTGAGTAGCTAACTTTCTTTCGTTGCCTCTCCTGTAAATTACAAGCTACATACCTCAGACTCAGCCATCCTCAGCCTTGTATTCTCCATGCTCAGAGCTTGGTAGATATTCAAATATTCACGGACTTGAATACCAGCCTGAACTTTCCTCCTCAGTAACTTATGTGCTTTATACAATTGCTCTTTGCAAATACCCAGAGTGTGTTATGCTTTTATATATTTTTATTGAATTTTTGTGCATTTCATACAATACTTCTTAATCATATTTAGACTGCCCTCTTATCTGCATACCTCCAAAGCCCATACTCCTGACTTCATGCATTCTGTCAGATCTAGTTTTTGTACTCAGATGTCCCTTGTGAGTTCATCCACTGGCTCCTGGTCACTGTATCTAGTGTCACTCCCTTATAGAAGTATTATGCTTTTGTAACTTGACATTTCTTCTAATATTTATAAATAGAATTCATATTTTTCTCCCATGTCTTCTCTATCCCACATGTATAACTGACTGTTTTCAGGGCATGTCCAGATGCTGGTCAACACCTCTGTCAGATCAGCATGAATATCAAGACGTTCTGAGCTGCATGGCACGGGAAGCTTCTTTGATGGTTTTGTAGGATCATTCAGTACAGCTGGAAGGTGTGAGCATGTTTTGAGATTCACATCCTCTTATTAATGGCAGCTAGGGGACAGTTAAACATTTGGATATTTTTCATGTGAAATGACAGTTTATGCAGGAAGAGGTTTTGTTTTTTTGAAAGCTTAAGTATAAGATCACTCTTCTTTATATTTTAATTTTCCCCTTTCATTTTCAAGACCTTTTTAATTCTTTGTTTTTAATTTGAAGTATTAACTAGTTCTCCTCATCTTGAGTCATATGATGATTAATATTTTCCTTCTAAGTTCATATAAAAATGAAATATTCAGATAGTCCTTCAGTCCCTGCTTAGATTGTTAGTTTTTCTCTCTTAATACCTGTAACTTCCCATCTTTCTTAAGTTACCTCCAGTTAACAAAGTGACCTTATATTTACCTTGATTTATTTGAAGACAGTTATCACGCAATCATTCATACTAAAGAATCTAATAGAAACATTTTAATCAATGGGAAGATATTTTTATATCTTTGCAACTTTCTCCTTCAAATAATTTCATCACTGTCTATGGAAATAAAAAACAACAAAACTGCTTTCAAGCTTTTCACTTTTCTCAAGTGTTCTTCCTAACAAAAGAAGGGGACAGGTGAGGAAGGGGGAATGGTGGTGGGCAAGAAAGGAGAGGAAAGGAGAGGCGAGAGGAAAGGACAAAAGAGGGCAGGGAGAGAAGGCAGGTAATGTATTTGAAAGGTTTGTGTATGCCAAACAGGATAGAAAATTCTTTAAGAAAAATATTCAAGGAAACCAAATGAATATAAAATATTAAACTGCCTAAAAACTTTATTTTATTCAATATTCAATATTTGTGCTTTGTCTCAGAATTTTCCTTTTAATCTATAGGTATTGGATATACGTCAAATAGCCATAGCATACATAATCAAGAGCAGTGAGCGAACTTCTAAGTGAGCTAGAAAAATAAGCAATGAAGCAGAAAGAGCTATATTATTAAGATTTACAGGAGCCTGTTATTAGGATTTTGAATAAGAACCAACATAAACTAGATTCATAGAGGAAAGTCAAAGGGCTGTTGTGTGGGCTTCTCCTGGCTGGCTGAGAACAGCAAAGCTTCAAGCACAGAATTCAAGGCTGAGCTGACATACTCGAGAGGGCCCAAGATTACCATCTTTCAAACAAAGATCACAGCCTTGAGTGTGACACTGGCAGAATTCAAAGATTATCCCCTAGAAAGAAATGCTTTTCACATTAGAGTTTCTACTTTTTCTCTTTTAAAAAGGCCTGGGTGAATAGCATGCTTCCAGCATCAGATGTGTGACAAGATCCTCCGTTTCCTATTCTCTACAACTTCCTTTGGACTATATTTCTATATGTGATTCTAGAACACTTTCAGTTGCAGGGGTTGATTTTAGCCCTAGTCCCTGTTTTCCTTCTGACATGTATATATCTGATCAGCACACTCCCAAAGCAATGTCATTCATAGTGTCTTGTTTCCAACTGGACAAACTCAAGATCTAGACTGAGCTGTGAGGAAGCCACCAATCAGATCTGTGGCCTTCTTTACCTTCTTACGAATCTTACCCTTCTTATTTCAGTTTCCTCTCAGTTCCTCTCTCCTTTCATCCCTGTGTATTCATAGATCTTTTCAAAGGCATTTCCATATTTGGCCATATGTGGATCCAGGATAAGACAACTAATTTTATTTCTAAGGCAATGGTGCTCAGGAATTTTGAGCTGGGCTCTCATGTCCTTTCTCCTTCCTCCTCTATGTGATGGGCCTGGTGGCTCTACTTGTCTCACACAGAAGTATTGGTGTTGAGTTCTGTGTTTCCAGTCCTGATTTTGAGCAGGCTTGTCCACTTTGTGAGTTGACTTGTCTAGTTTTTAGGAAATCTATCTACAAATTTACCTAATCTATAATTTTCACTGACCACAAACTTAATATTCAGCCTGGTATTATGAAAACTTGGAAACTCAGATCCAGCCACCCAGTGCAGACTCTGAGTGGCATCTCTAGCCAGGGACTTCATTAGTCTTGACTCTTACCATAATTTTTCAAAGCCCTGGAGATACTGTATACAATAGTAGATTATTTGTGAGTCACTACAGTACTTTTTTCTGCAATATATATCCATCTATGTGCATTCCTTGGCTGCTCCTGCACCCTCAATCTATAGATTAGAGCTGGCAAGAGTGGGTATTCAGTTCGAGCAGTCCACTCAAATTTAACAATCTCTTTCCAAATCCAATCAGATTAAATGACTTTTTTTTTCCAAATGAAACCATAACAATGCTATACTTATATTTTTTATAACAAACATCCCCCACAACCTCTTATTATGAGCGTGTTCTTAAAAAAATCAATAATACCAAGTATAAAGCAGAAACAAAAAAAGAAAGAAAGCAAAACAAATACCTAAATAGGGAGATGAATAAAAAATAAGAATGATAAGTCTTTATGGAATCTTTGAAAGAGACAGTATTTAAAGTGGACATTTTATATCAGTGATGGAGAAGAGCTCTCAAAGGGGATGGTATTTCAAAAGAGACTCTAAAGATAACAGTAAGAGAAGAGAGAAAAGCATCCCATGTGGACTGTTAGGCTACCTGATTAGGTAAGCCTGTCAGAAGAGACCTGGTGGCCTAGGTGGGCGTAATGGTGACAAAGACAGAGAACCATGCACAGACACAAAGCACAGTTAGCTGCTAAAATGGGCAAAATTCGGGGCTGGAGAGATGGCTCAGCAGTTAAGAGCACTGACTGCTTTTGCAGAGGAGCCAGGTTTAATTTCCAGCACCCACATGGCTAAGAACTGTCTTTAAGCCAAATGTGGTAGCGAGTGACTTTAATCCAAGCACTCGGGAGGCAGAGGCTGGCATATCTCTGTGAGTTCAAGGCTAGCCTGGTCTACAGAGTGAGCTCCAGGCCAGCTGGGGAGACCCTGTCTCCAAAAGACCAAAAAAAAAAAAAAATAAATAAATAAAAGGCAAAATTCAATGGAGAACTTTGAGTATGGAGGACATTGACCATTTGGAGGATCACCACAGGCTGTTGTCTGAAGAAACTTGTGTTATATGGTCAGAAGAACCTGAGAAGAGGAGCCCAGATGAAAGCTCTATTTAAGAAATTTTTTTGGAACTTTCCTCAGATGCATTTTCATAAATCTCTACTCCAGAGGAAATATTCTGTGAGAAGACCAGAATAAATTACCTGAAACTGTCAAAGACAAGTACCAGAAATTAACCATAAGTCTTTTAAGACTTCTCCTTGCTCTGGTAATGTTGGGTAGAGGCATTAGTTTGTAATTATTTACTAAAAAATGCACCTTTAATGAAAGAGGGAGGGTGGAGCTAGGTCTGGTCAACTATCATTACCATTTACTAAAAGAAGGGGTATCTGTTCTTTTAAAGTACAAATTAGATCCAATTTTGTGAGCAAATAATTAGAAGATATTAGAAATTTGTATACATCTTGCAAAAATAGAATTATAAGCATTATTCAATGTTAATCTTATCTTTGAAGGAGGGAATAAATTTCCCTTATGAGACTAACAAGTAAACTTAATTCTATAATGAAATAATTGGTCAAACATAAGGAGAATTCTGACCACCTTGGGAGAAGATGGAGCCACATCGAAATCCAATGCTTTCTCTAGCAAGTAGTCTTCTCTACCCACTGAGCTATTATGCAAAAAGAGAAACAACTGTACAGTATTTATCTGTGCGGTCTGAAAAATTTGATTAGACTCATAAGATAACTCAATTATGAAGTAGTATATCAAGAAGTAGTATAAGCCCTTAGTAAGACTGACTTCCCAGCATTTATAATAAAAAGTAAAAGTGGAAATAATTAAAATGTTTTCTAAGCCACATTTGGGCTTTAAATTGATTTTTATCTACTTTATAATTTTCCTTGCTTTTTGTGAATAACTTGATGTCTAGATAATAGCAGTTTTTAATTAGAGAACTGTGTCACTTAATTTTTCTGAGAGTATTTCCATGTAGGATTTTATTTTACTTACACTTGATAGTTATAATCACTTTTTATGTCTTAAGAAAAGGTAAAAGTGTTATTTTGAATCCCTACAGATAAAGTATCATCTTTGAAATGTTAGTTAAAATTTATTAAGGTTCCTATATCATATTCTATGGCAGTTGTTTTCAGATCATGAGGAATATAACATTAACTTTGCTCAGTTAGCCTTACAACTAGGTAATTGGTGCTAGCATCCACAGATAAGGGATAACATTTGTCATTTGCTTTTCTGGGACTGTGTTACTTCACTTAGCATGATATCTTCTAGTTCCATCCATTTACCTTCAAAGTTCATGATGTCATCTTTCTTTACTGCTGCATAGAACTCCATTGTGTAGAGGTACCACATTTTCTCTATCCACTCATCAGTTGAGGGGCACTTGGGTTGGTTCCAGCTCCTTGCTATTGTGAAGAGAGCTGCAATAAACATGGCTGTGCATGTATCTCTGCCAAAATTTCAAACACTGAGAGCAGTAATGTATGGTGAGGCTGTGTAATAAGAGGGACACTCATTGCTAGTGGGAATGACAATGGCACAGCCATCAAGTGGTTGTTCTTGATGGCAGCTTGACAGGATGGTGAATCACTTGGGAGACAAACTTCTGGGCCTGTCTGTGAGCAGTTTTCTAGACTGAGTTAACAGAGGATGGAAGATTCCCCATAAATGTGGGTGGTACCACTCCATGAGACTTGAAAAGGAGAATGTGAGGGGAGCATTCATCTCTTTCTACTTCCTCACTGTAGACCCTGTGACCAGTCGCTTCATGTCCTACCACCGAGCCTTCCCTGCCATGATGGACTAAATTCTCAAACCATGAGCCAAATTAAGTCTGTCTCTCCTTAAGTTGCATTTGTTAAGTATTCTGTTGCAACAATAATATGACCACTTTGAAGGGAATTTTGACATTTATTTGTTTATATGTCTCCAGGTGGTATGAAAATTTTTTTCCACAAAAGTCTATATACAATATCTTTAGCTGTTATTGGCAACACTTAAACAAAGAAACAAAATATCCTTCAGCATATGAGTGGATAAACTGTGATATACTCTGAAAATGGAATTTCAGTGTTAAAAATACACAAATTACCAAGTTATAAAAAGACAGGAAGAACTGTAAGTGCATATTCTTCAGTGAAAGAAACCAATCTGACAAGGCTGTTGGCTGTGTAATTCCAGCTCCAGAAAAGACAAATTAATGGACCAGTAGTTGCCAATGAGTGGGTTAGAAGAAAGGGAGGACTGGATAGGCAAAACACAAAATTTTAGGATAATGAAATTATTCTGGGTCATACTATAATGATGAATAAATGCCAATAATTTGTCAAAACTCAGACGATGAAACTGGGTCATCTCATGGACTGTGGCAGGTAATATGTCAGCGTAGACTGACTGAGTTTTACAATACTGGGGATCAAACTCATTGTTTCAGGGATGGCAGGCAAGTGTTTTCCCCTGAGTTGTACCTATAACCTTCATTTATTGGCTGGAACAAATGTGCCACTCTGGTGAGGGATGTTGCTAATAAGGAGACTGTGTGTGTGTGTGTGTGTGTGTTGGGGGGGCGAGGAGGTTATAAGATACATCTGTATCTGTCTTTAAATTTTGATCTGAAACTAAAACTGTTCTACAAAATAAAGTCTATTAAAAAGAAAACACCCACCCTCTGTGATTCAACAGAGAAAATTTGGTTCTTTGTGCTATGTTGGAGGAGGCTAGTATGGTTTCTTTTTAAATATTTTTTCAAAATGATACAAACTAAGCAACCTATCACCATATATTAAATAATTTTAGTCTCTAGAAATATTAAGGAGAATATAATAATGATACAGTTTAGAAGCACAGTTTCTACTTCTTGGCTTACTAATAATCTCAAGGGAAATAGCCCATGTTAATTAAACTGTTACATTTACTATACATTGTATTATGCATATACCTAGAACATGCATATTTGCAATATGTTAATACCTAAAGTAACAAGGTTTTGATAGAAATTTGCAGTACAAGTTAGATAAATTTATATATCTTAAAATGAGAATATAATTAACATAGCCTGAATGATAATCAGCCCTAGAGGGAACATATTAGAACAGTGATCATGTTTTTATTTGTAAACGCTACATAGTAGCAA
This sequence comes from Rhizomys pruinosus, assembly GCA_009823505.1. NCBI lineage: Eukaryota > Metazoa > Chordata > Mammalia > Rodentia > Spalacidae > Rhizomys > Rhizomys pruinosus. The sequence goes on from VZQC01000538.1 coordinate 617,379, forward strand.
ATGATTTTTTATGCATGAGAATAATAAAGCAGGAAAAGGCTGTCAGAGAAAGCTGTTGACCACTGGGGCTGGAACACAATTTTGATTGGATTTTGAAATACAATAAACCAATTAAATACATCTATGGAAGGGAAAATAGGACATAAACTCAGAGTAAAAATTAGTGTGTCTGCATTGTCAAGCATTATGTAACACCCTCTTGTTCCAATCTTGAATTAAAGCTGTCTGTAATCAAAAAGTTTTGTTCATGAACTTTACTTAAACAAAGTCATGAATTTCTCCTGATTTAGTAGTAATCCATTAAGGATTTTTTAAAAATATATTTTTTATTGTTATTAAACTTTTTCATACATCATACATCATTTCTCAATCCAATTTAGAGTCATTTCTATTTCCATGCCCCCCACCCTACCTGAGTTCATGCACTCTGGCATACATGTCTTGCATCTTTTTCTGAGTCTTTCCAGAGTTTTTTTCAAAGCAGAGTTTTGGGGAGAACTTCACTGTTTCAGTATTTTTTTTTTCCAGTTCTTTTGTTGTTGTTCTCTCAAATTTATATTGCTTATATATATATATATATATATATACATATATAAATATATACATACATACATACACATATCACCTGAATTGGAAAATTTTTTTTTTTCTTTTTTTTTTTTAGGCTAAAAGATGTCATGTTTTCCTTAAGGAAGTGTTCGAAGGCTCCTCCTTGGCAAGCCCAAACAACCATCAATCCTGCCTTTGTGCTCCACACTGGGGTCTTTCCTTCCCATGGTAACCCAAATGAGTTCCAGTAAGCACTGTGTCCTGTCTTGATCTTCCTGTACTGGCCTCCATGATACAGCCTGGGTAGTCCAACAATGGCAATGTATATTCTGAAGAGGCTGAAATCCCAGCAGCTGCTCAGTCCACAACCTGGATGTCTCAGCAGTCCCCATCTGACATTGAAAGTTTGGAGGATTCTTGGACTGAGTCTTCAGTCCATACTGGAGGGTTAAAAAGCCGTGTCTCATGTCTTTGAAGGATGGCAAAAGCAGTGGCAGCCACAGAGTAGATGCCAGTAAGAATTGAAGACAGACAAAACAACGGTTCTCTCTCTCTCTCTCTCTCTCTCTCTCTCTCTCTCTCTCTCGTCTTTTTACTAAGAGCTCAAGTTTGTTTTTTGGGGGGGGCATCTTTTCGAGACAGGGTCTCCCTGTAACCCCAGCTGTCCTGGAACTTGCTCTGTAGACCAGGTTTGAACTCACAGAGATCCACCTGCCTCCCAAGTGCTAGGATTAAAGGCATGCACCATCACACTCGGCATAAGAGCTCAAGTTTTGTATCTGAAGTACAATTTCTCAGGCCTTGCTGATTAATTATTTCTGGTTATACTTCCCTTTTGGATGCTTAAGGCCACACAGTTAGCCCAGATTAACCAAGGTTTTTGCTTCCTCAAGGTCAGTTGAGGATCTTGTCCTCAGGGGTCGCTTGGGGGTTTTTTGGGGGGTGGAGCCCCTGGCTCCTTTTGTCTTTTCATTTACCAGTTCCATCCACTTGAGGACAAAGTCAGGTCTTGCTAGACAAGGCTTCCCTTTTTGAAGCATGAGCAGACTTTCCTCTCTATAGACTGAACACTGACTGAAGACCTCCCTACACAGGAAGACTGGTGACTCACATTTGCAGGACATTTCAAGAGATGCCCCCATGCATAGTCCCCTGGGACATAGTTGACCTCTGAGGGCAAGGAACAAAGTTATCCTTTAGGTCCCTTGGCCAAATTGGTATGGGCATTAAATATATGGTCGTTAAGCACCCAGAAAGGCTAAGTTACACCAGCCTGATACATCGCACCTGTACCAAAATTATGTTGTCTGAAAATAAACTGTATGAAGGAAAAATTTTATTTCAACTTAATATTATTGAATCAGAAACCCATATCGTATAATTTAACTTTGTCAATTTATCTCTTGTTTATCCTACTTAAAGGAGTTTATATTTGTCCTTAAGTATGAGTAAAATGCAGCTAGTAAAATGTATCATAATATAAATATGTTGTTTTGTCTTATCTATGTGGGCTGAGTATCTTTTCAGCACAAAGTCTGATGTGAAAAATTAAGCAAGGTGTGGTAGAGCATGCCTGTAATCTCAGGACTTGGGAGGGAGAAGCACGAGGATTCAGAACTTGATCAACTTCATCTACATAGCGTGTTTATGTCAGCCAGAGCTATGTGAAACTGTCTCGAATTAACAAGAAAGCAAACGAAAATAAAAAACAACCACTAAATATTTATGGTGCATTGTCTTAATAGCCAGACTTTTGAAAACTTACAGAGATTTAAAATAATAAGGTAAAATATCCAGTGATGAACCGGATCTCTCAACTCTTGTTACAGAGTAGACGTAGTCCATATTTAGTTTCAGAGTACATTTTTAGCAAATACAAAGTGGCTTTTGACCGTGCTGTGTCTTAACCCACCTTTCTCCCTGCTCCCATGTGTTAGCACAGAAGCTAGTGAGCCACCCATAGTCGTAATGAACCAGAAGGAAGAGCTCGTGTTAGAAGCAGTTGCAGCTCTGTTATCCATCGAGTTCCTTCTATTTGGGAAGACTGATTTTCAACAATGTGCAATGCTCTTTATTGTGTGTGGCTAGGGTGTTTTTTTTTAAAGAAAAGTTTTCCTTGTATTCCCCAGCTGGCCTGGAACTCCCTATGTAGACCAGTCTGGCTTCTATCTTGCACCGATCCACCTACCTCTGAGGCCTCCCAAATGCTGGCACTAAAGGGATATATCACCATGCCAGGCCATGTGTGCCTAGTTTTAAAGAGAGCATCCAGTGTAATATCTATTGCACAAGTACTGCATTGCTATTTGTTTATTTATTAACTAGTTAATTAACTAGCATTCTTCTTCTTGAGAAACTAACAGTTTGTACAAGGAAACAGACCTAGAAGAATTATGAGCAATGGAGTTTCTCAATTTCTCTGAATCCATTTAGCACGAAATGGTTCTAACTATGCTATGAGATGCTCAGTGTCCCTGCCTGTGCTTGAACCTCTGCCTTTCTTAGTGATGATAGTGGCAATTCAAGAGGGGCATTGATTCAGATGAAAGAGACAGGAATCCAATAGCGAACAGTGATCTGTGGAGCTGTCTGCTATTCTGGAGGGCTCCCGGCTGCATACAGTGTTTGTAAACACACACATAATCAACACACTGTGTATAAGCCTATTCCTTAGTGCATCCTCATCCCACACTGCAGACTCTGGAGGCATTGTTGATGGGTAAAATCCAGGAATGCTAAGTATATGAAAAACTCCTGAAAGTTCATAAAACATTATGATTGCCTAAAACTATTCCTGATAAAAAAGTTTCAATAAATCATGAAATGACTGGTTTATAAATAGTGATGAAATGATTAAGGGCCAGAAAGAGCAGCATACCAGACAATGATGTGCCTGGAAGGATAGCTGACGCTGAGGAGAGTCCACCTCAGCTCATGTGTTGCAGATTTAATATAGCCAGCACAAGTGATTTGCTCATCTTATTATTGTCCTGTGTCACCTACAAAGTGAAGAAGAAAGTCATTCAACCTAGCGTGTGGTACTATGAGAATTAAACTGAGGATCAAGGGAGTAATGGGAGTCCTGGTCCCAGCAGGTGTCAGGTTCCATTTATTGTGTAAAACCTGATAGCCTTTAAATCCCGACCCTAGGAAGCCCAGCTTTGAAAAGAGGGGCATTAGCAAAACTGCGACAGCTGGCTCAATGTGAGAATTTCAGCCCTGAAAATTAGATTTAGGGACAAATCTGAGCCAAGTGGGTCAGTTTTTCCTCAAATACCAAATACTCTGCTGTGCAGACTTCTCTGTGGATTTTCCACTCAGTTGCCAACTTTTCTAATGGTCAACGAATTTCTTCATTTTATTAATCCCTTATGTAAATCAATCTTCAGCTGTTCTTAAGCTTCATTAAAGCTACTTGGGTGAGGCTTAGAAATAGAAACATGTGTGTGCTTGCTTGTCAGTGTTGCTCAGTCTTGCCTTACTGTGGAACCCTGCACTGACTCCCTAGTCTTGTTTGGAAGGACAATATCTTGCCTTAAGCAATTCCTGCCTCTGTCTGCTTCAGCGCAAGATATGAGATGATGTGGCACTGTGCATTTTCAATCCTAGAAACAGAGGACAAGAAGCAGTAGACTACATATGCCAAAGTACTTAATGCCGCTCTTTTAAAAATATTTTATTTTTTAAAGTTTTATGTGTATAAATGTATTGCCTGCACCCACATAAGTGCAATCCTGTCGTGAAATGCCCGTGGAGGTCAGAAGAGGGTGTCAGATCCCTTGGAACTAGAGTTATGGATAGTTGTTAGCCACCATGTGGATGCTGGGAACTCAGGTGCCCTGCAAAAGTAGCCAGTGCTCCTAACTGCTGAGCTATCTCTCCAGCTCTTGATGCCCACTCATCACTGTGTTCTGTGCAGGGCAGCAAGCTGAGAGCCCTGGAGGTGCTCAAGTTAAAGAAACTCACAGGAAGGCATATTTTTGAGCTATGATAGCTGTTTTATTTACTCTGTCTTATTCTTATAAAGCCAGCCACAGTCCCTTATGGCAAAGATTATACCGTGACCACTCCTCACTAAATCCCACCGGCATCATCTTCTGAATGCATCCAGAATGTCACCACACTGCAACGCTTCCACCTGCTGGCTGGCCTAGGCCTTCCTTGTTATTGCAGGATTGGATTGCTACACAAGGAATTACTGATGCTCCTACACTGAACTCCACACTGAAGTTCCAGTGACCCTCCCGGAGAGTCACCTGAAACCTCTGCTCTGCTCAGCATGGCTGCCCATGTTTCTGGTCAGTCTGAAGAGATGGTGGCCTGTGTCTCTTCCCAAAAGTTCCGCCTGTGTCCCCATGCTCTTCCACATCCACTGTGGTCTGGCCCGCATCTCTTCATTGGATATGTTCCCATCACTTTCCTCTCACTAGCGACACCTCACCTGCATACTTTTCCTGGATATTTCCCCAAATTACTTTTTTTATGCCTTGGGGCTTTTGTTCTTTCAGTTTTCTGTGCCTAGAATTCTCTCTCTTTTTTTTTTTTAATTTATTTATTTATGTGTAGGAATGTACTGTCTGCATGCAGGTCTGTGCACCCGTGTCGTGCAATGCCACGGAGGTCAGAAGAGGGTCTCGGATTCCCCTGGAACTGGAGTTCTCCTGGAATTGGAGTTTCAGACGGTTCTCAGCCGCCATGTGGGTGCTGGGGATCGAACCCGGGTCCTCTGCAAGAGCGGTCGGCGCTCTTAACCGCTAGGCCATCTCTCCAGCCCCGAATTCTCTTTCTTGACTATCTTCAACATGGGTTTGTTAATTTTCCTCAAGGGTGCCCTCAGATATGACCTTATTGAAAATATTTTCATTTGCCACCCTCCTATTAGGAGCTAGTCTCAGTTCTTCTGCTCCTACATGGATCATCATACTGCATCTGTTTCGTCTGCTTCCAGATCATGTGAATTTCCTGACAGAGGCACAAACAAATGATATTGGGTCTCCAGAAGACATTAATTTACTAACCTATAGTAAAGTGGACCAGCTAGGGTTCATCCTGTCTGGCAATTTCTATAGATTTTGCTATTTCTGTAAACCAAGCATCTGACTTTGGGGTCAAAATGGCCAGGTTCCATCTATTGTTATTTCTGGTCATAATTCAATAAAGACAGAATAATCAAAGTGCCATACACTTTCATAGCAACCTGCTGCATCTAAATCCAGTGAACGTACAGGTGCTAACAAGGTTACTCAGCCCGGGGAAGTTTAAGCCTTTATGAGGCCTAGGTTTTCCAGCAAAAAGAAAAAACATAAAGCAAGACAGAGCTCATCAAGGGATCTCTGAACCCAGAGTTTGTGTCACTTCTTAAACATACTCATGTTTTATTAGGTTGTCTGCACAATTCTTTCATTTTGAACTAAAAAATGCTCTAATGTTTATAATTAAATAAAATAATACCTCTGCTTGCCGTATTAAAACACAGCCTGAGCCAGGCATGGTGGCGCACGCCTTTAATCCTAGCACTTGGGAGCCAGAGGCAGGTGGATCTTTGTGAGTTCAAGGCCAGACTGGTCTACAGAGTGAGTTTCAGGACAGCTGGGAGATACAGCGAGACCCTGTCTCGGAAAGACCAAAAAAACAAAACAAAACAAAACAAAAAAACCAACAACAACAAAAAAAAACACAGCCTGACCTCCAAATACATCCAGTATAGGTTCTGTACTGTTACAAGGAAGATATTTATAAAACCTCTGTATTATTATTTTATTCCATGTTTAAAAAGCAGACTACTATAATATACAGTCAGATTCCTGTATACCTCATTCTTTCTGAGTCCTATGTATCCTCAACCTTCTGTTTAGCCTTCCATTTGCCTGGAAACTTTAAACTTCACAATACAAAAGTACTTAAGAATGCCAGGGATATATCATTCAATTTCTTATGTAGGTACATGTTAAAATTCCAGACACTCATTATTATCTTCTTTTCCCTCTGCTGTGTATGTCTGATAATCAGTAATATGCAACAGCCTGTGATGTATCCATATGTCCAACATTATTTGAGGCATATTTTTACACACATATTTTTTGAGGCATATTTTTCACACACATTCACAGCAGCACTACTTGAAAGACTTTTGTGTTCATTCGTTTTACAAATAACACAAAAAGCTGAAGATCCCATACCTACAAAATGGCAGCAGGGATCTGAACTGCAATTTCTGACCATAGCACCACTGAATGTCATTTGCTGTGCGCCAATGATCAGTCCCATAGGATTCCATGCCCCCAAAGCTGCAGGTCTTCGTGGCAGCAAGCTCCCATGATATGGGCCACCAGTTTTCCAATTATTATATACATAATTAAGTTTCTTTGAGCATGAGCGGGAGTTACATGTTTGCACCACCCATTTGGGTAAGTCAAGTCGCTCTTGACTCTGTGTCCTTGTTCCTCAGTACCCCATCAAGGACAGCTAGGCATGCCTGACTTTTACTGATGTTTAGGAGGACCTCTGTCAGAGAACATACATGTTCAGAAACAGCACTTCTTTCTCACAGTCTGTGAGGTAGCTTAGAAGCATGCTTTCCAACTGTAAGGTTTGTGTTAATGAATGAAGATGGGATTCTCTGTCATTCACAGGTAGTGTTTTTCATGCCTTCAGTGGTGACTGGCTTTGCATTGTACATCCAACAGTAGCAACTGATGACAAATACATCAATTACAGTAATAATGTATATTAAGTGCTAGACTGAATTATTTGAAAGTTCTTGTAAAAGTAAGTACAAGAATTCTTGTATTTACTTTTTTTAAATTTTCATTTTTTATTGATGCTTTGTGTATTTCATACATCATTTTCCAATTCAGTTCAGGCATATATCCCTTGACATTACCCCCACCCCACCCCACCCCAGCCCATCCCAGATCATGCATTTTGCCATAACTGTCCTGCATCTTTCTCTGTTTTTTTCCTTTTTTTTAAGAATAAGTGATAATTTATGAGTACAAGCATCCTTCATGTAAAACCAATTTGCAAACAGTTGTGCCAAACCCACACAGCCCATGGGTCCCAACATCCAGCAGGAGGGGATTGTATGTTCAGTCAAGTTGATCAAATGAGTGTCCAGACTATATTCTGTAGTTTTACCATTCACCCCAATCGCAGCCCTTACATTCTACCACGTCCCCTCTTCTGCAGATTGTTCCCTAGGCTTAGAAAAGGGGCACAGGTGGATGAGAAGCAAAACAGTCTACTTCCTCTGGAGCTGTTGTCTTGGACTCTGGTCAGTTCTGGCTGTTTCCTTTCATGGGCCGACAGTTTGTCCAGGCATAACACTGCTTTCCATAGTGGCTGTACAAGTTTACATTCCCACCAGCAGTGGATGAGTGTTCCCCTTTCCCCACAACCTCTCCAGCACTTGGTATCATTTGTTTTCTTGATCCTAGACAGTCTTATTGGAGTAAGATGATATCTTAAAGTGCTTTTGATTTGCATTTCCTTAATGATTAGTGATGTTGAACACTTCTTAAGGTGGAAATTTTCTCAGGGCATCTCTAGATTGCCTCACTCCAAATGAAGTCTCGGGGTGTTAACGGTATCTTTGTATACCATCTGGATTGTAGGGGTCAGTGGGGGGTGTTTTCTTTTTCTTTGTTTTTTGAGTAGTTTTAATTCATGAGAAGGAAATTCAATGCTATTGTCAGATGTTCTGCAGTGAGGTTTCCTCACCACTCTGGGGGATTTTCTAATCCAATTGCTTGTATGTATATCTTTTTTTTTTTTTTTTTTTTTTACGACTTTGAGTTTAATGAGGTCCTGTTTGTCAATTGTCACCTTAATTGCTGCGCAGCTGCTGTCGATTTAAAGGATAGGAAGTCTTATTCCTACACGCTATGTCTTTGTGTCTGGCTGCCAAATTTTTTTTCTTCGTACGGGGCTCCTTCAGAGGTTGGGGGTTTCACATTTGAGGTCTTTGATCCATCTGGAAGTTGACTTTTTACAGGGCGAGACGCGGTAGGGGTTTATTTATTTCATTCTTCTCAAGTGGGATCCAGTTTTTGCCAACCCAACTTGTTGAGACTGTCTTTTCTCCATTGTGTTTCTGGCCTCCTTATCAAATATAAGGATAGACTGCTGAAATTGTGTGTGCTCAGGTTTAGAAGATCTTGGTTTTGGTTCCATTTGTTCAAACAGTCTGTTTTGTGCCCAGTACAGAAGCTGCCTTTTATGTACTATAGCCCTGTACATAGTTTGAAGTTCAGGTTGTCTAGAGAAATCTCCCACTGTGTAGCTCTTTTCACTCAGGGTTTGTTTTTGGCTATTCGGGGTTCCGTTTTTTTTCGCCAAATGAATTTAAGTGCTTTTGTTTCCAAGCCCGTGAAGAAACTCTTGGGGATTTTGATTGGAATTGCATTCACATCTATATCAAGAGTTCAGGTAAAGACTTTACAATGTTAATCATATTCTCCCAATCCATGAGCAAGGATTTTTCCATCTTCTGGTGTCTTCTTAATTTCTTTCTTTAAACGGTTTACAAATTTGTTTGGTAGAGATCTCGTGTCTTTGGTAAAAGATTTGTGTTTCCTCGGTGAACACTTTTATTGTTTTTTGCGGCAAGTAGTAGGAATGGAAGTTTAACCTCTTTGAAAAATTCTTTCTCCACGTTTTGCTTGTTTTTGGTTTGAGAAGAAAGGCATGATTTTTTTTAAGGTTATTTATGTCTCCTGACCTTTGCTCGAATTTCTCATTCATCACTTGGGTTTTCTGTGGGTTCTATTCAGAGCATCCCTATAAGTAACAATACTCATCTCAGCAATGGGCTAGCTTGCCTTCAGTCTTTTCACATTATACTCCTTTCATTTCCTTTTCTTGCCTTATTTGCTCTAGCAAGTAATTTCAAGCACTATGAATTGAAGAGGAGTGGTAGGGACAGAGGGGCCGCCTTGCCACGTTCCTACCTTTAAAGGGAATGTTTTGCCATAATTCCACCGTTTTATGGATGATGTTGGCATGGTGGGTTTCCATGTAGTAAAAAAGAGCTTATTATGTATGAGGATGATCACAAACTCCATTCAATCCTTCGTAGGACTTTAAGCATGAGAGGGAGTGCTGGAATTTTGTCAAAGGGGCATTTTTCAGCATCATTGAGATGATGTGTGGGAATTTTTTGTACTTTACGTCCATTTATGTGTGTTTATGATGTGTTGAACTTGAATTTTCATATGTTGAACCCATGCCCTGCATCTCTGGTATGAATCCAACGTTGGTCATGGAGGTGATCTTGCTTGATGTGGGATCATGTATGTGATGTTGCCAGTATCCGGTTGAAAGGTTTTTGGCATCTGTGGAAATCATTAGGGAGATGCTCTATAATTCACCTTTTTTTTTTTAGTTTTGTATCTTTAGCCTGGAATTTGGTAGCGTGTGCTCGGGCTTCACACAGAAAATTTGGGAGAATAAATCTCTCTGAATTAGTAAAGAAAAAGCTAGTACTAAGCAGTTTCAGTAATAATTGTTATAAGTCTTTTTGAAATATTTATAGAATTCTGGCAGTGAAAACTGGCGGACTTGGGTTTTTTTTTTAGTTTGGGAGGTTTTTACTACATCCTCTATTTCTTTCTCATATGTCTATGGGAATTCTGTTTAAGGCTGCGGATCTCTTCTTGGTAAGCATGTTGTTTACCAGGATTTCACTGATATTCATCATTTCTTCTAAGTTTCAAACTTGGTAGGAAGTATAGGTTTTTGGGTAATATTCTCCAGTATGAATTTTTACTCTGGATCTTTTCACTTGTCTGTATTGTGATATTTGTCCTTATTCCTTTAGCACAGATATGTAATTGATTTGGAGTGGAAATGTTCCTTCTTCTTTGGATTAACTGGGCTAGAGGTCTGCTATCTCGTTAATTCTTCTAAAGAGCCAACTGATTTGTATTCATTTTTTTTTTTTTTTTATGATTCTTTGTTTCTATTTTCATTTTTTTCTGCTCTGATTTTTGTTATTCTTCTGTTGTGGTTTGTTTTTTTTTTTTTTTTCATCTTTTTGTTTCAAGTGTTTTTGTAGTGTTAGATCATTCAACTTGTGCTCTTTCTGTTTCTAATGTAGGCACCAGGTGCAATAAACTTCCCTCTAAGGACTGCTTTTTAAGGTTTATCCCAAGGGTTGTTTGTGTTGTTATCCATTGGTCATTCCAGTTCCGGGAAGCTTTTATTTCTTTCTTTATCTCTTCCTTTGACCCATTCATTGGTTCAGAGATGTGTTGGGGTTTTAGTTCTCCATGTGTTCTTGCGGAGGCAGTAGGGCTTTACTGGGTGTTGATGTTGAGCTTTATGCACTGTGGTCTGAAACTGAATGTGAAATTATTCACGTTTTGTATTTGTGGATGGTTTCTCGTCTGTGTCCAGTATATTGTGTCGAGTTTTGGAGCAGTTCCGGGGTGTTCTGGTAGAAAGTGTATTCTCTGGTATTAGGATGGAATATTCGATCGAGTAGATTATGAGGTCCATGTTGGTGTATAATCGTTTCAGTTCGATGTCTCTCTTTTATGTCTTTGTCCTGTTGACGTATCCAAAGGATCAGTAGGGTATTGTAAATCTCCTATATGAGTGTACTGGTGGTTAGTGTGTGAGCTTGTGGTCCTGCGAGACGAAATTTATAAACGAATCTTTAAAGTTTTGGTTGCACATGAGTTTGGCGGCATATATTATTCATAATTTGAATCTTCTTGGTTTTTTTTTTTTTTTAATTTTTCTTTGATAGTTGTTAAGATTTTGTCTCTTCTGATTATTTTCTTGGAAGTCTATTTGTGCTGACTATCTAAAAAGCAAACACCTGTTTCTGTTTAATGGGATGACCATTTTTTTTTTTTTTTTTTTTTTTTACTCCCTTCACTTTAAGGTGGTTCCTGTCCTTGAAGGTAAGATGTGTTCCTTGTAGACAGCATATGGAGGATTCTGTTTCCTAATCCAATCTCCCTGTCTATGTCTTTTGATTGGGAATTTAGTCTCTTAATATTTAAGGTTCAGACTGATAGGTTTGTGTTGCTTCCTTTTGCCTTATTACCATTGCGGTTTGGGTTTCGGTTTCTACTTCTGCAGTTATGCTTTTATATTGATTTTTCTTTCTAGCTGCTGGGGTTTTGGTTGCTCCTTCGTTCTGTCCTTTGAATTCTTCAAGCATTCTCTGAAGGGTTGGCTTTCTTATTTTTTTTTGTTTATGTCATGGAAAGTTTTCTCTCCTCCTTCAACTATAATTGACATTTTTGCTGGGCCATAGTAACCTGGGTTGGCATCTATTGTCCCTTAAACTGGGAATGCTTTGCTCCAGGTTCTTTCTGCCTAATAGTTTTGATTGAGAAGTCAGTTGTAATTCTGATATGTTTCCCCTTATAGGTCACTTGTTTTTCTCTTGTGGCTTTAAGGATTGTTGTCGTGTTTTGGGTGTCTAGCATTTTAACTATGATGTGGCGTGGAGAATTTCTTTTTCTGATCTTGTCTGTTTGAAGTTCTATGTGCTTCTTGTATTGTATTGGTTGTCCTTTTTTAGTTTGGGGACAGTTTTCATCTATTATTCTGTTGAAGATCTGATCAATACATTTGTCTTGGTATTCTTCCTCTTCCTCTATTCCTAGATGTGGAGGTTTGATCTTTCATAGTGTCCCACAGTTCCTGGTTGTTCCCTTTTGTATTAAAACATTTCATAATCTTCCGTGAGGTTTTCGTTGTTCTTTTTATCTTCCAGGCTGATATTTTTTGTTCTTCTTCCTCCATTCTGCTTCTGAGCTTTTTCCATTCCTTTTCTCTTGAATGGATGAGTGTTGATTTCCTTTTTCATTTCCTCTCTGATTTCTTTAGTATTTCTGCTTCTTTTTGTAGCTTCTCAATCTCTTCTTGTAAGCCCTTTGGTTCGCTGGTTGGTTTCTTTTTCTTTTTCAGCATGGGATCTTTTCAGTATTTCTACTTCCGGAGTTTGTCATTCTCTCTCTGTAGGTCCTTCTTGAGTTCTTCATTCTCTTTTCTTAGTTCTTTGATTTGTTCTTCATAATCTTGTAGTTCTTTAAATATGTTCCTAATTGTGTTTCTGATATCTGTGTCCTGGGGCATCCCCAGAGGGATCCCACTGCAGGGGTCTTCCATAGGGTTGGTAGAGCTTGGTGTGAAATTATCCTGCCCCTTTCCCATGTTGTCTCTTCTTCGTGTTCCTGGCATATGGGCTTTCTCTTGCCTGTATTCCAATGTGAGTCCTAAATGCCCCTTCACTGTGTTGAAGGCTTCCTTTGCTTGCCACCTTCAGATGCCTTCGTAATCCCAGTTGGCTGGGGGGGGGGGCGCTCTTCAGCCTGTGCCCTGGTACCTTCTGCTGGCCTCAGGAGATGTAAGATCAACATATATTTATTCTAAAAGTTATATTTTTCACATTCCATATTTCGTATTAAAGCATAATTCAGTTTTATTTATTTTATACATGTGAATATTATGCCTACATATATGTAAGTGCAGTGTGCCATGCTGTGCCTGCAGAGGTCAAAATGGGTACCAGACATCCCAGAACTGCAGTTGCCAATGCCGTGTTGTGCTGGGAGTTAAAGCTGGGTCTTCTGCAAGATAAGTCAGTCCTCTTAGCTGTTGATATATCTCTCTAGCCCCAATTCAGAAGTTTGAGATGGCAAAAACTGAAAGATTTCTTTCCTTTCAGTACCTCAGTCTCTTTTCCTGATATTTTAATGTGTACTAACATCTACATGTGTACAAGGACTGCTCAACATTTGAGAAACGTACTGTCTGCCCAATTCTGTTATTTATAGTAAGTGTTTAATTGTGGAATGGTTTTCTCTCTCTCTCTCTCTCTCTCTCTCTCTCTCTCTCTCTCTCTCTATATATATATATATATATATATATATATGAATATATGAATATTTTTGTTTTTCCAAATGCTATGCAATATTCTACCATATAACTCCACTCTATTTAAATAATCTTTTATTAATAAGGGAAATCTTCAGTGTGATTTTTCATTTCCTGTTGAAGTTTTGTGCATTTCATACAAAGTTTCTTAAACAAATTTATACCCCTTCCTTGGCCCCCACCCAGTCAGTGTTCATGCATTCTACCCTATGTGTCTTGCACCTTTTTCTCAGACTTTAAAAAAATTGATGCAGAAATTTACTGTTTTGGGCAGAACTTTGCTCTTTCAGTTGGTTCTTTGACCCATTCTTTTCTGTCATTATTGTTCCTTCTAATTTGTGTCACTTCAAAATATATATGCCACACATACATCAAAATTATGACCTCTGAAAACAAACTATAGGATAATTCCAAAACCTGTTTAGGTATTCACATTTTGACAGTAGAGTTGTATGCAGGTAAAGAAAAAATATTATTTTACATTCCCACATTACATAGTAAGTTCATGAGTAACATTGAAAGGATAAACAAGATAGATAGACCTCTATTCCAGTTAACCAAAAGAAAGAAAGAGCAACTCTAAATCAATAAAATTTGAGATGAAAAGGGAAACATCACTACAGATAACAAAAAGATCCAGACAATCATGTGGGAATACTTTAAAAACCTATACTCTAGCTGGGCGTGGTGGCCAATGCCTTTAATTCTAGCACTTGGGAGGCAGAGGCAGGCAGATCTTTGTGAGTTCAAGGCCAGCCTGATCTACAGAGTGACTTCCAGGACAGCTGGGGCTACAGGGAGACCCTGTCTTGAAAAGACCAAAAAAAAAATCCCTATTCTCTGCTAATGAAAACTCAAGAGAAATGGATGAATATCTGAAATCATGGACATCACCAAAGCTTAATCAGGAAGAGATTGAAAGCTTAAACAGACCCATAACATATGAGGAAATTGAAACAGTAATTCAAAACCTCCCAACTAAAAAAACCCCAGGCCCAGATGGATTTATGGCAGAATTCTATAAAACATTTAAAGAGGACGTACAACCACTATTACTCAAATTATTCAAAAGGATAGAAGCAAAGAGAAATCTCCCAAATTCCTTCTATGAAGCCAGCACCACTCTAATACCAAAACTAGGCAAAGATACAACCAAAAAAGAAAACTATAGACCCATTCCATTAATGAACATAGATGCAAAAGTACTCAACAAAATACTTCCAAACTGCATACAGGCACACATCAAAATAGTCATCCATCATGACCAAGTTGGATTTATAGGGATGGTTCAACATACGTGAATCAACAAATGTCATAAAGCACATAAATGGACTGAAAAACCAAAACCACATGGTCATCTCTATTGATGCAGAAAAGGTCTTTGATAAAATCTAACATGCCTTCATGTTTAAGGTCCTAGAGGGAATTGGACTGGAGGGAACATTCCTCAACATAATCAAACTCATATACAATAAACTTACAGCCAACATCATTCTAAATGGGGACAAATTAGAACACATAAAGGCTGTCCCCTATCTCTACTCCTTTTTTATATAGTGTTTGAAACTCTCGATAGAGCAATAAGACAAGGGAAATTAAAGGAATACTAGTTGGAAAAGAGGAGGTCAAACTATCCCTTTTTGCAGATGACACGATAGTTTCTCTAAGGGACACTATAAACTCCACCAGAAAATTCCTAGAAATGATTAACAGTTTCAGTAAAGTGGCAGGATACAAAATTAACCTAGAAAAATCAGTGGCCTTTCTTTATACCAATAATAAGCAATTGGAGAAGAAATACAAGGAGACTTTCTCATTCACAATAGTATATTTTAAATGTTGAATCATGTAGAACAAAAAGTTAAAAGTCAAGACATCTTCTATTTATCTCCTATTCTTTCCATAAGAGAGAAACACTTCAAAGTTTCTATGATACAGTGAGATTACCATCTTACTTAAAGTACCCTACTACCTCATGGATACTAGATATTAACTGTTGGTGTCCTAACTTAGGAGCTATGCAATCTAATAGAAACTGTCTCTTTGACCTCCTTTCATATGATGCTTTGTGCTCTTACTATTATTATATATTCCATGGTTTGTCTACAAGTTAATTTGAAGATTTTAAATCAAATTTAAAATCCATTTAATGGAATGGTGCTTTTCTGTATTTACAGAAATAAGTATATTACTAAATTTGTAGAGAAATAAAATGTTAAGATGTTGTTTTAGTTTCTTTTCCATTGGTGGGACAAAACACTCTGGCCAATACCAACTTGGGGAGAAAAGGGTTTATTCATCTTATATCTCCTTGGTGGTAACAGCTCATCACTTAGGGAGCCCAAGTTAGGAACTCAGGGCAGGAACCTGGAAGCAGGAGCTGAAGCACAAACCATGGAGGAACACTGCTTACTGGCTTGCTTCCCCTGGCCCATGTTCACCCTGCTTTCTTTCTTTTTTTTTAATATATTTTTTAATTTTTTTAAATTTTATTTTATTTCTGTATGTGTATGAATGTACTGTCTACATGCAAGTGTGTGCACCCGTGTCGTGCAATGCCACGGAGGTCAGAAGAGGGTGTCGGATTCCCCTGGAACTGGAGTTCTCCTGGAATTGGAGTTTCAGATGGTTCTTGGCCGCCATGTGGGTGCTGGGGATCGAACCCGGGTCCTCTGCAAGAGCAGTCAGCGCTCTTAACTGCTAGGCCATCTCTCCAGCCCCACTCTGCTTTCTTATGCAATATATGATAACCTTCCCAGGGCTGGCACTACCTATAGTGGGCTGGACTCTCTCACATCAATCAAAAATCAAGACAATACTCCACAGACATGGCCACAGGTCATTCCAATGGAGGCAATTCCCCAATTGAGGGTCCCTTAACCCAGGTGTGTCAAGTTGACACTAAAGCTATCCAGCAGAGATGGTGTCCACTAACCATTCAAAAACAATTCCTCTTGCAAGAAAGTATAAATGGTTTCTCTTTTAATTTTTTAGTTTTCTTCTTGTAAGTCATATTCAGCCACTAGTGTTGTGGTTTAGTGTGTGTGCGCGCGCGCGTGTGTGTGTGTGTGTGTGTGTGCGCGCGCGTGCGTGTATTGTTAGTTGGCTAGTTTGGTTGTTCTGTTGGACAGCTTTACTGAGTGATATGTTTTAGTTGGCTAGTTTGGTTGTTCTGTTGGACAGCTTTACTGAGTGATATGTTTTCCCCCCTATATCATCTTTACTTGATGATTTTGAGGGAGGAGAAAAGAGTAGTAATACAAAACATTTTTAATGTTAAAACAGATGCAGATAATACCAAATAGAATATAAAATTTAGATTTTTTGAGACAAGATATTAAAAATATTTTATTGAGTTTTGCGCATTTAGTATAAAAGATCTTAATCAAAATTTGACCACTTCTCCCATTCACATTCCCCATAGCCCCTCACTGGAGTTAATGCATTCTGTCATATATGTTAAATGCCATTTGTTGAATATTTGTACCTAGATCTCCCTTGGCACAAATTCATCCACTGGAGTCTAGTCAGCCTATCTAGAGTCACTCCTAAAGAGGATCTGCTCTCTCTCACCCAGCAGTAATCAGTCACCAATAGCTCTTCAGCTAGGATTGGGACCTGATGTCCATTTCCATCATTCTCTGCTGGGTTTTTGTTTCATTGAGTTGGCATGGGTCTTGCATATGAGCAATTTCCCAGTGGCCTGAAAGCCTCTGTTTCCTTAAGTTTATGCACCAACCCTGGCTCTTAACAATCTTTCCACCCTCTCTTCTGCAATGGTCCCTGAGCTGTGGGTGTGCATAGGAGTCCTATCCACGCACATACTCTTCAGTCTCTTGTTCTCTAAAATTTAGCCTGTAGTGGCCTTCTGTGTGCATTATACTTTATTATGTGAGGAAGCTAAGCTTGTGATGAATGTATTAGTATTCCATCTACCACTGTTTTGCAATGTTCCATGAGCCTTAGTGTAGAGGTTCCACTGTAGATGTAGCACTTAGGGCTCGACATCTCTGAGATATCTATTCTCTGTGTGTCACAAGTTGTGAAACCTTGAAATAGCCTCCATATGTTGCAAAAGAAGCTTCTTCGATGAGTGGTTTACAGTATACTTGTCTGTAAGCATAAGGATCCATATTTAGCATAAAGTAAGAAATTTCATTTGTCTAGAGATATGACAGAGGTAGGGTTTTCTCTAGGACCTGTGACCTCTATAATTATGTATATTTGGCTGTAATTACAGGCTACACATGAGGTCCCTTCCATTGATAGGGCTTTCAGTCCAATTATATAGCTGTTGATTACTCCCTAGATAAAAGTGCTACTACTGCACCAGTAATGATAATTTTTGTGCGAGCCATTGTGGTCATTAGGCTTTGGAGCTTGTTGATTGATTTTTTTTTCTCTCTTAGCAGCTTGCATAGTATTCTCTATAACTTTGAGAGCTAGTTTTCAGAGAGAAGGCGTTCAGGTTTGTTTCAGCTCTATTGCTCCAAGTCTAAAGTATGAATTACAGCCTATCTTCAGCAATAGGGTCTTATCTTCATGTTCAGGAAAGTAATAAAGGACTGTGGCAATAGCCCGTGTTATTTTGGGAGTCTTTTGGACTACCCTGGCCAAAAGTTGAAGGGGGTTTCTCCTGTCTAGCACTGTGTTCCTTATTCAATATCCTTCACATATACACATGCACTCATGTTCAGATACTGTATATGTAATTTTCAGAGGATTTTTGAGTTAATACATTTCCCTCTGGCTTTTTATGGCACCTAAGCTTTATTTCTCTCCCTCCCTCCCTCCCTCCCTCCCTCCCTCCCTCCAGCCATGGTCTAAACTCCCTCCTTCTTCCCAGTCCAAGTGCCCTCATTTCCCCCATTTCCCCTTGATAATCCCTTTCTCCTATCCCCCTTCTCATGAGTTCCTCTTCCCCTCTACCCCCATGCTTCTCTCTATGTCCTCCCTCCTTCTTCCCAGCTGAATACCCTTATTTTCCCCATTTCAACCTTGGTAGCATCTGTTTCCCACTATCCCTACCCTGCTCTGGAGCTTTTTCTTTCTCCTTCCCTACATCTTTACTTTCTATTTTCCTGGCTCCTGCTGTTACATCAGGATACATATTCAGATGTAAGGATCAGTGCTAAGATCTGCAAATGAGGGACAACATATGTTTCTTGCTTTTCTAACTCTGTATTACCTCACTTAGTATAACAGTTTCTAGTTCCATCCATTTACTGCAAATTTTACAATTTTGTCTTTCCTTACCATGGAGAGGAACTCCATTGTGTAAATGTACCACATTTTCATTATCCATTTAGTTGAGCAACAATTAGGTTGTTTTCATTTCTTAGCTATTGTGAACATGGATGTTTGCCTTTACAGTAGGACGAGTCCTTTGTGTATATACCAAGAGTGAGGTAACCAGATCATATTAGATTACATTTAGTTTTTTAGAAGCTCTCCACACTGCTTTCCATAGTGGCTGCATGGATCTGCACTCCACAGTAGTGGATCAGTGTTCCCCTTCTCCACATTCTTGCCAACATTTATTTGGTGTCCTTTTTTCTCTCAATCTTAGCCAGTCTGACTGGCATAAGATGAAATCTTGAAGTGGTTTTGATTTGGATTTCTCTAAGTACTAAGGCACTTTTAAAGATGTTTCTTACTCATTTTATTCCTTTGTTTGAGAACTCTGTTCTGGTCCTTAGCTCATCTTTTTATTCAGTTGTTTTCTTGTTTTTTTGTTTTTTGAGTTCTTTGTGTATCCTGGATATTAATCCTCTGTCATATGTGTGATTTTTCTTCCATGCAGTGTGTTTCCTCTGAACTTCCTTGATTTTTTCTTTTGCTGTAAGAAACTTTTTTACTTTAATGTGGTCCCAACTTTTGGTTGTTGACCTTATGGCCTGAGCAACTGGTGTTCGATTAGAAAGTCCACTCCTACACTTGTATCTTGTAGGGTCCTTCTGTTTTCTTCTAGAAGTTTCAGGTTTCATATTGAGGTCTTTGATCTATTTGGAGTTGACTTTTGTGCAGGCTGAAAGACAAGCGTCTAATTTCATTTTTCTGCAAGTGGAGATCCCATTTTGCCAGCACCATTTGTTGAAGATGCTGAGACAGATACTTTATAACATCAAAGACGTTTCAAGCTAAGCTATTCATGAGCTTCAGGTTGGATCCCTAAGCCTACTGAGGGAGAGATATTACCCCACATGTCTAATATTGTTACCTGTGCAACTTAGATAGAGGTCTAAAAGCAGCAAATTAAGTGATTACTCATTTAGCAGAGAATTATCAGTGAATTTGTTAAATAATAGAAACCAAAGTCTTTCTCATTAAGAGCATGTTAACTTTCCGGCAAAAGGCCTGAGTAAATAGGAGGTTTGTGCTTAAGCTGAAAGGAGCAAAGCGCTCCCACCGCCCCCCCCCAAAAAAAAACCCTAAGAGACCCCTGAGGACCAGATACTCAACTGACCTTGGGAAAACAAAAACCTCCGTTAATCTGGATTAACAGTGTGGCCTTAAGCATCCAAAAGGAAAGTACAACCAGATATAAATAATCAGTAAGACTAGAGAAACTGTATTTCAGACATAGAACTTGAGATCTTAGTAAAGAGACAAAAAGAAAAAAGAGAGAGAGTACTGTTGTTTGGCCTGTCTTCAATTCTTACTGGCAAGTGCATCAACTCTGTGGCTGCCACAGCTTTTGGCACTCCTCAAAGACACAACTTTTTAACCTTCCAATATGGACTGAGGACTCATGTCTCTCCAAGAATCCTCCAAACCTTCAATGTCAGATGGGGACTACTGAGATACCCAGCTTGTGGACTAAACAGTTAAGGGGGTGTCAGCCTCATCAGAATATAGACTGCCATTGTTGGACTACTTGAGTTGAAGATTTTCCTTCTAATGTGACTTTTCCTTCAATGTGTCCAGTGCCTAACCGAGATGACATGCAGAGGTGGGTGATATCCTAGGAACCATGTGGCTAAATATAGAATTACACATACACTTTCAGGAATGTCATCAGGAATGAAGGCCAAACTACTCACCTTCTGCAACACAGAAAGGAAAGAAAAACTTGGGAAAAACAATGGTACAGTGTGGGAACCATGCTGAAGGTGGGGTTTCAGGACTGATCCACTTAGTACTTCACGAAGGGGACTGTGAATCATGAGCTTCTTTTTATGAAAAGACCATCATAATTCCTTTCTGAATCTTGCTTAAGCTTCTGGAATTTCCTTTTTCTGTGTTGGTGAAATTTTTCCTCTCCACTAATAGAAAGCATAGGGACTTCTGCAGAGATGTTCTACATTAACTCATACGATCCTTTTAGAACTTAAAAACAAATTTTTTTTATTAATTTTATTTAGTTCTGTATGTGTATGAATGTACTGCCTGCATGCAAGTCTGTGTACCCGGGTCGTGCAATGCCGCGGAGGTCAGAAGAGGGTCTCGTATTCCCCTGGAGCTGGAGTTCTCCTGGAATTGGAGTTTCAGACGGCTCTCGGCCGCCATGTGGGTGCTGGGGATCGAACCCGGGTCCTCTGTAAGAGCAGTTGGTGCTCTTAACCGCTAGGCCATCTCTCCAGCTACCTTTTAGAACTTTGAGACATGAATTAGCTGTTTAGAAGCACACAGTGGGAGGCAGAACATCATTCACAGACTCCTATAGACAGGCTTTTTTAATTTTCTTACATTTCTTAGAATTATTTCTTTGTTATTGGGATTCTACTTTTTTTTTTTTTTGTCTTTTTGAGACAGGGTCTCCCTCTAGCCCCAGCTGTCCTGGAACTCTGGAACTCACTATATAGACCAGGCTGGCCTTGAATTCACAGAGTTCCACCTGCCTCTGCCTCCCGAGTGGAGTGCTGGGATTAAAGGTGTGCCCAACCATGCCCAGCTCTACTCTTCTTTTAACAAAGCCCTAAACTGAGACTCAAATCTGTACAACAACCTGCTTGTTCCTGTAGAAAAGTACTCTTGTTTTCTGTTTAAGTAAAATGAGAATCTGCATAAACAAATGTCCCAATACAGAATTATTAAAGGGGAATACTACGTGAGTGATTCTGTGCTGGGAAAAAGAACCAGAAGGCAGATCCCAGGCATCTCCATATTCATAGATTTAAATGATTATAATTGCCCCACCACCATGGAGAGATAGTTCAGTGGCTAAGAGCCTGGCTGCTCTTGCAGAGGTCCTGGATTTCGTGGGTGTTCCACATGGTGGTTAACAAGTGTTGCTGACTCCAGTTCCAGTTCCTCTTCTGCCCTATGCAGACAAAACATTCATAAACAAAATAAAAAATAATAAGTAAAATATTTTAAATGCCCCATACTGTATAGAAATCAGCATTCCCTCCCATAATTCTACACATTTGAACTGTAGAAATGTCCCTACTCCTGTCCAAATCTTCACGTTGACACCCTCAGTTCCCAGCAGGTTCACAGTCCTGATAAGGCTGCAAAACCTTCCCAGGGACTACAGTTCCCAACCTCCTGAACACAGTCTTGGAGTTAGGCCTATGAGAATGTCCATTGGACAGAATGTTCACGTGGACAATGAGCCCTTTCTTCCAAAAGCAGGATGAAATATCTGTGTGACAAGTATGTCACCTTCCTGGGCTCCAATCTCATCATCTTGTCCCATGCGCACCTGAATGACCACGTCTGCCATGACAGCACACACAGAGGGACAGACCGAGGTTTTTTATTTTTTTTTGGTGTTTTTGAGACAGGGTCTCCCTGTAGCCCCAACTGTCCCGGTACTCACTCTGTACACCCGGCTGGCCTTGAACTCACAGAGATCCGCCTGCCTTTGCCTCCCGAGTGCTGGGGTTAAAAGCGTGCGCTACCATGCCTGGCTTCTGAGTAATGAGAGTGATAAACTTTCTGCAACCTCATGTGAATAAATGTGGTCCATAAAATAATAGATTAAATATGACTCTGATGTTCATAGTCATTATGAAACAGAGCCAACAGAGAAAAGAAACAGATTTATGTGTCTGTCAACCTCAGCTTCAGAAAATAAAGGAAATTTTCACATTTAGATATTGTGTGTGATTGTGTATATGTATGTTGAGGGCATGCACCACACATGTGAGGCCAGAGGATAACTTTTCAGGAGTCTGCTCTCACAACATATTCATCCTAGGTTGAACTCGAATTATTAGACTTAGTGGCAAGCTCCTTTACCCGCTTTTCAGCCCCAGTGAAGGAAATTTTAAACTTAAATCTGTATAGTAGTAAGAAAATGGAAAGCCTTCTTCTCATCATATTGAAAATTCCTTTCCAGCCTCCTCTTGACCCATGAGGAAGCCCATTTGTCAACAGATCTAATCACTGATACCCATACACTCTGTAATCCAGTTCAGAAAGGGAAGTAGCTACTGAACATACTTACACCATGAGTGTGCGCACTTGGTTTAGTTCTGTTAGTGAAGTATTGTGTTTGTTGTATTTGACTTAGTACACTTTTAAAAATACTGACACATAGATCCACATAATGATCAATCAAATATTTCATTCAGAAATGTCTAACTTTTTTATAATGACATGTCACCTCCAAAGTTCACACTCCAGAGCCACACAATAAAGTTTAAAAAAACCCTGAAAATGCCGGGCATGGTGGGGCATGCCTTTAATCCCAGCACTTGACAGGCCTCGAGAGTGCAGATGGATCTCTATGAGTTCAAGGCCAGCCTGGTCTACATAGCGAGCTCCAGGCCAGCTGGGACTAAAGGAAGACCCTGTCTCAAAAAACCCACCAACCCCACCCCCCGCCAAAATAAATCTCATAAATTTTAAAGTAAATTACCATTTTGTATTGGACTGTGTGTGTGGCTGTCCTCGGCCACCTGCAGTCAGTTGGTGACAGCCTATCAGAGGAAGGCTCAGATGCTAGGATGCTATAAAAATTGCCTGAGTAATTCTAAGGTACATCCAGCATTGGAAGAGCTGGACTAGGGGCTGGAGAGGTGGCTTAGTGGTTAAGTTTCTGCAGAGGAGTAGGGTTCAGTTTTCAGCACCCACATGGCAGCTAACACTGTCCTTAAGTCCAGATCCAGGGAATCCAATGCCCTGTTCTGG
This sequence comes from Rhizomys pruinosus, assembly GCA_009823505.1. NCBI lineage: Eukaryota > Metazoa > Chordata > Mammalia > Rodentia > Spalacidae > Rhizomys > Rhizomys pruinosus. The sequence goes on from VZQC01000538.1 coordinate 640,902, forward strand.
CACAACATGGGTCTGCTTACAAGTGGGCAAATTGGTCATACACATAAAATTAAAATCAATAAAAATTTAAAACAAGAAACAGCTAAACTGAATGATTTTGTATCTAGTATAAAATAGTATGTACTTTTAAAAATTGAGTTGAGAAGAAAAAATCAAATTCTAAGTCTGAATAATTGAGAACTTATGTGCCAAGATATTAGCTAATACATAAATACTCGGGTACTCAAGGGAGCGGCCTGTGGCAAAGCTAAGTTCCTTTAGCATGTTTGGATGAGTGCACCCACAGGTGACAGAGCTTCAGGGTCACCAGCATTGATGAGTCACTCATAAATAAACTTACACTTTGAATTTCACTTCTAGAATGCAAATCTCCACATTATCATTGTGTTTAAGAACTGCACTATGGTGTGTCTACACATGGAATTTTTTTATTCATTTTTGTTAGGTTGTTATTGGCAAATCTATCTCATTTTCATCAGTTTGATAAATTCTCTGGCATTACTCACGGGAATATCTTTTCTCTTGTCTATGCTTCCTAAGTCTTTCTGATGTACACTAGAGGTTTTGTTCACCTTTCTCTCTCTCTCTCTCTCTCTCTCTCTCTCTCTCTCTCTCTCTCTCTCTCATCTTTTTAGAGACAGGGTCTCCCTTTAGTCCCAGTTGGCTATGTAGACCAGGTTGCCCTTGAAGTCACAGAGATCTGCCTGCCTCTGCCTCCAGAGTGCTGGGATTAAAGGTGTGCGACACCGTGCCTGGCCCTTTGTCACTCTTACATGTTGCCATTTGATTCCTTAACAAGTCTTACTACTCATGATTCCTTGTTTTTACACCTGTCATTTTGCTTCCTGTTTCATCTTTCTTTGGCTCACAACTCGTGCATACTCAGTATCTGGAAGTTCCAGTTTCAGCTTCCTTGATATCCAAGTCTGTCCTTGTCATTTCTTCTGACTCTTGCTTATCTTACGCTTGCTGATTTTGAATGTATTTTTTTAATTCTTTTGGGCTATGTCTGAGGCTATGCTTTTCTCAAGAAGAATTTGAACTTTTCTCTGCTGTGCAATGGTCTCCAGCAGCCTGGGACCATTTGGACACTTTGAGAATCACAGTGTAGCTCAGAAATTGTTGCTGGCCCAAGCTTTAATATCTAATTTATTGTTCCAGTGTAGGCACAGACCTCTGGGCTACCTTGCCCCTCCCTTCAGTCATTGGCCAACTAATCCCAGTCCTGGGTGGCTAATTGTTTGGCTTTTTATTATCATCAAAAAGCATACCCTAACTAGCATCTTTTCCACAGCAGACAAGTCACACAGAATAACACCCGGTGTAGCATATTGCTGGAACCATTTTTTTTAATTTATTAATTTTTTTATCAAATCTAGACACGTGTCCCCCACCCTATCCCCCCACCCCACCAGAGCTCATGCATTCTGCCAAACATGCTTTTCATCTCTTTCTCAGTCTTTCTCAATATTCTCCATGTAGAAGTTGACTGTTTTGAGTAGAAGTTCACTGTTGTTTCCAATATGCATCACTCCCAACTGCTTGGACAAAAGCTCAAGGGGCCATGTACAAGAAATACTTACACTAGGTTATTGGCACTAACATCCACAGATGAGGGATACCATTCATTATTAGTTTTTCTGGGACTGTGTTACTGCACTCGGCATGATGTCCTCTAGCTCCAGCCATTTTCCTGCAATGCTCAAGATGTCGCCTTTCTTTACTGCTGCATAGAACTCCATTGTGTAGATGTACCACATTTTCTCTATCCACTCATCAGTTGAGGAGCATTTGGGTTGGGAACCTTTTTTTGTTGTTTGTTTGTTTTGTTTTTTCGAGACAGGGTCTCCCTGTAGCCCCAGGTGTCCTGGAATTCACTCTGTAGACCAGGCTGGCCTTGAGCTCACAAAGATCCATCTGCCTCTGCCTCCCAAGTGCTAGGATTAAAGGCATGCATCACCACGCCCAGCGGGAACCATTTGTTTTTATGAAATAATGTTAGTGATGTACTAGGAAGCTATGAGTGATTATATCAGAAGTAAACGAGCAAAGAATGGATTTGTATGGTAAATTAAAATAAAGTAGAATCTGCTGGCTACAGGTGTAATAAGTGAAAATAACTGGTCTCTTTTGTATTAGTTCAATTTCTCTTTTCTAACCTCTGAAATTAATTCCTAAATTACAGTGTTTTACAGAAGTTCATTAAAATGTGTGAGGAAAATGTGATAATAAGCCTTTGAACTAACTTTGCAAGTAAGCTTACTGGTTCTGTTGCAGTCATGTAATGTTTTCTCCATTGTTCTCCAGTCTAAATAACTGCAGAGCTAATGTTTTGTATCATCAATACACGTACGTATGTAGATGTATAAGCCTTTAGATGATAAAATATTTGCTATGAGATCAGGTTGCTTTAGTCCGTTGTTCAATTGCTTTGAAATACTGGAGTTTAATTCTTGTACTGTTATTCAAAAAAATCTGTTGAAACAAATAGGAAACTTGGTGTGATGATGTACCAGAGAAGCAAAGTAACTCTTTGAACCCATACTGTTAAGCATAAAAGTGATCTTGATCCTTCAGTATCTCACTATTATTATTTTTTAATCATGACAGTAACAGAAAAGTATTTTCAATTGGTGGGGAGTAAACCCAATTTGCCTCCTGCCTCTACATTAGAGGAATCCGGTGTTCCCTTTTTCTATACTCTCTTCAAAAGGACTCCAAGGTGCTTTTGAAGGCACAAAGAACAGGGAACTATTACATTTATATAAGCATAGTTACTTCATTTCTAGGAATTCAAAGACTGCTGACTGAAGATATATTCACCATCAGGTGAACCACATGTCAGACTGATTCCTTTTAAAACAGAAGCCAGCAATACAAAAGTATTATGCTCAATGACAGGATGCTGAGGTTTTCCTGACTCTTTCACTCAGCATGCCTTCTGCCCCATCCCATGCACATCAAGAGAGGGATAGGGAAATAAAATAAATTTAATTACTTTAATATGAATTTTAAGGCTATACAAGTCATCTGTTTTATAACTAATATATAGAACTGTGCATTTAAACTCATAGTTTTACAAGAACAAGATAAACAAAGAACCCATTCTGACTAATTTTTCTGGCCTGTTTTGTTCCACTAACTGTATCTAGGCTTCAAAAAAAAGAAAGAATGAAAAAAAAAAGAAAAACATAGTTTGATAGAGGGTCACTGAATAAGAATGTGCCAGCAGAAATGAAAAGTTATCTTGTGAGGAGATAAAATTCAGTGTCTAGGGAATTGATGGTAATTCACACTGAAGCAGAATGCTCTGTAAGGGACACATCTGATTTCCCCTGATGGCTACATTGTGACTTGTTGTGAAACAAAAGTCTTCCTGGTCCCCACAGTCTTTCCCAGTTGTGTCTGGACTCACAGCCCTCATCCCTGAAAAGACAAAACAGAGAAATTCTCTTGAAATTCTTGGCAAAGGGAGATTTTTGTCTGTTCCAGTCTAGGAGTGTTCTCACAAAGATTTCTACAACAAATCTGGGGCTATTAAAGCCAGTTTTTAGGAAAGATTACATATTTCTCATGTTCTTCTTTCCTACATATTTCATTTTTCTCATTAAAATCAAGGGATTTTAATGAGCCCAGCAGACAGGCCAGCATCAGCAGCATAGCTTATTCTAAGTCCCTCCCTTGGAATCTTCAAAGGTAGTCAGGGGACTACAACGGACTGTCCACTGGGCATGAGAGTCCTGCTTCACTTGCATCCACAATGCTTCCGAAAACATTCTATGAGCAGACCTGTCACCTTCCAGGCATGCTGCTTGAGTGGACGAAGATCAGGCCCAATTAGAAGATCAGGCCCAATTAGAAGGCAGCACTGAAAGGCCCAGTCACACTTACATGTAAGAATTTTCCCCAAAACAAAATGGAGCTGATCCCAAATGGCCTCCTGGTCTAGCCTCAGTCCCTTTGCACATAGCAGGACTGTTAGTTACTATGGAACCAGCTATCTGGGATTGCATGCATTTTGTAACATTAAAATTTATAACATTTACAACTTATACTTAAATCTCTCAAAATAGTCAATGATGGTGTAGGCTCAAATGAAAGAATGAAAATGAGAACTAATGAACAGACTATTAGGAAAGCTCCTTTTCTCAATAATACTGACTGAATACTTGCTGTGTGGTTGATCATGTGTCCATATACAATTGTACTTTATGTCTTCAAATAATTTTGCATTGATATATGGAAATAAGAGATGAACCCAAGTATGGGTAGTGCAGCTGATCTTGTGGTCAGTGATATGGAATATTTGTGTGATGGAACAATGTGGTAAAGAAAAGGGCTGGGAGCAAGAGCAATTCAACTTGGACTGAGGAGAAAACAGAGACAGTGTGGTGCTGCAGAATTTAGGAAAGGCCAAACTTTATCCAAAGCTATCTTAATGGCTCAAGGGGATGATAGGTAATATGGTGATTGTGCTGTTGGGTATTAGAAGTCAAACTATAAAACTTAGCCCAAGTTGGTCAGCCAAGCTAGGAGGGGAATTTGAAGCTCTGGAAATAGGAAGTGATCGATCTTTGGCCCAAGGATATGTCAGCCTCTGTGGCAAGTGAATTCGACATTTGATTCATCAAGCCACCTACTTCTTTGATTCCATATTAATGAGATATTCAGATAGAAAATCACCTTCTAGGGGTCAGGAGTGGTGGTCAACACCTTTAAACCAAATACTTGGGTGGAAGAAGCAAAAATCTCTGTGAGTTGGAAGGCAGCTTGGTCTACATAAAGAGTTCCAGCCCCTCCAGGGTTACATAGTGAAAGCCTGTATTAGAAAAAAGAGACTCTAGGCTCCAAAATCTCAACTCTATCTTAACACTGTACAGACCAACACCCCTCACCCAACCAGCAAACAGCTTGCCCAGTGGACTAAGTCACACAACACCCAAGCCAGCCTGAACCCCCCAGGCCTTTGGAACCCACACCCCAAAGTCCCCAGACACTCTGGGTCCTGTGGGCTGGAAGGTCACAACACCTCCCCTGCAGTGCAGCCGGAGTCCCCCACATCCAAGAATGCAGAGTGAGAACATCAATGAACAGCCATATTTCTAAGCATCCCAGTGGTTATGGAATGTACCCATCACAAACGAATGGCTACGGGTCTTCACCCCCATTTTCCCAAATGGACAGAGATCACAGTTCAAAAACAAATACAAAGGCCCTTTATGAACAAAGAAAGAATTATGCCTGGGACAGTGTCAGCAGTGTGTCAGATGTATCCCAGTACCGACTTGAACACCTGACCACCTTTGTGCTAGACCAGAAAGATGCTATGATAACTGTTGAAGATGGCATAAGGAAGCTGAAACTGACAAAGGCAAAGTGTGGACTCAAGATATGATTCTCCAAGTGGATGAACAAGCTGTGAGTCTGATTGATTTGGGATCAAAGAATGAGTTGGAGAATTTTCCTTTAAACACAATCCAACACTGCCAAGCTGTGATGCATTCTTGTAACTATGATTCTGTTCTTGCCCTGGTGTGCAAAGAGCCTGCCCAGAACAAGCTGGACCTGCATCTTTTCCAGTGTGATGAGGTTAAGGCAAACCTCATCAGCAAGGATATAGAAAGTGCTATCAGCAACTGTAAAGGAGGAAAGCAGAAAAGGTGGCTGGAGGCCCTGATTTCCAAAGCAGACCCTGCCATCCCACCTCCACCTAGAGCTCCTGCCCATGTGTCTCCAGGGACTGTCACCCAGGTGGATGTTAGAAGCAGGGCGGCAGCCTGGTCTGCTTGGGCAGCTGACTGGGGAGACTTTGAGAAACCCCAGCAGTATCAGGAACAGGAAGAGACTCTGGAGAAGATGGCAGCCTGATTGACAGGGATATGCAAATCTTAAACCATATTTTGGATGACATTGAGTTTTTTATCACAAAACTGCAAGACAGCTGAAGCATTTTCTGAGCTTTCTAAGAGGAAAAAAAGCAATAATAATTAAAAAAACAAACCAGGAGATGGTGTGTTAATACTGGGGGCAACTGTTGGGTGTGGTGGTGCACGCCTTTAATCCTAGCACTTGGGAGGCAGAGACAGGCGGATCTTTGTGAGTTCAAGGCCAGCCTGGTCCACAAGGCGAGTTCCAGGACAGCTGGGGCTACAGGGAGACCCTGTCTCGAAAAGACCAAAAAAAAAAAAAAAAATACTGGAGGCAAAACCTCCACCTTCAGATGAATTTATTGACTGTTTCCAGAAGTTTAAACATGAATTTAACCTTCTGGCCAAACTGAAGTCTCATATCCAGAATCCAAGTGCTGCTGATTTGGTTCATTTTTTTTGTTTACCCCATTAAATATGGTAGTACAGGCAACAGGTGGTCCTGAACTAGCCAGTTCAGTACTCAACCCCCTATTGACTAAAGACACAGTTGATTTCCTAAATTATACTGTCAATGCAGATGAAAGGCAGCTCTGGATGTCCCTGGGAGAAACGTGGCTGTAAGAGCAGAATGGCGAAAGAACAGTTTATTCCACCGTACGTGCCGGGCTGTGCAATGGCTGGGAACCCCTGATGCTGAACTTCCTGGGGGGCACCCATGGAGCAGTACCAGTACCAGCTGGCTGAGTCTGTGGTCAACCCAGCAGAACACCAGTGCAAACAGGACAGCAAAACTATCCTCAGAGCATTGCAGTGTGTAGAAATACCCTCCCTCTGATGCGTATGCATTCAATAATAGTGTGTACCCGAGAGGGCCACATCTGGACCAAAGGGAGGCTGCAGGCGTTTTCAGGCCAACTCCTAATCGCCATGTACATAGAACTTATGACTCAGTCAAAACGCCCCCCCCCCAAAAAAAAAAACATAGCCCAAGAAATATGCTAAATCCAGGTATGACTTTGTGGCAAGGCACAGCTTGAGCTCTCGGTACTGAAGGATGATGTTGTAGAGGTACCTGACGACAGGAAGCAATGCTGGAAAGTTTGGAATGCAAGCAGAGACTCCAGGTTTGTGCCAAATACATTCTGGATATCGTGAGGCCCCCAGAATGTGGACTGGGGCGCAGTGACACCCCCCATACGCACATACCATACAGAAACAGAGGATGGAGTATGGGCCAAGACTCATACTCCAAGGTCTGCTCAGTCCCTGCCTCCAACACCAGAGCCTATTCCTGTTCCTCTTCCACCTTCTGCACCAGCACACATTGACCAAGGTTCCAGCAAATATCACTTGTCAGAACAGCAGTTCCAGCGACAGTGGAGGCAGCATCGTGTCCGAGAGCCAGAGATACAAACAACTTCCTGTGGACCGACGGAAGTCTCAGATGGAAGAGGTTCAGGATGAACTCTTCCAGAAGCTGACTGTCAACCGCAGTGCTGCACAGAAGTTTCACGTGCCACCGCAGAACGTGCCAGTTATTAATATCACCTATGACTGCACACCAGAGGAAGTGAAGACCTGGCTGCAGTCGAAGGGATTCAGCCCTGTGACTGTCAATAGTCTTGGGGGGTTGAATGGTGCACAAATCTTTTCTCTCGATGAAGATGAACTTCGGTCAGTCTGCCCTGAAGGGGCCAGAGTCTTTAGCCAAACATTAAACAAAAAGCTGCTTTGGAGGACAACGACGGCAGCTCCGAGTTACAAGAAATTATGCGCCGATGACAGGAAAAATTCACTGCGGCTGCCAGTGATTCAGAAGTGGAATCTTTCTTTCTGTAAACTTCTTTTTAAAAATTTATTATTGTTATTAAACTATTTCCATGCATCATACATCATTTCTCAGTCGAACTTAGAGCCGCTTCCCTCCCCCCACCCACCTGAGTCCCGCACTCTGCCATCCATGTCTTCCATCTTTTCCAAGTCTTTACAGAGTTTTTTTGTTTTTGTTTTTGTTTTTTCAAATCAGAGTCTTATTGTTTTTGGGANCCCCCCCCCCCCCAGTTCTTTTGTTGTTGTGGAATCTTTCAGTGAAGGAAGAAGTCACTAATGTGTTGTTTGTTTGTTGAATTCTGTTATTCTTGGCATTATTTTAATATGCTTTGTTTTAAGAAGCCTTGAAAGGAATGTCAGATGCATCGTCCTGGCATATGTAATTTATTGCCATAAGAAAACAGTGTATAGCAGAGAACCTAGTAAGCAGAGAACCTGTTGCTCTTGTGCCCATTCTTGTGATTGAAAACTGAAGAGTGGGTAGGCAAAATGACTCAGCAGGTAAAGGTGCTTGCCACTAAGCCTAATGACCTGAGTTCCATCCCTGAGATCCACATGGTAGAAGGCTGAGTGCTGCAAGTTGTCCTCTGACCTCCACATGTGCCCCACATATGAATAAACAAATAGGTGTAATTTTAAAAAAATTAGAAAGAAAATTGAACTTAAATAAGGCTGAAATGTTTTAGACTGATTATTTTAATCTTGGGAAACTTGCCCTGCTTTACTAAGACACGGTTCCTTTTGTTACATTAATTTTTTAGCTTCATTTCATTATACACATAGGAATATTTCATTGCAACAAAGAAAAGATGTTGCCCATCATTCAAAGTCCACACATAGCTTTCTGTGGCAAAGATGTCTGTCTTTTAGGGAGGATGCTCACTTAGACTAGCGTCTGTTCACTTAGGTCTCTCTGACATACCCAATGACAGAATATTAGTTTTATTTCAAGTTCTTACTGCCAACAGTTAAACACAACATTTAAATGAGCTGTACAGTACAGCCAGACCTTGGGCTTTCACATATAAAGTTGTAGTACATTCCAGTACATTTTGTTTCTTGCAGCTCTGTTGATTGCAAAATCATGTGTAGCTTGTACTTTGATTTAGTTTCTATTCTACTTATTATGTATACTGCGTGATTAAACATGAGAAAGCACAATTGAAAAAAATAAAGAAAAAAGAAAGCTTCTAGTATAATTCTATTTGGTAGGGAAAGATGCTGCTGTTCATGTAGATTATAGTTATCCTTATAAACTAATTCTGAACACACACACATACACACACACACACACACACACACACACACACACACACACAAGTTCTGTAAGCTTGGGCAATGCATTTCTATTCACTACAATTGTCCCCATAATATATTTTCCAATGTCAAGATCTCTGGTCTATCAGGGTGAGGAGACCCCAAATTGGATGAATACCTAATATAAAACTGTCGTAATTTGGATCAGAAATTTCTCCTGTAGGCTCCTGTGTTTGAACACTTAGTCCCCAGCTGGTGGTGCCATCTTGGAAAGTTGTGGAAACTTTATGAGGTGGAACTTTGATGGAGAAAGTGGACACTGGGAACAGACCTGAAGCTTTACTGCCTAATCCCACTTCCCATTCTTTTTCTGCTTCCTAAGAATGTAACCAGTCAGTCCTCTACTTCTGCTGCATTCTTTCCATTCCATGATTGAATGGGAAGCACAAAGGCCATGTCATGAGCCAGACTGGAAAAGGAAATGCACACAGGCCAAATGGGACAAAACCCTGTTAGGACTCAGTAAAAAACATGGAGAAAAATGTCTGGGCCATTTTGGAAGGCCAGAACAGCTAAACTCCTATTTCTGAATCTTAACAACTGACAAGTCTGAGTAGAAGAACATGCACTGTAAAGACCACCTATGAGGGTGAACGTATACATTTGGTGATGTAAACAGGCAAAGGCATCAATTTAGAAGCCATTGTCCTAGACAGCTGAGGACTTGGGTAAGTTGGAAGCAGATGAATGAAAGAACATGCAAGGAAAGGATAATGAAATTTCTATTAAAGTATCCGTTAAGGAGTAAGATTTTTTTCTTTTGGATGAGATGTTTTTAGATATAATCGTGCGGATGATCAAAGTGAAAAAAATGCACTCATCTCATTTTAACAATGCGGAGCTGACTTTAGGAAGCTAGCAGGAAGAAAAACGCTAACTAAAAATCATGAAGGGTGTAACACATGTGCTGAATGGCACAGAGAAGACGGTCAGGCAAGACTGACAATGGGTGCATAAACATGTCCTCCTGGGTAACTGTTAAATCTGAGTAATTTTTTTGAGCCTGGGACTTAGATGTGGCTTGGAGGGCTTCTACAGGCTAGTAGACAGGATGAGTGAATTGAACTTTTATTAGTAAGGAAGCAGTGACGTCCAATGCATAGAAAAAGCATTAGTGAAGGAAATTCCAATGGAGAGTCATAGATATAAGAATAGGAAAATATAACAGCCTATGGTAAAATAAGGATGCTAGTTAATCAGTAGACCAAGTAATTGCAAGTTAATCCTAATTTGAACTAATCACTTCTGTGTGGTTCCCAAGAAAATTGGAATCTGCATGTGTTGTTCATAGGAATATAAAATAGTGCAATTGCTGTAGGAAAGTTTGGCAGTTTCTTATAAAGCTAAACTTAGCATTACCATATGACTCACCAGTTCTTTTCCTGAGTAACACCGAAAAGAACTGAAAGCAGGGCCTCCGACAGAAACCTGCACACCAATATGTTTGCAGCATTAGTCAAAATTACCAAAGGTGTAGTCAGCCAAGTTCCCATCAACAGATTAATGAGTAAATAAATTCTGGTATGTATATAAAAGTAAATATATTCAGCCATTAAAAGGAGTGAAATTCTGATTCATTTGTAACATGCATAAGCTGGAGCACTATGTTGAGTAACATAAATCATATGCAAAATGACAGGTATTGTGTGATCCCACTTATATAAAATACCAATAATAAACAAATTCATGGGTTACAAGGAATTTAGGGAATAGAGATTTGTTACTTAGTGCTGACCAACAGAATTTCCATTTGGAATAGTGGAAAATCCCAAAAAAACCCATGTGATGGTTGTACAAACTAGTGAATACAATTAGAGGACATAAAAATGGTTAAAAGTTATAAGTAGCCAGTGTCCTTTTGTAGCTACATTAGCTTCCCTTTGCTATAAAAAATACTGAGATCATAAACTTATATAGAAGAGAATTTATTTTGGCTCATCATTGTAGACATTTCAGTATTCATTCAGCTTGGGGCCTGTGGTCAGGAAGGACATCATGGTGGGGACTGTGCATGGACCAGAGTGAAAATATTAGTATCTTGATAACATTAAGAAATATCTAGGAGATTAGTAAAGCTTTCTTCTGAGCATGTCTGTTAAGGCATTTCCAATGGCAGACCATGAGGGCTCTGACAATCTAAGGATGGGTCTCTTCATGGAGTCATCCATAAGTGAGTAGCATTATTGAGAGAGTGAAGGGCCAAAGTAAGATCTGGCTTGATGGATTTTTGGAGGCTGTATCTTTTCCTGACTTCTTCCTCTATGAACAGTTGTACCTTGGAAAATACTCTGAAACTAGAACAAAATAAATCTTTCTGCTCTCCACTTATTTCTGACGAATATTTTGTCACAAAAAGAGAAAAGAATTGTTATAGCTGCTTACCTCATGGTTGTAGGAAGTATTATGGCAGAAAGGAAGGGGCTGGTCCCCTCTTCAAGGGCATGGCCACTTTTAACTAACTTCTAGGTCCCATTTTCAGGCTGCATCACCTAATAGCATCACAGACTAACAAACCTGCACCAGACATGGTCTTTGGGAGAATATTCAAAATCTAAACTAAAACAACAGGTGAATTGGGTAATGTCATGCATCCAGGCAATGAAATATTATTTGGTGCTGAAAATAAATGACCTGTCAAGTTAAGACATAGAAGAACCTGAAATGTACTTCAGAAATCAAAGAAGTCAATCTGAAAAGGATTCTGATCATGTGATTCTAACTATAGGACATTCTAGAAAGGGCAGAACTCTGGAAATGGTAAGAAGTGTTTACCAGGGGCTGAGTTGAGCTAGGGGATGTGTAGGATCACAAAGGATTTGTACAAGGAAACTATGCCATATGCTCTACAAGGGTGGATAAATGTACTCATACATTCATTAAAATGTAGTATTCTTCTTTTAAACTAAGAGCTTTGTATTGTAAGGTGTCCATGTAGGTTTATTGTCAGTTATAACAAATATAACCACTGTGGTGGATATTGATCACACAGGAGGTTATGGATGTAGGGGCTGAGGGGAATAGGAAGTTGATTTTTCTGTGAAGTTAAAAGTGCTCAAAAATAGTCTTTTTGGAGCCAGAGAGATGGCTCAGTGGATAAGCACAGTGGCTGCTCTTGCAAAGGTCCCAGGTTCAATTCCCAGCACCCACATGGTGGCTAACAATCATCTGTAACTTCAGTCCCAGGGGATCTGATACCTCTTCTGAGCTCTGTGGGCATTGCATGATATGGGTGCAAGTTATATACATGCAGGCAATATACACATAAAATAAAATAAAATAAAAATACTAAATAAGATATAAAAATAGTCTTTTAAAAATAGTTAAATGGCTATTTTCACGTATATTAAAAAAAAACTACAGATAAAAATTTTAAGAAGCAGCTGTAGTAGCTGATACAGTGTTGAAGATGAGACATAAGAGTCTGACCCTAGAGGACATCATGCTGAGTGAAGTAACACGGTCCCAGAAAAACAAAGGACGAATGGTATCCCTCATCTGTGGATGCTAGTGTCAGTTACCTAGTTGTAAGTATTTCTTGTGCACCGCCTCTTGAGCTTTTGTCCAAAGCAGTTGGGAGTGATGCATATCGGAAACAACAACAACAACAACAACAACAACAACAGAAAGGACTGCATCGAAGAACTGACTGAAACAGCGAACTTCTGCTCAAAACAGTCAACTTCCTCATGGAGAATATTGAGGAAGACTGAGAAAGAGATGAAAAGCGTGTTTGGCAGAATGCATGAGCTCTGGTGGGGTGGGGGAATGGGGGGGGGGACACGGGTCTAGATTTGATAAAAAAATAAAAATAAATTTATGTGAAAAAAAGAAATAAAGAACTAAAACTAAAAAAAAAAAAGTCTGACCCTTCCAGCTGCTGAGGGACATGTCTTCACCTCCTCAGGCCAGCTGCCCATGGCCCTTACAAGACAGAGGCTCCATTATAAGTGGAAGTATGCCAGCATCCCCACAGTGCACTCAGTGGGATGTTCCATTGCTGCCCCAACGGCTGAAACACCTGTGTAATCCAAGGGTGCACTGAAGTGCTGATAATATCCCAGACAACACAACTTTTGCTGTCAAAATTGGCCTAAATTTAAATGCTCCCTTGTTTCTGTTTCAAACTGGTTTGTGTGTGTCTGGACACAACAGAGATGCATGGGCACACCGTACACTTGTCAGCATAGAGAAACTGAATCAAGAGTGTGTTGTCTCTTGGGTTCTGTCGTGGTTAATCTAAGCTTTGACAAACGTCCTACAGCCTTTGAGCTAAAGAGAGGTTGGAATCCAACTACTTAATTGGAGGTTTTCCAGTTCACAGTAGTTAACTTTTTGGCAACTTGTCTCCTTAATTTAGAACAACATTCAAAAGATAATAAGCACTATACTGACATTAGTTTGGGTCTATTTCTAGACTACTCAGTAGGACACTTAGGGCTAAAGGAATTTATTTTCTTTCAAGAGTTTCCAGTAAAATTATGGATGGAAAAATTGCTAAGAAATCTACCAATTTTTAGTTGTATTGTTAAATGGGCAAGTTTGATATTTTTTTAGTAGGTATAGAACACAACTTGAATTTGCATACTAAGTTATTATTGGTGTCATTAATTATATTATTTTAAATTTAATAATTCTAACTTCTCACAATATTTAAATCTTTGTAAAATTTATCTATTCTTTTTTTTATGTGTATGATGTACTGTCTGCATGTAGGTCTGTGCACTCGTGTCTTGCAATGCCACAGAGGTCAGAAGAGGGTGTCAGATTCCCCTGGAATTGGAGTCAAAGATGGTTCTCAGCTGCCATCTTTGTGCTGGGGATCGAACCCGGGTCCTCTGCAAGGGCAGTCAGTGCTCTTAACCACCAGGCCATCTCTCCAGCCCCTATCTATTCTTTTAATTTTATGTATGTTATCATTTTGCCTGTATATGTGTGTGTCCATTTTGTGCAATGACCATGAAGTTCAGAAGAGGGCATCAGATTGCTGGAACTCAAGTTACAGGCAAATTTTAGCCACCATGTAGGTGCTGGGAACTGAACCTGGGTCCTCTGGAAGAGCGGCCAGTGCTCCCAACCATGGAGCCATCTCTCCAGCTCCTCACAATATTAAAATCTTGAAAGAAATAATATTAGTTGTGCGGTCAGAAACTTTCTAAAACACTTTAATTCACTTGTGTTCTCCTCTCTTTTGGCTACCTGGCTCTGGTGATAAATTGTGAACTAGTCAGTGTGTGTCATGACTGGGGAAAGTGACAGTAGATTTTTGTTGCTATCATTATTTTCTAGATTATCATTGCTTATTGTCCTATGGCAGGAAGTAATGGAATTCTCTCTTCAGAGTGTGTTTATTGCAGGTGTTCCCTGTTTATCCAGCTAAATGCTCATATAAAAGAGAGTGACACAAGGCGACACATTGAGCCCTGCAGAGAACATAGTTATGGCATCATGAGACAACAGATTTGGACTGCCATCATCAATTATACCTAGTAAAAAGGAAATGGAGGAAGAAGCTATAGAATTGACTGTTTAGGGAGCCTTTGACAGGGTCAGATTTTGAAAGGGCAAAAAAAAATCTTATTAAATTAGCTCAGAGAGAGAAAAGATATGTTGGCTTATTAGTCTCTAAAGGATCTCATGGGCTATTATGATTGATCAAATCCATAAAGAAAAGTTAAAACAGATAATTTCAAGTCTGCCACTAGGATACAAAAAGAATCCCACCACCCATATAACAGATATGTAGTTAGCAATTTGGGAAAGTTTTAGTTGAAAATATTGTGAATATAGCAAAAGCTTTGCAAATGTGTGTATACTTTCCCAAATACTTATGCAACTTATATTGCCTTCCTTGTGGCTTTCCCTCATTCCTGCTAGCTCTATTAAGAGTATTAACTTGGATAGTTTGAGCATTCATTTTAGTTGGGACCAGTGATATACAGAGTGCACAAGAAAACACTGGACCTTCACTAGATACTATGTGTCCTCAGAATGATCTCAGACTCTTGAAACAAAAGACAACTTAGATCTAGATTTTAACCTTAAGAAACTCATACTAGGATATAAGCGAGGGGGGTGGTGGTGCCTGAGTTTAAACCACTGCAATACATACAGTTTTATGTATTACATAATAATATCATATCCAGGAACATAATGTAGGAAGAGTCTGTGACACACAAGTGTCCTTTAAGTTTTGAATAAGGCCTAGCCATTTGTATTTTTAAAAAGATTCCTACTCTCTTTGTTAAAGGGTAAATAAGATTAAACATATGAATGTTGTTGGTAAATAAGTGGTTCTGAATTAGGAGGGTGTCAGCCATATCTTTAAGAATAATAGGTATATCATCATATTAAGCATTCTTTTTTTTTTTTTTTTGTCTTTTTGAGACAGAATATCCCTGCAGCCCCAGTTGTTCTGGAACTCACTCTGTAGACCAGGCTGGCCTTGAGCTCACAAAGATCCACCTGCCTCTGCCTCCTGAGTGCTAGGATTAAAGGCGTGCGCCACCACACCCGGCATATTAAGCATTCTTTAAAATTCACAGTTTTAGGGTTCAAGAATCCACACCAGACACACCGAAGGATGGAAAACCAAGACTTTATTTTGGGAAAAAGCAAACCAGCATGCTGGGGTGGGAGGTAAAAGGCTCCAACCCGGATAACTTGGCTCGCAGGCCTTTTATACAGGGTCTAGGGGAATTTTAGCAGGGTTTGGGTAACTTCTAGCCTTATTGGATAATAACAGGCTTACAGCTCATGGTTAGGTCAGCCCAAGGGCACCCCACATACCAACAGTTATCTTTAGACACAATCCTGCAACTGGAATGAGGAAATGTTGGATCAGTCCATCTGCCCTCACATACCAACAGTTATCTTTAACAAGTTTAAGTTAGCTGTTCTTGAGGCCTTGAGCAACTGTCTTTGAGCAATCAACCTTTTTCCTGAATTGGGCAGGTTTCAGTAATTGCTTAAAATGGCGGCTATACTCAAAATGGAGTCAGTGTGGGCCTCTCTTACATTCCTCCCTTGAGTTGTATACTGGGAGGCTAATCTTAGACTCCATCGTCTTCTTCCTCTGGGGGGCCATACACAGGGCCATACCTGGTCTTGAGTACCATGAGCTGGATGGTGGGCAAATGTTCCTTTAAGAAATCCATTAGGCGGTTGAACAGGCAGGGACCAAAGGTGAGGGCCAACAGCAAGAGTATCAGGGGTCCTGCCAGGGCAGTGAGCAATGTAGTTAGCCATGGGGACCAGTTAAACAGGGATTCATACCAAGACTGGTTTGATTCATATAGGCGTTTTCTTTCTTGGAGTCTAGTCTTAACTACAGACATAGATTCTTTAATGATTCCTGAGTGATTGGCATAAAAGCAACACTGTTCTCCTAAGGCCACACACAGACCCCCTTGCTGCATGAACAATAGGTCCAGACCCTGTCTATTCTGCAAGACCACCTCAGCCAATGAATTTAGAGATTTCTCTAAGAATTCTAGCTGTGTTTGTATCTCAGACAGATCCTGATCAATGGCCCGAGAAAATGTCTTATAATTCTTGTCTTGTAATATAAGTGCTGAGGTGCCAGTACCCACTGCCCCTGCCAATAGCAGGGTGGATAAAACTACTGCACTGGCCCCGAAGTTGCATTTGGCCCTGTGAGATAAGTGTCTAGCCACATTGTCCAGCTGCATTTCCATGTCTTCCCCTGAGCAGTAGTAGATGTGCAGAATGAGCCTTACAAGTAGGCAGAAACCTCAGGTATTATTTAAGATAGCTGCGTGGATGCAGGGAGTAAGACCTGTGCTACATGCCCATCATGTCCCCTCAGGGGGTATAACATAGAAGCTAGTGGAATTGAGTGATATTGACTCATTACAGAGGTGGGCATGTGATTGGGGAACCTGCAAGTGGTTAGGGACTATTCAAGTGCCCTTCCCAGATATCTGGCCCAGGGTGAACCCTGGAGAGTCCTGGAGAAAAACCCACCGGCAGTGGGACTGGTTAGCACTAGTATTCAGATTGGGCTGGGAAACTGCAATCCCTTCGTAAAAGGGAGGTTTGGGTGTAAGGCAAAGCCAGCAGTCATGGGTCATATTGGGATTGGTTCGGTTCAATGCCTGGAAGGAAGCATGAAGTATAGCTTTGAACCCCACAGTCTCTGGGTCTAGTGGTGGCAATGCTGGCATGGTGGAATTCGTATTGGGAATGGCTGCCATTTCTGCAGGTACTGCCCTGATTGTGGGTTTTAGGGACCTCTCTTGTAGAGCATGGTTAGGGCCCACAGGGGCAGCTTGCTCAAGGGGCTGGGCCAAGAGTTGTATAGTGATCAGGGCTCCAGGATCAGACTCCCACATATAGCCATACCCTCTAAGTCCCCATATTTTCCCTAGCGTCCAATCTTTTTTCACTTGCCCACCTCAGTAAATTCCATTTTGATCACTCGAGCAGATGGAGCATAGCAGCGAGGGAGTATCTTAGGATCTATCAAGGTTAGAGAGATGTCATCACCTCCCTTAGTGTTCCAATAGGTGTATCCGGTTGTTTTGCAACCCCATTTAGCACAGAAGTATTCACTAATTGTTCCACAAGAACTTCTGCCCTTGGTCTGGGGGCAGGCATAAAAGTAATACTTAATGTAGGGGCATCCATTCCCGGAGTAGGTCAGCCTCAAGAGGCTGCAGTAATCAA
Source organism: Rhizomys pruinosus (assembly GCA_009823505.1). NCBI lineage: Eukaryota > Metazoa > Chordata > Mammalia > Rodentia > Spalacidae > Rhizomys > Rhizomys pruinosus. Next base: position 658,604 of record VZQC01000538.1, read on the forward strand.
ATAGTAACTCAGGTCACCAGGTGTTCAAAGGAGCAGTCTTAGAGGTTGAGTTAAGAATTTCTCCTGAACTAGTCTCTTTTGCGACCCAAGTCAGGTTGTAAGGGATATGAGGGTTTTGCCCTAAGCCCAGAGACAAAGGGAACATTAGGAACAACAACGTCAAAGTCACTATTGGGGTTCTGCCCGAAATCTTATCTTTAGAGGGTCCTCGTTGTCTCTGACGACGGTCATTGCTTGTCCTCATGTCTAGCGTCCATTGCAGGCTTGAGATGGGAGTGATGGATAAAAGTTCTTGGTCCATCCACTTTCACAGTGGTTGGTGTGGTGAGGATCATGGTGTACGGTCCCTTCTACCTGGGCTCCAAGGTTTCTCTATGGCATCTCTCCACCCAGACGAGGTCTCCTGGCTGGAAGGGGTGGGGTTCCACAGGAGGCAGGCTGTGGATGTGTCGGATCAGTGGGAACAGGTGGTCTTGATTCTTCTGGATGGCCTGTAAAGACTTTAGGATGTCCCGGTTAGTGACTTCTGCCAGTAGGTCATACTTGAGTCTGGGGCAGAGGGGAGGCGGCCTCCCAAACATAATTTCATAAGGGGTTAAGCCTTGTACATAGGGGGTGTTTCTTGCTCTCAATAGAGTGAAGGAAAGGAGTCCCACCCAGTCACCGCCAGTCTCTAGGGTTAATTTAGTTAAGGTCTCCTTAAGGGTCTGATTCATTCTTTCTACCTGACCTGAGCTTTGGGGATGATATGCACAATGTAATTTCCAATTAGTCCCCAAGATCTTACCTAAGCCTGGGTTACCTGGGAGATAAAGGGTGATCCATTATCCGAACCTATAACTGCAGGAAGTCCATACCTGGGAATGGTCTCGTCCAGGAGCTTCTTCTCCACTGTTAAAGCAGCTTCATTCTTGGTGGGGAAGGCCTCCACCCATCCTGAGAAGGTATCTACAAAAACTAGAAGATACTTATACCCATGCGTACCAGGCTTAATCTCAGTGAAGTCCATCTCCCAGTGAACTCCTTAGGCTGTTCCTCTTTCCCAAAGTGGTAGAGACAGGAGAGGCAGCATTTGTGGCCTGGCAGACCATGCATCTCGATACCTCATCGCGCACCATCTGATGCAAGTGAGGTATGTGGTATCTTGGCTTTATGAGCGCTGTCAGTTTATTTATGCCCAGGTGGGTTCCTTCATGTAGCTGTTTAATCAGGGATCTTCCTAGGGCTGATGGTAATATCAACAGGTCAGTCTTCGTATAAGTCCATCCTTTCTTCCAGTAGGCATGCAGGAGTTTCTGGATGTATTTGGTATCTTCTGGGGAAGAGTTGGAGTCGGGGGTAGCACTGGAGCAGGCAGGCTGAGGTTTGAATGGCTGCCATCACTGTTGCCTGGGTTTGAATGGCTGCTCCCTTGGCCTCCTGGTCAGCCAAGTGGTTTCCTTTTGCTATTGATGTAGCCCCTTTCTGGTGACCTGGGCAATGGATAATGGCCACTCCGCTTGGCAGCCAAATGGCAGCCAATAGGTCTAGAATTTGTTGTTTATTTTTGATAGTCTTTCCCTCTGCTGTCAGAAGTCCCCTCCTGATATACAGCCCCGAGTACATGTGCCGTTGCGAAGCCATAACGGCTGTCAGTGTAGATGTTGACTGCTCACCCCTGGCCCATCCTGAGAGCTGCCGTGAGGGCTATGAGCTCTGCCTGCTGAGCGGAAGACCCCTGTGGCAGAGACTGTGTCCAAAGAGGCCCTTTTTCATTCACCACTGCTGCCCCCGAGTACCTGATCTCATCCTGTACAAAGCTGCTTCCGTCAGTGTAGTGATATCTGGGTTATCCAATGGCACGTCGGTGAGATCTGGTCTCAATCCTTGGAGTTGGTTGAGGATCTCCAAGCAGTCATGAGGCTCAACTTCCTGGTCTGGGGTGGGTAGCAGGGTAGCTGGGTTCAGGGCTGTACTGATGGTACTGGTCTAGTAGTAATGACTGATAGTGAGTTAGATGGGTATTGGACATCCATCGATCAGGTGGGCTATGGAGCCTCCCCTTGATAGCATAGGGGGTGGTTATGACAAGGGGCTGACTCAGAGTAAGCTTGTCACAGTTTTTGGTCAGCAGTGTGGTGGCCACGATGATCTTGAGGCAACTCGGCCAGCCTGATGTGACCGGATCGAGTTTCTTAGGTAAGTAGGCCACTGGTCACTTCCATGGACCAAGGGTCTGAGTCAGGACCCCTTTTGCAATTCCCCCTGTCTCATCTACAAACAACAGGAAAGGTTTGTCCAGGTTTGGCAAAGCCAGGGCAGGGGGAGACAACAAATCCTCCTTGATCTTAATGAAGGCCGACTCCTGCTCAGGGGTCCATGTAAAGTCCGATTTCTGGCCTCTAGTGGCCTCATACAACGGCCTTGCCAGTTCTGCAAAGCCCAGAATCCAGAGTCTGCAAAACCATGCGGATCCAAGGAACTCCCTCACTTGCCTCCTTGTGGTTGGGGTGGGGATGCTAAGGATAGTTTGTTTCCGTGCCTGAGAGAGTGACCATTGGCCCTCCTTGAGTTGAAATCTCAAATAGGAGGCTTCCAAGACACAGATTTGAGCCTTCTTCACTGAGACATGGTACCCCAATTCCTCTAGCAGCTGCAATAGTTTGCGTGTGCCCTTCGGGCATGTTTCTGTGTCCTTGGCTGCTAGCAATAAATCATCAACATATTGTAGGAGGGAGACCCCTGGGGTGGAGAGGCGGTGCTCACGTAAGTCCTGATGTAAGGCTTCATCAAAGATACTTGGAGAGTTCTTGAAACCTTGTGGCAGGCGTGTCCAGGTCAGTTGCCCACTGTAGCCATCCTCAGGATCTTGCCACTCAAGGCAAAGAGCGGCTGGCTGAGAGGGCTTAGGGGAATGCTGAAAAAGGGCATCTTTCAAGTCCAAGACAGAATATACCTGTCAGTCTGCTGGCAGGGAGCTCAGGAGGGGGTAAGGGTTGGGGACCATGGAGTGAATGTCTTCAGCCCTCTTGTTTACCTCTCTCAAGTCCTGGACTGGTCTGTAGTCCTGACCCCCAGCTTTCTTAACTGGCAGTAGGGGGGTATTCCATGGTGACTGGCAAGTGACTAGAATGCCTGCCTCTGTCGATATTGGGTACTGTTTTACTCGCACTGGTTGTGCCAAGGGCTTGAGGTCCACCAACACAGGTGGCTGATGACTGGCAAGTCCTGGGGGGTTTTGTTCTGCCCAAACTCCTGGAATTTCTACCAGAAGTCATTCCTTGATGTCACTGTTAGTAGGCACATGCCTGTCATAGAGGCGATACTCTTCCTCCAATGCCAGTACACAGGTGATATTTTTGTCCCATGTAACAGTGGGGTGGTCCCCTGAGAAATGGACAGTTGCTCCCATTTTTGACAGTAAATCTCTCCCCAGTAAGGGGTACAGTCTGGCATGACTAGGAATGAATGAGACACCACCTTGCCCCCCAGGTTGATGGTACATTTGGTGGTCCATGGATATGAGTTAATGCCAGTGGCTCCTGTATGAATGTCTTATGTTTTGTGACAGGTCCCATAGGATTGGTCAGCACCAGATTACTCGCGCCAGTGTCGACCATAAAATTAATGGGTTTTCCCCCATGGCTAGTGTTAGCCTGGGCTCTGGGGGGAAATAGAGCCCCGACTGTCCTAGGCCTCATGAAGGCCCAGTATGATCAGTTCCCCTCTTTGTTTCTCCTTGTAGGGGCATTCATTCTTCCAGTGTCCCTTTCATTTACAATGGGCACGCTGGTCTCGATCCAGTTTAGGTTTTCCCTGAAGAGAGGGCCCCCGTGGCCTACCGGTCTGTTGTGAGGCTGGAGAGCGCTGCTTCCATGGTGTAGTTTTTCTCGGGGTGCTTTGGGCAAGCAGGATCCTTGCCAGCTTCTTGGTCTGGTAGTCCTCCGGGGAGCCCTGATTATTGTAAGTTTTCATGGCAATTTCCATTAATTCAGAAAGGTTCTTCCCTTCAAAGCCTTCAATTTTCTGTATCTTTTTTCTAATATCTGGGGCTGCCTAGCTCACAAAGGCTACATTAATGGCTCTCTGATTCTCTGGCGCTGTGGGGTCTATCGAGGTGTAGGTGCGATAGGCCTCCAAGCGCCTTCCCAAATATACTGCTGGGGATTCATTAGCTTCCTGAACTACCTGCCCTACCTTAGATAAATTTGTGGGCCACCTAGCAGCCACTCGGAGACCCCCCCATTAGAATCTGGCAGTAGACCCGGAGTAACTCTTTACCTGCAGGGGTGTTGGGGTCCCAAGAAGGCTGGGTTCTCAGGAATGCCTAGTCAATCTCATTTGGATCATCGGTCACACAGCCGTTAGGGCCCAGGACTGACTTTCTGGCCAGGTGCAGGATTCTCTCCTTTTCCTTGGTAGTGAAAAGGACCTGGAGAAGCTGCTGGATGTCATCCCAGGTGGGTTGGTGGGTACAGAAAATCGACTCTACATGGTCAATTAGAGCCTGGGGTTTCTCAGAGAAGGGAGGGTTCTGTCTTTTCCAATTATACAAATCAGAAGAGGTGAAGGGGGTATAAACCAGAAATGGCTGTCCCTCTCTGTCCCGGGGTCCCATAGCCCTGAGGGGGAAAATCTCCAGCCTAATTTCCCTCCCAGAACGGGTGTGGCGGGGGGGGGGGGGCGGGTGTGGTGGGGGGGGGGGGGACTGGAGTCCACCGAGGAAACACTCGAGAGGGGGGACACAGGGAGGGGGTCTGGTGCGGTGAACAGCCTGGCTGGGAGGTACAATGATAGGGAGGGGGAAGAAAAAGGGGATCCTCATCCTCTGTCCGTGCTGGGAGGACTTTGGGTGGGGATTGGCGTCCTGGGGTCTGTGTGGGCTTGGCGACCAGGACTCTCTGCCGGGGTGGGGGAAGAAAGGGGCGCAGCCACTCAGGATGATATAGGGCTGCTGATCCGGATGCCCAGGGTCTCCGAAAACAACCTGAAAACTCTGATAACAAGCTGTTTATCAAAACAGCCTTTTGATGGCCACCCAACCCCCAACGTTGGCCACTCCAATTCACATATAGTCCGGAGTCTCCCAGAGGAGACTCGGCCAGACCATCCAGGGTTGGAGAATCCACACCAGACACACCGAAGGATAGAAAACCAAAAACCAAGACTTTATTTCGGGAAAAAGTAAACCAGCATGCTGGGGTGGGAGGTAAAAGGCTCCGACCCCGATAACTTGGCTGGCAGGCCTTTTATACAGGGTCTAGGGGAATTTTATCAGGGTTTGGGTAACTTGGTTAGGTTAGCCCAACAGCACCCCACTTATCAACAGTTATCTTTAGACACAATCCTGCAACTGGAATGAGGAAATGTTGGATCAGTCCATCTGCCCTCACATACCAACAGTTATCTTTAGCAAGTTTAAGTTAGCTGTTCTTGAGGCCTTGAGCAACTGTCTTTGAGCAATCAACCTTTTTCCTGAATTGGGCGGATTTCAATAATTGCTGAAAATGGCAGCTATACTCAAAATGGAGTCAGTGTGGGCCTCTCTTACAACAGAAATGGTTGGGCTGGAGAGATGGTTCAGTGGTTAAGAGCACCGACTGCTCTTGCAAAGGACCCAGGTTCGACTCCCAGCACCCACTTGGCGGCTAAGAACTGTCTTTATCTCCAGTTCCAAGGGATCCCTCTTCTGACCTCCAAGGCACAACACCGGTGCACCAATGACATGCAGATAGTATATTCAGACACATAAAAAATAATAAATAAAAAATTAAAAAATTAAATAATTTTAAAAAATGTAAAAAAATTCACAGAAATGGCCCATTGCCACTGTTTTTCACTGCATCAGCCCAACTCACATTTAGTCTTATCATATCCCAAATGTTACTATCAAGGTAGAAAACTTGAAACCACCTTTAGCACAGACAGGTATTGATAAAAGCTGTTTTGCTTTAAGCTTAACATGGATAGAACCTGTAGCATTAAACCACTCAGATACAGGATTTCTCAATAATGACCCCAACTCTTGGTTGTATTCAAGTTAAAATAGTTAACTATGGCACCTCTTTCCTTGAAAGGAACCAGGAATTTGTTATTTCAGTCCTTATTTAGCCTTTCAAACATGTGTCAGCTGTGCTTTGTCTTGAAATTGGTACTGAGCTGATGCTGATTTTTCAAGAGCAGCTGTAATACATTTATTAGTTTGTCTCTCAGAGGCAGTATACAGCTATAATATTTTCTTTTACTAATGATCTCTGAAACATTGAATATTAAGTATCCCATATCTATAGGAAATCTTGAATTTTTATTTGCTTGCTTCAAGATTCAAAACATTAAGTTTTACTCAATTACCTAAATTATTAACAGTCCAGTTCCAGGGTTCTGAAGATATAGATGAAAAATGGACTTTAAGCTCCTAGGCTAAATACTTCTTACTTGATACAGGGGGAGAACATGGCCAATTCTCTCCAGCAGATACAAGGGTTGATACATAATTTTTTCTCAAAGGATTTACAATGAATTTGTCATTGTAGGAATACCTTGTTTTAGTCTCATTAGATTTAATTCTGTATACATTTGCTTCACCTCTTCCTTTACTCAGAGCAGACGATAAGCTCTTTCACTATCTTTTCCTAAACCTCTCTCCTCTCCTTTGCTTTGGCCATAGAAAAGGCACAGAGGTTTAAAGACTGTTCACTTGTTCTTAGCACTAGCAGTTTACTGCTTATATGTGTACAGAGGCACTCAGAATCTATGTGAGTATTCTGTCAAGAAAATAGTCTGTCCCTCTGGTTTCATTTGTAATAAAAATAGTAGCTTGCATTATTAAATTTTTTCATGTTAGTTTTACTCTGGTTGGAGGATAAGTGGAAATGGAGAGCAGGAAAAATTTGACTTCTGTACTTCACCAGATGGGTTGGAGCCTTGAGGCCGTAGGCCAAAGGTGTAACTTTATGTAAGCAAAAATGTGCATATGAAGTAAATTAAAGAAAAAAGAAAAGCAAAATGAGTTGAGTGTGGTGGTGCATGCCTTTTAATCCCAGCCCTCAGAGGCAAGTAGAATTTCTGTGTTTTCCAGACCAGTCTGGTCTTGCACATTCCAGACCTGCCAGGGCTACAAAATGAATGACCCTGTCTCAAAAAAAAAAAAAAAAAAAAATGGTGTAGGGGAGAAATGTCTTTAGAAAATAGTAAAATGGCCTCTGTGTTGCAGAGGACCCTCCCAGTATTTCTCTACATTTTGTCTTAAACCATAGTAATAGAACATGTGTTTTCACCTCTCCTGTGATGAGGGCTAGCAGGGACTGCCCCCTGTTTCCTACCCATTTTTTCATTCCTTTTCCATTTAAAATGCCTTTTCTGTTTTCTTTATTTGCTTTTTTTCTTTCTCAGGTACCTATGTATGAAATTTGATAATACACTGAATTCTGCCAACCAGCAGGCATTCTCTCAGCTGGCTGATAGCACTCCAGGCTCACCTCTATTGTAAAAGAAGGAATCACCAAGTCACCTGCCCTGTGCCACTTTCTATCCTCAGGGGCCAGCAGATAAGAAAATGACCATTGTGTGATAGTGGGAGCATTACCTGGCATGCTTCCTATGTAATTGCTTGTGCTTTATTTCCCTAGAAGAAGGTATTATGAACAGTTTGCAATTGAGTCTATTTGTCATATTTATAATTCCTACTCATCTTTGTTGCTTTAGAGAAAAATACAGGTCTGTACATCTCTTCCAGTCCTCACTACAGTAATTCTTATTAGAGTCTCCAGGGGATAAGAACAGATGTGAAATTTTCCTGCAGCTGTGGTTCAAGCACTGATATGAACCAACAGATAATTATAGTTGAAAATTAGTATTTTAATGAACCAGTCTTAACAAATGTAAAGTAAAATCTCCCAGGCATTCACAAAACAAGCAGGAGGGAAGACATTAAGAAGTCAAACAGACGGATGGTCAGCAGGTGCTGGTGTGATAGGTGTGTTAAAGTTTTTACATACTGCACAAAGGGGAGAGAAGGTCATACTTTAAGGTGAACAGAAATACCTAAAAAGTCATGGAAATTTCTAATCACTCATAGATATGAAGATTCAATGCAAGAACTTCCAATGAAATATCCATGCAAAATATTTACACCTAACAAGTTCTGTTCTCTCCCTCTCAGAGCATAGTGGTGTCATTGAGCATTCATGAAACCTCTTACCCAGTAATAATTATTAGCAGTATCATAAACTGTTATAACAAAATGAAAATCCTAGAAACTAGGTATTTGTGGGCCTTTAGAGATGGCTCAGCAGTTAAGGGCACTTGTTCTTGCAAAGGACCTGTGTTTGGCTCCCAGCACCCACAGCTAATAGTCCTCTGTAACTCTCTTTGTCTTCTGGCTTCTGCAGGCACTGCACACATGGGTGAACCTACACACAGGCAAAACACACATACAGAATAAAAATTAATTTATAAAATTTGCTTTGAAAAAGAAGAGGAAAAGGCAGGATTTGAAATATTCTGTGAAATGAATTTGCAAACCAAAGCAGAGACAATGATTTAGAATGATTTATATAAACTTTTGACAGTAAAAAATAAATAAATAAAAATAAGTAAAAAATCACTTTATAAAATAAACTATTTATGAGAGTTTTAAGTTTTACTTTTTTTTAAAAAATTTTTTAAATTTTATTTATTTCCGTATGTGTATGAATGTACTGTCTGCATGTAGGTTTTGTGCACCCGTGTGGTGCAATGCCGTGGAGGTCAGAAGAGGGTGTCAGATTCCCCTAGAACTGGAGTTCTCCTGGAATTGGAGTTTCAGACGGTTCTCAGCCGCCATGTGGGTGCTGGGGATCGAACCCGGGTCCTCTGTAAGAGCAGTCGGCGCTCTTAACCGCTAGGCCATCTCTCCAGCCCCCTTAAGTTTTACTTCTAAAATGTTTCTAGAGCTGAATAAATATTTTATTTAGGGCTTGATTATGACACAGCCTGTATGATTAAAGGAAGAGACATAGATAACATTAAAAATGGTTTGAATGCAGTCCTAAATGGACTATATATGTCCGCAAGGTGTAATGAAGGGAACTTGGATCTGCTTATTTTTTATGTCTCATTGCATCTATCTATCTATCTATCTATCTATCTATCTATCTATAGATATATATATATCTATATATAGATATGTCTGCAAGGTGTAATGAAAGGATCTTGGATCTGCTTATTTTTTATGTCTCATTTGCTTGGGGAGCTTGGATTTTGTTGTTTAAACTCCCTGAGTCCTTTCCTTGTCTGCAAAAATGAGGTCATTACCATGTCCTTTACATGGCTTAGTGGGAAGCATGAATAATGAGTTCAGCAATGCCCTCATATAGTGTAGTCCAGCACAAGAACATACTGAGCACATGAGTGGAGAAATATTACATACAGTGAAGTGGGGAAGACTTACTACATATAAGCACGGAGCCTCAATTTCCATTTAGATATGTGGACTTCCTACAGAATTTTTTTTTTTTTTGAGACAGGGTCTCCTTGTAGCTCCAGCTGTCCTGGAACTCACTATGTAGACCAGGCTGGCCTGTTCACAAAGATCCGCCTGCCTCTGCCTCCCAAGTGCTAGGATTAAAGGCGTGCGCCACCACGCTTGGCAAGAATTTTTAATGAAAGGTTCTTAGCAAGAAAATTTACATGAACATATTTCCACAGATGGGAGCTTTGCACCCACGTGGGAGACCAGCTGGCATCAGGTAGAAAGTTGGTCATTCAGTGTAATCCTTGAGGAAAATAACCCTCCATGCTGGCATCTTAGAGGCCTGTCTGGCTAGTGCTGCCCTAAATTCAACCTACTTCAGGCTAGCTCTGTTGAGCCGCCGGTATCTGTAACACTGATCTTGGTCCTCTCTGTTTCCCTTAGACCAGTATCATCAGCCGGGTTCCACATGTTATGATTGTTCATGTTAGCTGCTGGATATTGCAGGAAAGCAAGCTCTACCTTTCTCTGCACTACAGAGGATGGTTTTTCCCAAGGAGTTATTCACAAGATACCAACTGGTAACCCAGGTTATATTGGTTCACAGCTCCACTTGGAATCAGATGTGATAGAAAGATTGGATGGGGGTAGAGCTTCATTGCTTTTTCTCTCAGTTATCAGGGTATCACTTTTGTATCAGTACATAACTTTGGGAGGGTTGAGATGGGGTCTCTCTCCCTGTAGACCTGGCTAGCCTGGAATTTGCTGTGTAGACCTGATTGGCCTTAAACTCACAGAGATCTCCCACCTCTGCCTCCTGAGTGCTGGCATTAAAGGCATGCACTACCACACTCTACTTTAGTACATAACTTTTATTACTTCTGTGCACAAAAGAGCAAATTCTGCATTTTAATTTTAAAAAATATTTTATTGATTCATTGAGAATTTCATACAACATATTTTCATTATATTCAGAACCCTCCCCACCTCCACTCCACCTTACCACAACCCCAGTTTTGTAACCTCTATTGTTATTTTTCTCTTTTAAAAGTCTGTGGAGTCTAATTTGTATTCCCTAAGTGCTGATGATGTGGGCCCATTCTTTGGACCCTGGTCAACCTACCAGGTGTCATACTGTCAAAGAAAACTGACTCCTCCTGAGCCTGTGAGCATGCATGTGTGCATGCATGTGTATAGCAAATATCTAAATTTGCTAAATTCCTAGTCATAAAATTAATCTTTTCAATTTTTACCAGAAACAAGAAGAGTGGATGAGTCTATAGCAGAAACAAGCTGACATCTGCTAACAGGACCTTTACACAGGGGCCAAGAAGACACTAATGAGTCTCTTAACTCTCATTAAGGAAGTTCCCTCATGCAACAAAGGGTCAGAAACTCAAATAATGGAGATTAGGAGTCTGCAGAGTGTGGGTCCATGGACAAGTCTCCTATATTAAGCTTCATTTACTCAGGGTCTGGGGACCATTACAGAAGAGGGGGCAGAAAGATTTGTAAATGGCAGTGAGGTGATGCGTAACCATATGGAAATAGAATCCTACAAGCTCCTGGGACCTTGCTCATATGAACCTACAACAATGGTGTCAGCAGGCACAAGACCCATGCAAACTCAAGCAGAGAAAAACCCAGCATGGAACTGGGAAGTGGCTTCCAGGTCAGTTCCTGCTCCATTGCTCCAACCCTGGTCTCCAAAATATGTCCTGTCTTCAGCAACAGGGTCTCACCTTCAAGTTCTGGGAGGCAATCAAGGGCAGTGGCAGTAGCCTGTGTAACTTGGGGAGTCTCATGGACTGCCCGAGTCCACAACTCGAAGGCAAGTTTCTCCTGTCTGGCACTGTTTCTTGTTATGTAGCCTTCAGCTATGCACATGGACTCATGTAGGGAGATAGTATGTATAATTTGTCATTAGATTATTAGACTAATATGATTCCTTCAGTTTTTTACACTAGGTAGGCATTATTTACCTCTCCTCTCTCCCTCTCCCTATCTAACCATTCCTCCCTGTATTCCCCATTTAAAGTGTCACCATTTTTCCCATTTCTCCCTTGATAATGCCAGCCTTGTACGGTCCCTCCCCTCAAGGTCTTTCTTTCCCTTTGTCCCCAAACTAACCTTCTATTACTCTTCCTCTCCTGTTCTAATTAAATACTCCATTTTATCCATTTCTCCCTTAGTAACACCATCTCCAACTATTCTTCCCTCTCAGGTTCCCTCTTTCCCTTGATCTCCCAGGCTGCGTTCCATGTTCCTGGTTCCTACAGTTACATCAGGATACATGCTCACATATAAGGGTCTGTGCTGGGATCCACAAATGAGGGAGAGAGAGTATACATCGTTTGTTTTCCTGTGTCCATGTTACTTCACTTAGTATAACATTCTCTAGTTCAGGATTCTGACTTTTTTTTATTGATGCTTTGTGTATTTCATACATCATTTTCCAATTCAGTTCAAGCATATTTCCCATTCCTTTCCCCCCACCCCACCCCACTCCATCCCAGACCCTGCATTCTGCCATAACTGTCCTGCATCTTTCTCTCAGGTTTTTTTTTTTCATTTTTTTAGCAATAAGTGATAATTTATGAGTACAAGTATCCTTCATGTAAAACCTATTTGCAGGCAGTTGTGACCAAACCCCCACAGCCCAACCATGCAGCAGGTATGTACAATCAAGTTGATCAAATGAGTGTCCAGACTATATTGCTGTAGTTTCACCATTCACCCCAATCGCAGCCCTTACATTCTACCACACCCCCTCTTCCACAGATTGTTCCCTAGGCTTAGAAAAGGGGCACAGGTGGATGAGAAGCAAAACAGTCTACTTTCTCTGGAGCTGTTGTCTTGGACTCTGGTCAATTCTGGCTGTTTCCTTTCATGGGCTGACAGTTTGTCCAGGAATAACCTTTCAATCCTACTAATGAAGCACAATTAGATATATAGGTATTTAAACAGTACTAATAGTTATGGTAGGTTACTTTGGTATAGACACAGATGTTTGTATGGTATGTTAATCCATGAATTACATTTTTTTCTGTTAAATATGATGGTCTTACTGTGGCTTATAACATCTCCTAACCATTAGTGGATGTAAGCTTGTGGCATCAGCTGTGGGTTATTTCTCCAAGGAGAGAGCCAATAGCCAATTAGATTTGGGATATGCAGACATATGGCTGCCTCTGCTGCACAGTATTTCCAGGCAGGTGAGGTGTAGCTGGTGCTGACGGAGGAGTCTTGCTTGACTCAAGGAGACCTATATTTGCTTTATTGGTTTAGTGGCCTTTGGTAACACTCTCTGGTATTCCAGAAACCATCTGTACACTTGCATGTGTGGTCTCAATACATCTTTCCCATGTTAATGTCAGGTCTTTGACAGCAGGGCCTTATCCCCTCTCTTCTTGCAGGTATCCCAGTTTAGAGACAAGGAGCCTTTACCTTTTGTGGGGGCTTGGATGCCCTGGCCAACATCTCCTTGGTAGAATAATCCATTGCTGATGTCAGAGCTACTGCATTAATATATTTTGCTTAAGTGCATAGCTTAAGGAGACCTTAGTATTTTATTTGGTTCTGGATAGAGAATAATCCTTTTCACAGTTCCTATGTCTATTAGTCATTTAAAGAAGGCAGTTTTACCGGTTTTAAAAGAGATTACCTCTATAATAGTTGTCTCCAATTTACAGTTGGAGAACGACCTCATCATCATCATATTTCTCCTTGTTCTATGGGGGGGAGGTAAGAAAGTCTCTCATATTAAAACCTTTGTGGCACCTAGAAGGTAAGTTTTGTTAGGACTCATTATAAATAGTTGTTACAAGTAGGATCCACAGAGGGGTTTGATGTTTGTAGCAATCTGAGGCTTTTCTTCCTTTCAATGTTCAGATGGGTCAACCTTTCTGTTGGCACTTTCTGGTACATCCTACTCAATGCAAAGCTGTATCTTTTCTTTCTCAGCCATTAAGTTGGTGACATTTTGACCTTTTGGAACATACAAATCTTTTCCTGTAGTTAGTTTTAAGATTTGAATTTCAAGGTTTTTGATGAAAAGGTTTCATATCTATCTGTATCCCCCCCTTTTTTTTAGGTTTTTGTTTTTTGACCCATGAATCTCCAGAAGACAGTTGTATTATACATACCTATAGGGTGGAATCAAGGCACAGATTTCATCAAATTCACCCATGCTGTTTTGGGTGACTGTATGTGATTAACTTGGGAATCAAACTTAATTTTTACATTAAATCATCTTATAGGTGAGAGAGAATGCTACAAGGTGTTACTGTACAACAGAGAAATTATAGAGAACATTTGTATGTGCCAATCCCAAAGCTATTGTTATACAGATTTTATGTAAAACAAATGTGGACAACAGCTCTTTATATCTCCATTTAACTCAGATGCATTACCGTTTTTATCAGAGCCTGTAAACCAATGTTGTTTAATATACACATATTTACTTTTACTACGTCATAAAGATTCTGACTTTCTTCACTGCTGTGTAGATCTCCATTGTGTAAATATACCTCATTTCCATTGTCTACTCATCAGCTGTGGGACCCTTAGTTTTCTTCCATCTCTTTTCTATTGTGAAAAGAGCAGCAACAAACACGAATGTGCACGTATAGGCCAAGGAGTACTGTAACTGGGTCAAATCGTAGGTTAATTTTTAGTTCTTTAAGAGTTCTCCACACTGCTTTCCATAGGGGTTACTTTTAAGTAAATGTATCAAAATCCATGCACAATAATTTTCAAGTTTTAGAGATCTGGGCTGCTTGCACTTTATCATAGTGTGAATGGGCATGTAATAAAACTGTGCAGATATTGGTCATGGGTCATATTGTAGAAAATTCTGAAGGATAGCACTTCAGAAAGTTAAATGTTCTCATCACAAATGGAGAATTTTAAGGCTATTTTTTCTCTTTTTACTAATGAAAATTACCTTCCAGGAATGTTCTACAAATTTATTTCGGCACAAACAAGTGAAGAAAATATTTATAGCTGCCGAATTATTAGTCCATAAAGCATCTATTGTTTAATTTGTACTGATTTGTTTAGTACTTTCATTAAACATTTTATGGAATGTTAGCATTAGCCACTTGCATTTCCTCTAAAAGTAATATAGAACTAATACAGAAAACAAGAAAAAGAGATAATTACATGGATGAAAATAAGAAACACTAAGAACCTCTTATCCTGAGACAACTAGTTCATGTTTGGATATTTGTCCTACTAATAATTTTAATGTTCATATAAGTTATTTATTTCAGAAAAGTGTACCACTGTCCTCTACTTGACACTATTTTATTTTTCATATCATTAAATATTCTTTGTGTTCATTTCTAATGTTTCCCCATTCAAATATTTCAATTCTCACATTAACCATGTCCCTTTTATCATTCTAAATAGTTATAATTAACATTTTGCATATAAATTAATTTAATTTCTTACATTTTTAATTAAAAATGAAGTTAACAAATTACCAAGTTCCATATGCTATCTTCAGATATGAGCCCATTAAGTAGCCTGTGTGATGTACACTTGTTGATCCTCCAGCACATCTCTGGAGTAAAAGCCAACCTGATCATGGCGAACGACCTTTTGATGTATTTGGTTTACAAGTGCTTCATTGAGAATCTTACATCTGTATTTAGCAGGGAGATCGATCTGTAATTTCTTTTTTGTTGTTTGCTGTATTTAATTTTTTAACTTTTTATTATTTATTTATTTAATGTTTATGAGTATTATGCCTGCACAATGTATGCAAATGCACCCATGTCATGCAATGCCCCTTAGAAGCCAGAAGAGGGTGCCTGATCCCCTGGAACTGGAGTTAACCACAGTTGTCAGCTGCCATGTTTATGCCAGGAGTCAAATCCTGATCCTCTGCAAGAGCAGTCACTGCTCTTAATCATCACTGAGCCATCTCTCCAGGCACTGTGACCTTGTTTGACATAAAGATAATGCCTGCTTCAGAAAGTTATTTGGAAGTGTTCTTTCCTTCCTATTTTATGTAATATTTTGAGTAACGTTGAAGGTTTTGTAGAACTCAGCAGTAAATCTCAGTGAGCCTGAACATATTTTAGTTCAGAGAGATGTTCATAATTACTGCTTCATTCTGGCTACTTCTTTTTTTTTGTGTGAAAAACTTCTTTATTATATAAAAACTTAAAAAACTAGGTGATTTCTCAAAACTCATTTGGTTTTTTGATTATAATTACAAGTAAAATGTTATCAAGTATGTCAACTATATCTCCATTTTTAGTTCATCTTTTACTTAAAACTCTGTGCTTATTTATTATACATTTTAAAAATATTGAAACAACAAAGAGAAGAATATACATTTTGATCATGCATGCACAGTAAAGAGGAAGATGCTGTATACAGAAATAGACATGATTTTTCCCCTGGGGAGGCAAGAGATGGCCAATTACAAACCACCACCCTCTTGTATTAAGAACAGTTTGTGGGTGGGAGGGTGGATGGGGAAAGGAGAGATGGTGATCAAAGGACACCATCGTTTGTCTTTTGTGGTCTAATATGCAACATGATGATTACAGTTAATAAAAATATATTTCATATTTCAAAGTAGTTAAAAGAACAGTTTTTAAATATTCTAAAACATAAGGAGAACAGTATGTATTTGAGATGAGGGACATGTGAACTTCTCTGACTTCATAATTTCACAGTATACATATGTGTTGAAACATCATCTTGTACCACATAAATAGTTATCATTAATAAAAGCAGAAAGTTTACCAAGCATGATGATCCTGCCTTTAATCCTAGCACTTGGAAGGTAGTGGCAGGCAGATCTCTGTGAGATGGAGGCCAGCCTGGTTTATATAATGAGTTCCAGGCTGGGAATATGAAGACCCTGTAAAAAAAAGTGAAAGTTTTCTGCTAGGGATTTGGTTTTGTTAAAGCTACACTGTTATATCAATTTATAAATTGTTTTCAGCGAGGGTGCGGCAGCATATGCTTGTAATCAAAAGCACTGGGGGAGGGGGCCTGAAGCAGGAGGATCAAGTTTGGGGACAGATAGGTCTGCATCATGGGACCCCCACCTCAAAAAGAAAACATATATACACAGAATACTGCATTATACATCTTCATCAGGGGCTACCCTTAAGATTCTCCTCGATGAATTCTGGAGATGATGAACAGGAAAGCTACACTTACTGTGTTGGACAGTTCTTAACAGTGCATTTTGATTTGTCTCATATAATTTTTCTTAGCCCAGATTTTGTTCAAATCACTACCCTTAATTAACTTCCTTATACGGCATTATTTGCTCTGGTGGTGACAGGGAAAGGCCTTTAGTAAGAACTGTTCCACCCGCACAAAATAATTTTAACTGCTCTAGATCGCTGAAATACAGCAGCACCATCTAAATCCCCAAACTTCTTGACATAACAAGGGGAAAAGCTGAAGACTTAGGAAGACAAAGCTGCTCTCCCTGCATTCCTAAAGCTGTTACTCATCAAGTCCCCTGCAGTGCTTGGCTCCCCTGGAAGCTCCTGGAGACACCTTCTCAATCTTCAGAACAAGCCTCGGGCAGAAGAGCAGCACCGAATGGAGGTGCCTGGAAAGCGAAAGATGCGGGCGGAGCAGAGCACGTGGCAGCCAGCCGTCTGGGGGAACGCGGGGTCTGGAAGTAGGCAGAAGACAGGCAAGGCTGGGTTGGTGTGGGTGTGGACCAGAGGGGACACAGGAGGACTGTGCACCAGGAAGGCTGGAGGTGGTGGAGGGCGACTGGGAACGGAGCAGGGCGAGGGAAAGCGGGCCAGCACAACCAAGGCGGGCAGCGAAAGACCTGGAGAGAGGAGAGTGCTGAGTACAGGAGTCTGCAGTGTGCAGAGGGGAGACGGGGTCCGGGAGGCCAGGCACAGTCTGGCAGTAAACGAAAGATCTAGCCAGGAGTAGACCATGGCACGCGTCTTTCACATAGCAGACTTGACAGTGACCAAGCTAACCACAAAGTGATGGTCAGCAGAGCCAGTCAAGCTCCTTTAACTTGGGTGACGTGAGCTCCAGACGTGGGAGGATTCCCTGGGTTGGCGAGTTCCGGGCAAGGTAGAAAGCACCTCAACCTCAGCTGGGTGAAAACTGCATCCGTGCCAACAACCTACGAACTCTTTTTGAGAGCCTGGTCACTGCAGCGCAGAGAGCAGATGCCACAAACATCAGTCTTTTTATTTTTTTTATTTTTTTTCAACTTTAAAAAAAATTTTTATTTTTTTTTTAAGTGTATGAATGTACTGTCTGCATGTAGGTCTGTGCACACCCCGTGTCATGCAATGCCGCGGATTCCCCTGGGACTGGAGTCCTACGCAACGCAGCACAGAAGGCCCATAAGCAGCAAACTAGGTTCCTGGGCAGCACGTGCTGCAAAAGCACTTTCCTGATTATGTTACTCATCTTGCTTTAATTTTGCTAGGTCACATCTAGAAATTCATCAATTTCTTTAATATTTTCAAATTTAGTGAAATAAATGTTTATAAAATATGTCCCAATGATTCTCGGAATTTCATTACTATCTGCCATAATGGATTTCTTTTAATATCTGATTTTATTGATACGGGTCTTCTCTCTTTTTATTAGTTTGGTTAAACATTTGTTGATCTTATTTATCTTTATAAAGAACTAACTCTGTTTCATTGATTTTTCTTTGTTTCACTTCATTAATTTCTGCTCTGTACTGATTGCTTTTGTTGGTCTACTGATTCTGGGTTTGGCTTGTTCTTTTTCTAAGGTTGTAAGGTGTATCATTAAGACATTTGAGATCTGTCTGATTTCTTGACGTTTTGGTTGTTTTAACCTTCAATGCCTGAGCTATCTCTCTAGCCCTCTGATTTCTTAATGTAGGTAGAGGAATACATTTTCCTTCAGGATGCTTTTATTGTATGCCTTGAGTTTTGCTATATTGTGTTTTCATTTTCACTCACTTCTAGGAATTTTTTTGTTTCCTTCTTTTAATCAACTTTTAGGTGTATAATGTACATGAAATAGAAGCAAACTTTTAAAAACTATTATTGTATAGACTGTAAGAGTTTGGCTAAGGTACACATGTGTAACCATAATGTAGAACTTTCTGTGACCTGAAATATTTTTCCTTTAGTGGGTTGGTGGACAATCCATTAAACTTTTGGTCAAAGGAACAACCGCTTTGTCCACAGATTTTTTTCCTGTTCTAGAACTTCATGTAAATGAAATCATACAGGTATATTTTCTAAAATTTTATTATTTTTATTTTATGTGGTTGAGTGTATTGCCTGCATGTTTGTAAGTTCACCTATGTGGTGCAATGCCTTAACCAGATTACTCTGGATCTGGAGTTATTGTTAGCCGACATGTGGTGCCTGGGGATTGCCAGATCCTCTTAACCACTGAGCTATCTCCCCATCCGCAAGTCTTAAGATATTTTTGAGATTCACTAATGTTAATGGAAGTTTTTTTTGTTCCTTTGTATGCTAATTACCATTCGATTGTATAATTTTTCTGTTTACATTTCATTTATGTATTACTGTCTCATAGCAATATTTATTTCGTTTTCAACTTAATTAGCAATTATTTGCCATATGAACAGCTATTATTTAATTTTCTGTATCTATTATCCATTATTTGGACCTTTGAGTTACTTTCATTATGGGACTTTTGTGAATAAAGTTGATATAAATATTTGTATAAGGGTCTTTTCATAAAAAGATTTTTTAAAGTATAAAATTGCTGGGTCTTGATTGAGGTGTGTCTTTTAATTTTATGAATAGCTTCCAGATTGTTTTCTATAGTTGCTTATTATATTGTACTTTCCCACTGGCAATGTCAAAAAGTTTCAGTCACTCCACATCTTTACCACCACTTTGCATTGCCCATTGTCATAATTTTACCCATTCTGGTGGAAGCACAATGCTGTCTCATGTGATTTTGGTTTTCTTTGCCTGGAGGACTAGTGAGGTACCGCATTTTGTCATGAGCCAATTTGGGTCTTTACTGAACTACATACTTTCTTTTTCTCAGCTATTTTTCCATTAAAAATACAACCTCGGGGCTGGAGAGATGGCCTAGCGGTTAAGAGTGCCGATCGCTCTTGCAGAGGACCCGGGTTCGATCCCCAGCACCCACATGGCGGCTGAGAACCGTCTGAAGCTCCAATTCCAGGAGAACTCCAGTTCCAGGGGAATCCGAGACCCTCTTCTGAACTCCGCGGCGTTGCACGACACGGGTGCACAAACCTACATGCAGACAGTACATTCATACACATACAGAAATAAATAAAAAAATTAATAAAAAAAATTAAAAAAAAAATACAACCTCATGATTCTGTAGTCTTCATGACAAAATCAGCTTAGCTCTGGGTCACTTGGCTAGCTCTTCTTATTACTTCCCAGTTCTAAATCTCTAGTACCCAGAATTCTCTTAGGTCTGCAGTGGGCTTAACATAATTAAGCTTCAGTATAATTTTCTTTGTAATTTTTTAAAATTTTATTTATTTTTTATGTATATGAATGTACTGTCTGCATGTAGGTTTGTGCATCCTTGTGGTGCAATGCCGTGGAGGTCAGAAGAGGGTGTCAGATTCCCCTGAAACTGGAGTTAAAGACGGTTCTCAGCCGCCATGTGGGTGCTGGGGATCAAACCTGGGTCCTCTGCAAGAGCAGTCGGCACTCTTAACCTATAGGCCATCTCTCCAGCCTTCTTTGTAATTTTGAACTTTTATGGGAAATAGGCCTCATGTGCCCACTGCCGCCTGTCATAAACCCACTTTCTCTGGGGTCATAGAGCATCTTTGCCTTCCCTCTCCTGTTCATTCCTTGGGGTGGGTGCTTTCCCTGGGTGCACAGAGCATTCTGCTCTTCCTGTCATAACCTGGCTTTCCCTGGGCTCAGCTAGTATCCTGCCCTTCCTTTACTGTGTCACTTTGTGGTATTTGTTACATTTCTTGTGGAGAGGTCAACAAATTTTAGAAACATTCACCATGTTTTCAGGAGTTTTTTAAATGTTATTATTGAATTGAATGAATCCTTTAGTATATTCTGGACACAAGTTGTTTGTCAGATTAATATATTGTGAATGTTTAAGTCTGTAGGTTGTCTCATTTCAAAAGTTTTTTTCAAAGAACAGACATTATTGATTTTGATGACTTTTTTTTTTCTCTCTCTCTCTCTCTCTTTTTTTTTTACTTCTGGTTTCCATTATAGCCTAAGGAATGCTTGCTTATCTCAAGGTCATTATATCTTATATTTTGTTTATAATGCTTGGATTTTTACATAACTTATGATCCATTTGGAGTTAACGTGTGTATGATATGAGAGGTTATGTATTTTCTGTGTAGCTACCCAAATATTTTAACACCATTTATTAAAACATTTTTCCTCTTTTTAATTACTTTAACCAAAAAATAGATACCTGCCATCAATCTCTGGCTTTCATATGTGCCCCACACATATGCACATACCCACAGGAACACATATATACACATATCATACACAAAAAACTATCAACTTTTGTTAAGATATTATTTAAACTAGGTGTCTATCTCCTTACCATTATATTCACTTGCTCTTTGTATGGCTTTTCTATATATATATTTTTAATTTTATTTATTTCTGTATGTGTATGAATGTACTGTCTGCATGCAAGTCTGTGCACCCGTGTTGTGCAATGCCGCAGAAGTCAGAAGAGGGTGTCGGATTCCCCTGGAACTGGAGCTCTCCTGGAATTGGAGTTTCAGACGGTTCTTGGCCGCCATGTGGGTGCTGGGGATCTAACCCGGGTCCTCTGTAAGAACGGTCGGTGCTCTTAACCGCTAGGCCATCTCTCCAGCCCCATGCTTTTCTATATTTTTATTCATTTATGTTTAAGTATAAATTTAATTTCCTTTATTTGTATCTAAAACTCCATTTATATAATGAATTTACTTATTTATTTTTATAATGGACAATGGTAAAAAGTTTCTTCTACCAAATCTATTTTCTGGACCTGTTATTTGTGTTTTGATGTCACTGTTAAGAATTCTGTTCTCAAACACTGTATTGCTTAGTGCTAATGTTTTAATTCTCTATGATCTTTAAAATTTGTTTAATATTTTTCAAAAATTATCCTGTCAGAATGTTTGAATCAAATTGTATGAAGTATATTGATGTGTTTAATCAGGAGTGGTTTCTTCACACTGCCCTTTCACCTAGACAAGCGCATAGCATGTTTCCATTTATTTCATTTGTGTGTTTAATCAGGAGTGGTTTCTTCACACTGCCCTTTCACCTAGACAAGCGCATAGCATGTTTCCATTTATTTCATTTGTTTATTGATGTTTCTCTTTTTTGTGGTCTTTTTGAGACAGGGTCTCCCTTTAGTCCCAGTTGTCCTGGAACTCACTATGTAGACCAGGCTGCCCTTGAACTTACAGAGATCTGCCTGCCTCTGCCTCCTGAGTGCTGGGATTAAAGGTGTGTGCTATCACATCAGCTATTGATCTTTCTTTTAGCCAAGCTGCTGGACTAACAGCAATTTGGAATTGTTTCCATGTGATAGCCTTAGGTCCTATTATAATCTGGTTTTCAGTTGCTGTGATAAAATTCTGACCAGAAACAACTTGAGGAGGAAAGAGTTTATTTCATCTTACACTTCCAAGACAGTCCCTCTTTCAGGGCAGGAACCTGGAAACAGGAACTGAATTACAGACCACAAAAGAACACTGCTTACAGTTTTGTTCCTCTGGCCTGGGCTCAGCCTCCTTTCTTTTTTTCTTTTTTTTTAATTTTTTAAATTTATTTTTGTATGTGTATGAATGTACTGTCTGCATGTAGGTCTGTGCACCCGTGTCGTGCAATGCCGCGGAGGTCAGAAGAGGGTCTCGGATTCCCCTGGAACTGGAGTTTTCCTGGAATTGGAGTTACAGACGGTTTTTAGCTGCCATGTGGGTGCTGGGGATCGAACCCGGGTCCTCTGCAAGAGCAGTTGGTGCTCTTAACCGCTAGGCTATCTCTCCAGCCCCTCAGCCTCCTTTCTTATACAGTGAAGGGACCTTGCCCAGGGATGGCATCACCCAAAGGAGACTGGTCCTTCCTCAGTCACTCAACAATCAAGAAACTGCCTCAAAGACATGCCCACAGGCCATTCTGAGAGAGGAAAGTCCCCTCTTCCCAGGTGTGTCAAGTTGACAACAAAGTCAAGACAGATCCCAAATCTTTTTTGTTTCTTGCTGGTAATGATTATTTCATCATTTTGACAGAAGATTTTCTAATTATTTTTCTTCATGATTTTTTAATTGGCCAGAAATCATGCAACAATTTTAAATAAGGTAATAGAAACATGGCCTTAAAACCACAGACATCATGCCTAGACCATAGAATCCTAGTTACTTTCTACTGCAAGCTCTCTCATCCCTCACTGACATCAAGCCAAAACCAACATGAAATAGAATAATCAGGTAGTTGTACTTTTTTGACTATGCTCTCAGTTCCAACTTTCTTTTTTCTTTTCTGTCAGGGGAGCTAAATGGGCTGCAGATAGAGGAGGGGATCTCAATATGATTGAGATGTATTGAATGAGATGCATAAAAATTCAATAAAAATAAAAAATATTTTTATGAATTCTTTGATGATTTTATACAATGCATTTTGATCATATTCACTCTTAACTTCTCCCCAAGTCCTTGCAGGCCCACCCCAACCTCCTTGTTGTCCCCCTGCTTCTAGTCTTTTAAAAAAATTAATAACCCAATTTGTGCTGTCCATATACTTGTGGGGCTATCCACCAGAAGGTAGACCTACTAGGCATTAAGACACTCATCATGTTCTCCCTTCAGACCACATTTCAGTACTATTTATTCCTTCCAAATGATGCTGTCTCTTCCACTGAAGACATGAGTGGGGAGGCTGGGGAGATGACTCAGTGGGGAAAGTATTTTCTTTTTAATTAATTAATTTTTTTATGTGTATGAATGTACTGTCTGCATGTAGGTTTGTGCACCCATGTCGTGCAATAACATGGAGATCAGAAGAGGGCGTCGGATTCCCCTGGAATTGGAGTTAAAGATGGTTCTCAGCCACCATGCGGGTGCTGGGATCGAACCCCGATCCTCTGCAAGAGGAGTTGGCACTCTTAACCGCTAGGCCATCTCTCCAGGCCAGAGAAAGTATTTTCTATGAAGACATGAGGACCTGAGCTCAAATCCTCAGAGTCCCCAAAAAGCCAGATGAAGTGAGGCATGCATCTGCTGCAGTCCTGGTCCTTCCATGGCTGGATGGGAGGCAGAAACAAAGAATCCTAGATGCTCTCACAGCAGCTAGTTCGGCATACACAGTGGGCCCCAGCAAGAGAATCTATTAAACAAGGTAGAAGGTAAGGACCAACACACGAGGTGGCACCCCATCTGTGACTTGCGTGCATCCACACTCACAACACAAATACACACATGCATACCACGTATTAAGGGGGAAGCAGAGGGATATGAGGGAAGAAGAGAGGGAGGGAGGGAGAGAACTTGAGTGTGCTTTAAAGGACACGTGAAAATCAGGGGTGCCACTTAACTTGCTGAATCACATGCTCAATGGCTGCTTCAGTTTATTAATAGATTTTTTTTTTTGAGACAGGGTCTCCCTGTAGTCCCAGCTGTCCTGGAACTCACTCTGTAGACCAGGCTGGCTTTGAACTCACAAAGATCTGCCTGCCTCTGCCTCCCCAGTGCTAGGATTAAAGGCGTGCGCCACCACGCCCGGCTTATTAATAGATTTTTAAAAGCACTCTGTTTGAGACTGCCTTTGACCCCATTTTACAGGAAAATTATGCCATGTCATATTTATCAGCCTCTACCTCAGAGCATGCTTAACATTTGCTTCTACCCTGTTCAGAGTTTGTTTAACGAGCCCCTTTTCTTAGCATTCTAACACAAACGCTCTCTACACTTTTTTTGCACATTATTCTCATTAAATATTTTTAAGAGAACTTTGGTGTGAGCATGCACATGCACATGGTTTTGAGTATGGCATTTCTGTGTGTCATGGTATGTATTGATGCACACGCATGTGTACTCATTTTTTTGGAGCTCTATCAGTGGCATCCCAGATTTACTGTCATCAAGGTAAAATAAGAATTACCATATTTAACCTTGGCAATAAAACTACTGCCAAGGATTGCAGTTGAGCTTTTTGGCTCTTCCTGCTAAGATTTCTGTCTTCACATTTATGATTCCTGTTAGTTCTTGCATCAATTTAGAAAAATGCAAAGGGTAACTATGGAAAGCTATCTGGAGGCTAAAATGAATCTGCAGACCTCAGCAGAAAGACACCCACTGTTGGCTTTCTCTACCTAAGCAGATCGTTTGCTTTCCAACTTGCAAAATTAATTTGGAAACAATACTTTTTCATCCCATGAAATATTAACAGGCTCAATTAATACATTGATAGATATTTGATTTTGTCATTCATTCAATTTTTGTCTTTCTTCTTTTTATCTGCTGTGATGGTTTTGTAATAGAGCACTGGACATAGAACTCTGGAGCAAGCTGTAGTTCTGGTCATCAGTTGGACATTGAATGTTTCCAGGGGATACGGCTTCTGCTTGTCAGAAGGGATATTTTGGAAAATACCTACTCAGAGAAAATGCTTTCCAAGATGAATGTAGAAGCTGATCATGACCAAGTTTCCCTTCCTCCTTCCTTCCCTCTTTCCTTCCCCTTCTCTCTCTTCTCTCTCTCTCTCTCTCTCTCTCTCTCTCTCTCTCTCTCTCTCTCCCCCCCCCCCCCATTCTCACTCATGTTTCTACTGAGCAAATTGTCATTCAGTTTCGACTGTAGGATATGGACAGGATTATTAAAGAAATCCAATTACATAAATTACATCTAAGCAACTAAAATAAGTCTGTGAACCTCCTTTCAATGTTGGTTTAGTCTCCACCTACAAAATGATCTGAAAGTTACCTTAGGTTCTGTAACAGTGGTCAACAAATACAACCAATGAAATAGTGAATGGCCAGTTATATAGATTCCATTATTACAAGACTATATACATCAAGAAAACTGGTTATTCTTTCCAACTACTAGTTAGCACTACTGCTTCAGGTTGTCACTCTGAAAGCATTAAGTGTTTCTAGAATGTCCAAAAAACTCAGGCCTGCTGCTTCCAAAAAACCCCTGCATTTGCTCAGATCTGTGTGGATTTATCTCTTGTAGCATATGCCAGTCCCCTTATCAAGATAAAGCCAACTCTCTCAGCTTGTTACAAACCCACACTTGGAACCACACCTCTTTTTCCTGGAGATTCAAGGTTTTCTTCTTTGATAGATAAGGAATACAAATTATTGGTGTGCTGTAAATAGCTATGATTTCCTTTCAATGGTGGGTGATCAGTACAATACATTGTGCAACTGTGTGTTGCATGTGTTACAGCAAGTGTTTGAAGTATGGCAGTAGAATGCTATTATTTTTGTTCAATTTAAACACAGACCTCAATCCCTGGGGCCAGTAGGATGGCTCAGTGGGTCAAGGCATTTGCTGCACAAGCCTGAAAACCCGAGTTTGATCCCTGGAGTTCCCCAAAAGTTGGAAGAACTGTCCCTGACCTCCACATGAGCACCACAAACGGTTCTCCCTTTGGATAAGTTGCTTTTCTGTTCCTGTGAGAGAAACACAATGACCAAGGGAACTGATAAAGAAAGAGTTTATTTGAGCTTATGGTTTCTGGGGACTTAGAGTCTGTCATGGTGGGAGGCCTGAAGGCAGGAGGTGCTGGGGCAAGAGCAGAAAGCAGAGGCTCACATCTTCCAACAGACTTGATGTGGCTTATACATCCAGATTTCTCCTATCCAGTTGCTGCTGCCCTGTCACTTAGAATTGGCCTGATACAGAAAAGCTGGTGGTATTTCTTCCCTTATGGGAAGAACTGGTACAGGATAAAGCTACCTGTGCTGATGATGGCATGATAACATCGAGTAGAGTTTGAATGCTCAAGGTTTGACGTTTCCCTCTCATTATTCACTAAGTGTTGAGAAATACTTTTATTCTTACAGTTTAGAGCCCACCCGAGCACATAGCTATGGAAGCCATCATAGTACCATCTCAGGGGAGCATATACAAAAGGTTATCCTGTAATTGTGGGAAAGACTGTGGGTCACAGACCCCAAAGGAAACCAAGTGGTGCCCATGGCTCTGCGGTGCCACCCAGAGCATTTTGACTGTAGGAGAGTTCTTTGAGGGTCTTTTTTCTTTAACTATTCCTTATGGAGCTATTCATTTGGTCAAAATTACCTACTATTTAAGGAAGTAATATTAAATGAAAATAAAATAGCAGTACTAATAATGATGGGGACTTACACATTCATAACAAATAAAATTAACAGTAGAAGTTAGACACAGTCTATAAATTCGTAAGGAATTCTGAGGTCATTTAAAATTATTCAGTTATGTTGTGAAGAAATGTTTGAGATTTCCAATTTAAAAATCCCAAACCACGTTTTATTAAAATATAAATTAAACTAAATTTGTGATAACAAAAAGTTTATGATAATTCTGAATGAAAAAACATATTTTTCTTAAGGATATTCTCTACCTAAGCCTAGATATCAATATTAACAGCAGAATTCATGTTCCTGAAAATGAACCCTTGTAATGAACTCACAACTCACAACTTCAGTCTAATCACGAGAAATACAGACACATCCAAACTGAGGGACATTCTTTAAAGTCCCACAGTCTTCAGAATAGTCAAAGTAATGCCAACCAGAGACTGTTCCATCAGAGACAAGCTGGACAGGAATTCACAGTGGCCAAATATGTGGGAACCTACTGAGACCCTGCAATATACAGAAAACACTGAGGGAAGGCCAAGGGTGTCTAGATGTGGTGGGGCTAGCTGAAAACGATGTCTCAGTATCCGTACATCCTTGCCGTGACAAGTGCACTTTAGTAGTAAAAGTTAACAGCGTGAGCAGGGCGAATGCTTCGTACTAAGCAATCTTTGTGTTGACTAAAATGATTCCAAAATAAAATGCTTATTAAAAATCTATAGCAAATACAGTCGAAAATTTCTTCTGAGAGAACGTTTTCAGAGAAAGAAGCCTTTTATTTTAAATTATTTCTGTAATTTGTGGCAGTTCTCACATCTGCTGCTATAAAATTCACTGCAGCTTTCCTGCCTCTTGGGAAAAATGCATTTAATTATCAGTGAAATTCAACTTCAAGCTTGTTAAGATGAATGATTTGAACCTGTCAGCTCCCCACCAACACTCTCCCAAAAGAACTGAAATGAAATACAGTCTTATTACCCTACCCTCTTCTTTCCACCTGCTTCATTTAATTGATGATGGTTTGTGCTTTTATTAATCTTTTTGAGTTCTTCTGTAAGATGCAGAAAAAGCTAATATGATATCATTGTATCTAGCTAATGTGCGTGCTTTGTAAAATTTATACTCCCTGCCATGACATAAATTACTTAAGCTTTGATAAATGTGTTGAAATCAGAGAATGTTGAAACAGATAACGCACAGCAATTCCTCTTTCTTCCCCTTTTTAAAACCTGGTTTCCTGCTTATGTCTAAGTGTTTTGCATTTTTATTGTAAGATGATGGGACCAAAGACAAAAATGATACTGGCCTCAGCATGAGAATCCCAGCAAGTCCAGAAACTGAGAGGACACGCGGTGTGTGGCAGATAACAACTTTACTTTGATGGAGAAGTTTGCCAGTGGGTTCAGAGAAATCTACAGCCTTCTCCTAGAATGCTTTATCACAAAGACTGTCCATCAGGAATGAGGGTGCCTGCTGGATGCTTTATGAGCTTAGCCACCCTTGCTGACGCACTTGGTTAAAATCAAAGATCCATGAACACATACTGTTGACAAAGAGCCTCTGACTTGGAGCCTCTGACTTAGATGTGACTCTGATGGAAGTAAGACTAGATATATGAAGAAATGATTGACTTCTTGAGTTGGAAATGTTGATTTCTACTTGATTGTTAGTTTATCACAGTACACAGAGCATGGTGTTCAATTAACCAGTAATCAGTAGGCTGGGGGCTTGTGAATGTAGCTAACCCTTACAGACATTCCTTGAGTAGGAAGTATGGGGTTCTGCATCAGACCATAAAAGAACTATTAGTCATTGAATACCTTTTGCTAAGGATTACTCTCCATCCATGCTGTTTAGTCTCACAGAATGGGAAGTAATGTTATCAACACCAGGCAGTTGCTTTTTCCACAATATCCTGTTACTCCCCAGTGTAGGGGTGGTATATGCCTAGAAGGGGGCAGGGTTGTGGCTCATATGCCTAGACTGTCTCCCCTGAGTAGGTAGGTCTTTTGGAGGTAAGCCTGAACCTTAGAGATTTATACACCATGTACTCACAAGCTGAACCCCCTGCCCCCACTGGAGAGGGGGGAGTGCACCTTCTCAGAAGTGATGCCACAAAGTCGGGAGGGCTGCACAAATTATACCAGAGCAGGAGCAAGTTTGAAGAGGGGTACAGTGTTGGCAGCATTTAAAGATTTAAAGAAAAAAATTGTCCTTTTTAATTATATTATTCTTCTGGGACATTATTATGGGACAGCTTTTTGAGATTTAGATAGATATGGAAATCACTACTATGTTGATTTTATATATATATATACATATATATATATATATATATTTATATATCTTAATATAGTAAAGACAGGAAACTGTACACAACTTTCCCAACTTGGCTAATGATGTTGCCAAAGCAAATTATAAATATTATAGCCTACCAAAACCAGAGAAATAGATGACAGTCAGGGAACCAGACAGATACTTTATGCACATATAGTGTATGTACATAACTTCCAGTCAGGATTTTCATTAGAGAAAGGAAATAAATGCTACAAATCTGTTCTGTTAGATAAATACTTTTAATATAAATTTACCTTAAAAATCAAAGTCTCCCTGAGAATGTTTGAGCATGAAGAATTGTGTGTTAAAATGCATTTATTCCTTAGAAATCAAATTCTATCTTAAACTTTCATGAGGAGTATCCTTCCTGAAGAAACTTTATGCAAATCACATCCAAATTATTTGTTTGATGGACTTAGTTTTTGTTTTATTTCTTCCACTTGTATTTATTAGGTGACATATATGTTGAGTGAAATTCTGTTTTTCTTCTTTTTTTCTTTTTTTAAAATTTTTATTTGTTTATTTCTCATTGAGCTTTGGTGATTCCCGGGATTTCAGATATATTCATCCATTTCTCCTAGGTTTTCAAATTTAGTAGAGTATAGGTTTTTGAAGTATTCCCATATGATTGTCTGGATCTTTTCATTGTCTGTTGTGATATTTCCCCTTTCATCACGGATTCTATTGGAGTTGCTCCTTCTTTCTTTTGTTAACTGGGCTAGAGGACTGTCTATCTTGTTTATTCTTTCAAAGAACCAACTTTTAGATTCATTGATTTTCTGTATGGTTTTCTTTATTTCTATTTCATTGATTTCTGCTCTGATTTTTGTTATTTCTTCCTGTCTACTGCATTTAGGGTTCATTTGCTGTTGTCTCTTAAGTGTTTTTAGCTGCAGTGTTAGATCGTTTACTTATGCTCTTTCTGTTTTTTTTTTTTTTTTTTGTAGGCACTCAGGGCTATAAACTTCCCTTTTAGGACTGCTTTTAAAGTGTCCCATAGGTTTTGTTGTGTTGTATTATCATTGTCATTCAGTTCCAGGAATGCTTTTTATTCCTTTCTTTATTTCTTCCTTGTCCTGTTCATTATTCAGGAGAGTGGTGTTTAGTCTCCATGTGTTCTTATAGATTGTAGGGCTTATCCTGGTGTTGATATTGAGCTTTATTGCACTGTGGTCTGATAGAATGCATGAAACTATTTCAATATTTTTGTATTTGTTGAGTTTTTTCCTGTGTCCCATTATGTGGTCTATTTTGGAGAATGTTCCTTGGGTTGCTGAGTAGAAAGTGTATTCTCTGGTGTTTGGGTGGAATATTCGGTAGATGTCTGTGAGGTCTGTTTGGTGTATTGTATCATTCAGTTCAGATGTCTCTCTGTTTATTCTTGGTCCTGTTGATCTGTCCAAAGGACTTAGTGGGGTATTGAAGTCCCCTACTATGAGTGTGCTAGGGTTAATCTGTGCCTTGAGGTTCTGAAGAATTGTCTTTATAAAGTTTGGTGCACCAGAGTTTGGTGCATATATATTCATGATTGCAAAGTCTTCATGGTGAATTGTTCCTTTGATAAAGATGTAATGGCCCTCTTTGTCTCTTTTGATTTCTTTTACTTTGAAGTCTATTTTGTCTGATATTAAAATAGCAACACCTGCTTTCTTTTTGGTACCATTTGCTTGGAATATTTTTTTCCATCCTTTCACTTTAACTATGATGTGGTGTGGAGAATTTCTTTTCTGATCTTGTCTGTTTGGAGTTCTATGTGCTTCTTGTATTTGTATGGGTTTGTCTTTTTTTAGTTTGGGGAAATTTTCATCTATTATTCTGTTGAAGATCTGACTACCATTCTCTTGGGATTCTTCTCCTTCCTCTATCCCTATGATGCAGAGGTTTGATCTTTTCATAGTGTCCCACAATTCCTGGTTGTTCCACTTTTGTGTATTATTAAATTTTTCATAATCTTTACATGAGCTTTTTAGTTGTTCTGTGTTCTCTTCCAGGTCTGATATTCTTTGTTCTGCTTCCTCCATTCTACTTCTGAGGCTTTTTCCATTCCTTTTCTCTTGATTGGATGAGTGTTTGATTTCCTTTTTCATTTCATCTTGTGATTTCTTTAGTATTTCCACTTCCTTTTGGAGCCTCTCAATCTCTTCCTGTAGCTCTTTGCTTTGCTGGTTGGTTTCCTTTTCTTTTTCAACATGTGATCTTTTCAGTGTTTCCACTTCCTTCTGGAATTTGTCATTTTCTTCCTCTAGTTCTTTATGGCATTTGTCAATCTCTCTCTCTCGGTCCTTCTTGAGTTTTTCATTCTCTCTCCTTAATTCTCTGACTTGTTCTTTATATTCTTTGATTTCTTTGAATATGCCTGAAATTGTTCCTCTAAGATCTGTGTCCTGGGCCATCCCCAGGGGGATCCCACTGTAGGAATCTCCCACAGGGTTGGTAGAGCTCAGTGTGGAATTATCCTTCACCTTTCCCATGTTGTTCCTTTGTCGTGTCACTGGCATGTGTGTTTCTCTTTGCCTATATTCCAATGTGAATCCCAAATGCCTCTTCACTGTGTTGAAGGCTTGCTTTGCTTGCCTCCTTCAGGTGTCTTCATTGTTTGTTTGTTTGTTTGATTTGTTTTTCTCCTTGCTTTTGGAGTGTTGACTTGTCTAAGTTTTAGGCTTTCTATTGGAAGTCTAACACACTCTTCCCTTTCTGTTCTGAATGTTCTCCAAAGAATCCACTTGGACACTTTCTCTGCAATTCCAATTGGCAGGGGGTTGGGGGTATATGCCTGTTTGGAAATCCCCGATCTAAGCTCTGTGCACTCAAGTCTCACAGTGGCAACAGGCCCACGTTTTATACCAGCTAGCAGGATGACTCCACCCCCACAGCCACACCATATAACAATTTAATCAAACCAATGAGAGAATTATCCAACAGGCCAGATAGGATTATCCAACAATCTGCTGGCTCCTACCAGTGCTTCAGGTGGTTCTGGGAAATCCCCGATCTAAGCTCTGTGAACTCCATGAAATTCTGTTATAACATATTACAAATTGTTCCTAGGAAAATCTTCAGATTTTAAAAAAATCAGTAGATGGTCCGTTTGTTTTTATTAGGGAATAACCTCAGAACCATCACATCAAAAGACATACCCACTGCTGTAGCAAAGAATGTTTTCATACTTGTGGTCAAAATTTTTTTGAATACAAAATGTATCTTAGTTCAGTGAGTAAAGGTGCTTGCCTGATGATTTGAGTTCATTCCTCCAGGAATCACATGGTAAAATGAGAGAATCAGATTCTGTAGGTTGTCTTCTAGCCTCCACATGTAAACTGTGGCACACACGCACCTGCAAACATACACTGACAGAATAAACAAATGTAATTTTTTAAGTTTAAGAATTATTTAATTTTATTTATGTGTATGTTCATGAATGTGCATGTTCATGTGTGAGCCAGAAGAGGACTTTTGATTCTCTGGAGCTGGAGTTACAGGCAGTGGTGTGCCACCTGATGTGGGTGCTGAGGACCAAACTAGTGTCCTTTAAAAGAGAAGAAAGCACTCTTAACTGCTGAGCCATTTCTCCAGCCTCCTTTTTTTGGTCTATTTGGTCCTTTTGAAATAAGGTCTCCCAGAAGTCCCAGCTGACCTGGGACTTGCTATATAGACGAGGCTGGCCTTAATCTCACAGAGATCTTATCTCTGCCTCCTGAGTACTGGGATTAAAGGCATGCACTGACATAGTTGGCTAAGAATTTAGTTTTTTTTTAACATTTTTTTTTATTGATGCTTTGTGCATTTCATACATCATTTTCCGATTCAGTTCAGGTATATTTCCCTTTCCCTTCCCCCCCCACCCCCACCCCATCCCAGATCATATACTCTGCCATATCTGTCCTGTATCTTTCTCTCAGTTTTTTTTTCTCCATTTTTTAGCTATAAGTGATAATCCATGAGTACAAGCATCCGTCATGTAAAACCAATTTGCAGGTTGTTGTGCCCAAACCCCCACAGCCCCACCTTCCAGCGGGGGGTGAGGGGTGGTATGTTCAATCAAGTTGATCAAATGAGTGTCCAGACTACATTGCTGTAGTTTCACCATTCACCCCAATCGCAGCCCTTACATTCTACCACGCCCCCTCTTCCGCAGGTTGTTCCCTAGGCTTAGAAAAGGGGCACAGGTGGATGAGAGGCAAAACAGTCCACTCTCTCTGGAGCTTAAAAGCATGTTCAAAAGGGAAAATGTCACAAGAGATATATCACCTCTGAAAGAGAGGAAGTCAAGACGTTGTGAGGGAAGACATTTAACAGCTATAGCAAGTCAAGCCTAAATAAGAAAGCAAAGGAACATTTCTTATATGCCAGATGGTCAGCAAATAGTAGGTGTATTTTCAGTATTTCCCAAGAAAAGCAAAGCATATGGAATCTGAAAACAGGTGAAAATAGGCAACAGACTCTAGCAACAGAGTCATGATCACTGAGGAGAGAAATCAGCCTTCTTACCTGCTATGTGAGGTTGCCTCTCTCTCTGGGGGCCTCAGAATGCAGAAAGAGCATTGTTCAGTTTTCAGATAATTAAGTCAACACTGGAGCCAGAACATTAAATTTGATATTACCATTAATTTGTGTACATCATAACTAAGAGTGCTCAAAACCAGTTGCTGTAAAGACGGCTCAGCAGTTAATAGTAGTAGCTGCTCTTGCAAAGGACCTGAGTTTGGTTCCCAGCACCTACATTGCAGCTAGTAACTGTTTTTAATGCCAGTTCCAGGACACATTATGCCCTCTTCCGGGCATTGCATGATATGAGTGAATCTGCATAATGCAGGAAAATACTTGTACACATAAAATAAAAATAAGTAAATAATTTTTTAAAGAGTGCTCAAAATCAGAAAGTGATAATTACATATTTGGCATATTTTGAGCTCCAAATCTTGGATATGATCCCTCTTTCCCTCCTGAATATTTCATCCTTATAACACCAGGAGAAAAATGGAAATATTGAATCCAGACATGGTGGAATGCAACTGTAAGGTCAGCAGCGAAAGGCGCAGCCCGAAAACGCTAGGCCACCCATCCACATTACGGCAACTAGAAACAAAGTTGGTAAAAAACAAATAAAGTACACTTAGTTGGTCTGCTCACACTGGGAAAAGAACTCTTCCCCAAGTGTCTTTGTGATTCTGACATGTGGCTTAGGTTTAAATAGAGAACAAGAGCTATGCAGGACGAAGCTGTCATGGCAGAGGTCAGCCTGCCCATCAGTGTTTCTGCTTCCTTCTGCAGGAAGGTAGTCTGGTAAGTTATCAGAACTGTGTGACATCTCTTCCTCTTGCTGCCAGTAGGCTTTAGCCTCTTCCCACCAATGAGATTTCTAGAGAAATTCTAACTCCTCTGGGGCCATTTTAAAATAGTTCATTAGACAAAGGGACTAGCACAAGTACTTCCCTTTAGAACAGTCTCACCCTGCTAGGATGATTACAGAAGTTACCAATTCAAGCTGTAGACCAGGTCCAGTGCATCTGAGTAAAGGAAAGAACGTGTATTAAATCAGATCACCATTCATCTAACTATAGTGGCTTTAGTGACATGAAAAAACTCTTCCCACACATTTTTTGAGTCTTTGGACTCCGACTCAATAGTGATTATATGTGTAGGTGAAGATACTTCTTAAATATGTATGTATGTCAGGTAAAGACACTACTTATAAGGTTCTGTTAAAACTTAAACACCTGAAATTTCATGCCCTCATATCTTCACATTATACCGTGATATTTTATAATCCATGCTGTATCTATTCATTTCCGAAATTATATTAAAAATAATAATTTCTGAGGTAATCGGAGGCCAGTTTTGCCAAGTCCCTGGACAAGTTTGAAAGGCCGGAGAAGTACAAAAAAAAAAGAAAGGCTGTAGAAGGAGGAGGAGTGCATATGCCTGTCCATATCTTGCTCCTTGTCTTTATCATCACGCTGACAGTTTTCTGCACATTGTTACAAGACTGATTTCATAGTGTTAAAGATAAGAGACTATCAATGTTTCCACCAGGAATCTCTATTTTCAGGACTCTATAACTCATCCATAAATATTCATTCCAAGTAAGGGTTACACACACACACACACACACACACACACACACACACACACACACACATATATATATATATATATATATATATATATATATATATAATGATTCTTGCCCCTTAAAATCCATATTGACTTAAGTAAATGAGTTTTGGCAGTCACATGGACTTGTACTACCAAAAGAATAAGAAAAAAAAATGAAATGTGAATAAACTACTTTGTCTCAATGGCTATTATCTAAAATACATTGGAACATATAAAACATGC
The DNA here is from genome assembly GCA_009823505.1 of Rhizomys pruinosus. Classification (NCBI taxonomy): domain Eukaryota; kingdom Metazoa; phylum Chordata; class Mammalia; order Rodentia; family Spalacidae; genus Rhizomys; species Rhizomys pruinosus. The sequence goes on from VZQC01000538.1 coordinate 693,999, forward strand.
ACATAGCTCTTTTTTAAAGCAGTTCTATTTTGGGGGTTTGGTTTTATTGTAATAAAATTTATATGTATTAAGCCTTATAGTTTATATGTAGTATCCTTAGCGTTTCAAATATACTTAAGAGACATCAATATTAGGATTGGAGAGACTGCTCAGCTATTAAGAGCACTGGCTGATCTTGCAGACGACCTGGGTCATAGAACATACATAGTATCTAACAATTGTCTGTAACTCCAGTTCCAGGGCAAGCCAACGCCCTCTTCTGACCTCCACTGGCATTGCATGACACAGGTGCACTTGCATGCATGCATGCAATACAGTCATACACATAAAATAATAAAAAGAAGAGACATATTTTATTCAAATTGTTTATAGCTTCTTGTAGAAATTTTTAGCATCTAGATTTTTCTTCCATTTGAAAGAAAGAAAACCTCCATGTGAGGTGCTGGAAAACACTGTTTAACCCAATCTGTGAAAAAATAAATGGTAAGGATTAGGAAAAATCACATCAACAGTTATGCTGAAATATCTTGTTTTTGATCTCACCATTTTAATCTTTGTTCTGAGTTTTACATTGCTTGAGTTAAATGAATCTAGTTGTGAATGAAATGATATTTAAGCCTAAATCATCTTGAGGTTCTTTTGTGCTTTGCCTTCGACCTATCCAAAGCCTGTCCCAAAGTGCGTTTTTCTTTCTTCTTTTCCCGCAGCTATTTTGTGACAGTAAAGAAGTGGGGCATGCCACAGAGGGTCTGGATTGGGAAGACAAAGATGCTTCAGGAACATTGGTTGGAAGCATGGCACACTCCAGGATCGTCAGTCCTCTGCGCCTGTTTGTCAAACAATCTACAGGTCCAAAGCCAGATCCCATGGCATATGCAGCCAGCATGGAAAACTTTTGGGATTGGTTGGCCAATGTTACAGAGATTCAGGAGCCACTGGCAAGAACTAAAAGACGGCCAATAGTGAAAACAGGAAAATTTAAGAAAATGTTTGGATGGGGGGACTTCCATTCCAATATTAAAACTGTCAAACTAAACCTCCTCATCACAGGGAAAATTGTTGACCATGGAAATGGTACCTTCAGTGTTTATTTCCGACACAATTCAACAGGCCTGGGCAATGTTTCAGTGAGCTTGGTACCACCTTCTAAAGTAGTGGAATTTGAAGTTTCCCCCCAGTCTACCTTGGAAACCAAGGAATCCAAATCTTTCAATTGTCGCATTGAGTATGAAAAAACAGATCGTGCAAAGAAGACCGCTCTGTGCAATTTCGACCCTTCCAAGATCTGCTATCAGGAACAGACTCAGAGCCATGTGTCCTGGCTATGTTCCAAACCCTTCAAGGTCATTTGCATTTACATTGCTTTTTACAGTGTTGATTATAAACTTGTGCAAAAGGTTTGTCCTGATTACAATTACCATAGTGAGACCCCATACTTATCTTCTGGATGAATTTTTCCTCAGTGATGGAAAAGAGGTTCTCATGTATATTTAATGAGAATGACCAAGAAATAAGCCCAGCTCTTCATAGTAAAGGATCTCTCTCTTATTTCTGGCAGTGAACTGAAATTCCACATCCAGTTTTCAAATTAAAAGAAAAAATATATTCATTTGTGAATTGTGAATTGTTTTGGTCATAAGAATCTTTATCTAAAAAGTCAAGCTGATGATGAAACTATCGTTTTCATATAAAATGATAAAATTCTAGAAATACTGCTTCTCTATAGGAAGCATCAACAGTAGCCATGTGTGAGAGAAGAAACCAAATTATGCATGTAACAAGCATTGCTCTTGAAGTGAGCCTACCTTTGATATGTTTTGGAAGGTTTCCTTAGAAAGAATAGATTCACTAAAATAACTAGAAAATGTTATTTATGAATGGATTGTGTTTCTGATGCTGAATACATTTTTACTTGCTATCTCTTCACATCAGTGCCAGTTTTGATAGTTATAGTACCACAGCGGAATCAAAATTGCACCTTCTTAGTAGAATTGACTAGTGTGTGTTGAAGTACTTTGCCCTTATGGTTCTCATTTGGTAGTATTGGAAAATACCATTTGATATGAGAAAAGCACATATGTATGTAATGGTCAGCACAGAACAATGAAGATAATGCTTTGACACTTAAATTTAATGCTTGGGAAATTATTAAAATGACATAAAATTTCTGTTTAGTTTAGAGTTTAGGATCCCATTCCTTTGATTTTATATACATTTGTCGAACACACCTAAAATTAAAATAAAATGTTTCCTAGGCCAAACTGGAAAAAAACAGAAGTAGAGGCAGAACACTCCAGCCATGGATTCATTGTTTATAGCCTCTCATATTGAATTTTTCTGGCATTTCAGTAATCATTAGAATGAGGAATCAAACTCTATGTGGGAATATAAGGGTTTTTTTTTTTTTTACTAGTATTTCTAATTGTTAAATGCTGATATCCACACTGTCTGGTTCCCTGGACTTTGGGCATTACTTCCCTCTTCTGTCCTCTGAAGGGGTGAGCACTCATTCTTGACGTCACCTGCACACACTGTGTGAGAACAGAGAAAGAAAAAGGCTCTGGACTCAGGACTCTTGGAATGGTTACTCTTATTTAAGGAGATGTTACCTTCTTTCTTATGTCTCATCTGTAAAATAGCAATCAAGTAAAATATTCAACAATTCTATACAAGACAGGTAAGCCCCAACCAACAAATATGCTCTGACCACACTCTTCAGAAAGCCAACACCTCTGTTCTATATTTTATATCCCTATTTTCTTCTTTTCTTGTTAATATCTGTGCAGCATCCTGTTTTGTCTTTTGTAAAAGTTGTACTAGGCTTAGTGTTTGGTAGTGCAAGCTTGAAATTTCTCCTTTGAGTTCCCTGAGCATTTTTTGTAATTTTGTGATTGGTGAATAATATTTTGAGACATCTTTTTATGTTTATCTAGAAAAAATACTATTTATTGTAAAATATGTGGAAACTGTCTGTGTATATATACTTAGGCTTTTCTGTGTACAGAAGTATGTGTGCATATTTATGTAAATAAAAGAATTGGCTAGATCTGCACATGACTGCAGGTTGTTTTTTTCTTAAAGATTTTTTTTTTTTTTGGTCTTTCGAGACAGGGTCTCCATTAGCCCCAGCTGTCTGACCTGAAACTTCACTCTGTAGACCAGCTGGCCTGAAACTCACAAGCTGCCTTGCCTCTGCCCTCCTCCACAGTGCTAGGATTAAAGGCGTTGGCCCCCACACCGGCTAACGACTTTTTTTTTTTTTTTGTTATTGCTTTTTCATCACAAAGCTTTAGTCTCTCTCCCTCTCCCCTGTAAATGTGTGAGTATATATGTGATATCAACTAAGCCTTAAGGTTTTCTGTATCTACATATTAAGTGAGGCAGTTGGCCTTCTATGAGATTGCTAGGAGTAACATGTACATTCACATATACACAAGTGACATGTACGCCTGAAATTAAGTAATCAGTAAGAATCTCTGTTTAAAGTTAACTGCTGCCACTATGAACTTTCCAATAAAATGCTTCATTAAAAGTTAAGAAGAGATTCTAAACATAATTATTTCTATGCAAGAAACAATAGAAAATGAAAATAAATTGCCAAATTAAGTTAGCAATTACTTTAATTTTAGATGATGGGTAGTGGTTTTCTGATTTGTTAAAAAGTTCACACAGGCCATATTTTTAGTTGGTTGTATGTTTGTAGTCACCATCTGTTACATCATTTCTAAGTCATATTTATTTTCCTCTCAAAGAATTCCACTGATCATAAATGATGGCCACTTTTGGCACCATGTAAATCATTGGTTCATTTAGACTGGTAAATATACACATTTTTTCTATCAATAAAGTTTAATCCTTGCCTTTTAGTTTTAGTACTGCAGTTCAGGGAATGATACAATGTAAGGTGAATTTCTCATGCCCTACATAACAGCTTTCAGAATTGTCCCCAAAAAAATTAAAGACTAATAAAACCAGGTCTACACTGGCACTCGCCCTTTAATTCCAGAACCTTAAGGTTAGCCTCTGTCTACATAATGAGCTTCTGTCAGCTGGGTCGCCACAGGGAGGACACCTTCTTACTACACAACAACCACACATTTGAGAAACAAAACTTTTTAGAAATTAGTGTTAAAATAGTGGCCAAGCTAATAATTAAATAATTGGCTAGCCCAGTGCTGTAACAGAGAAGAATAATGTTACAAGGAATGCATGATATGCTGTCATCTCAATCCCTTCATTTGAAAGACGTTCACACCCATGTCTCCTTGAGAGCAAAGGCTGCGGCAAGCCCAGCCGAAGCGCTTCCCTCCTGGTTCCTCAGTAGATACAGAAGACAACAAATAAGTTCAGTGATTTTACTCCCAGTGCTATGTGACTCAGCCGATCACAATAACCATACAAATAGTACAATATTCTTTATTTGAAATTTCCAGGATTATAATTTTCCTATGAATGTAATACTTTAAAACTGAAAATATGGGTGGATGAGATGGCCTAGCGGTTAAGAGCACCGACTGCTCTTACAGAGGACCCGGGTTCGATCCCCAGCACCCACATGGCGGCCGAGAACCGTCTGAAACTCCAATTCCAGGAGAACTCCAGCTCCAGGGGAATCCGAGACCCTCTTCTGACCTCCGCGGCGTTGCACGACACGGGTGCACAGACTTGCATGCAGGCAGTACATTCATACACATACAGAAATAAATAAAATTATTAAAAAAAAACTGAAAATACAAGAAAAGTCAAGACACAGTCATTTTATAAAGGATAAAATCCTGAAATACATTAGGGATATTCCTGGCCAAGAACTAATAACAGTAGAATACTACATTTAATAGAGGTTCAAGCACTTATAGTATCTGAAACTATATTTTCATGAAAATTGGAAAATTGTGTGGAATACCACATAAAGACTATCAAATTGATCACCTCTGAAATAGAGGATTGAGTCATGTATTTTTACTTACAGTAAATTTTTAGTTAACCCAGAGTTAATCAAACCATCATTGAATGGAATGACCAATTGTGAATTATACATCACAGGGAAATTACCCCTTACGAGAATTTTTTTCTTCAGAAAATTGTAGGAAGTATTCATGAATCATTTTGTATTCACTCATTCTCCTTCTCTATGTTGAGGTCTGGAACTCTGAGAACATATCCCATTCTGTTTTATTTTAGTTATTTCTTAATTTAATTCAGCTTTTCCATAAAGAGTATATAATGTATCATCTAAATGAACAAGTTAACTCTGATGTGTCCTCCACAAAACCTGGAAACGTATGTGCTTTATAGCACTGTGGTAGTCAGATTTATTCAGAGAAGCAAAGCCAGTAAAATATGCATGAGATTTATGAATCTATGAGATTTGTTGCAGGAATTGGCTCACAAAATTACAGAAGCCAGGAAGTCCAAGAAACCAGAAACGGAAAAGCAAGTGTTCTAATTCACCCCATGGCTAAAGGCATTGGAAATGGGTGTTCTGATGGCCAAGGGCAGGCAAAAATGAACGTCCCAGCTAAAAAGAGAACTAAGGAGAGTACTTCTTTCTATTATAGGTGGAGTCTTTGTGTTCTGTCCAGACCCAAACCAGTAGGATATTGGCAAGAGTGTATCTTTAGTCTACTTAATTATTTTCACGCTATTCTTTTCCTGAAATAAGCCTCACAGATACATTGAGGAATAATGTTTACCAGCTAGGATTATTCTAACCTAGACAATTGAACATCACAAAATGACACTTGATCAATATCTGTCAGTTGAATGTATCACATCGTCCAGGTCACAGTTCACTGAGGGAGCCTGAGGCAGGAACTCAGGGCAGGAACCTGGAGACAGGAGCTGAAGCACAGGCCATGAAGGAACACTGCTTATTGGCTTGCTCTCCTGGCCCATGTTCAGCCTGCTTTCTCTTTCTTTCTTTCTTTCTTTCTTTCTTTCTTTCTTTCTTTCTTTCTTTCTTTCTTTCTTTCTTTCTTTCTTTCTTTCTTTCTTTCTTTCTTTCTTTCCTTCCTTCCTTCCTTCCTTCCTTCCTTCCTTCCTTCCTTCCTTCCTTCCTTCCTTCCTTCCTTCTTTCTTTCTTTCTTTCTTTCTTTCTTTCTTTCTTTCTTTCTTTTTGAGACGAGGTCTCCCTGTAGCCCCAGCTGGCCTGGAACTCACTCTGTAGACCAGGCTGGCCTTGAATTCACAGAGATCCGCCTGCCTCTGCCTCCCAACTGCTAGGATTAAAGGCGTGCACCACTACACCCTGCTCAGCCTGCTTTCTTATATAATACAGGGCCACCTATCCAGGGGTGGCATTGCCCACAGTGGTCGGGTGGGCTCTCTCATATCACTCAAAAATCAAGAAAATATCCCACAGACATGGCCAGAGGCCAGTCCATTGGAGGCAATTCCCGAATTGAGGCACTTTTAACCCAGGTGTGTGAAGTTGACACTGAAGTTACCTAGCACACCAATACTCATAGACAATGTAGATAGTTAAAAGCTACTATAAATAATCAGACTTAATGGTTTTATTCAAAATCTCTTGTTCAAAAATTAGCTGATACATTGATTAGTGAAAATACATTTATTGCTATATTCAAAACTATGTAGGCAAGTAGACAACTCTTTTGATATCTTGCCTGTCATCAGAGTGAAATCTACTTAAGATGTTTTCTTTCTATACATATTAGGGAGAAATTGAAACTTGACTACAGCATCTTTCACTGAGAAAGTCAGATTTTAAAAAGGAGGGGGGCAGAAGACTTCACAGTAGAAAGCTCAGTTTCCTATTTAAGGAAAAGATTCTTGTATTTTCTTGTTAATTTTACTTCAATTTAATCAACATAGCTACAATTCTAGTGGATACCTTGTTTGGCATGACTGTAACCTTTGTGTTCTGCCTGTAGCCCTACAAATTAATATCTCATCCACACTAGACCAGTCAGCAGTCCTTTCTGAGAATATAGTTTCAGTTAACAGACAGTTCTTGGAAACTTACACTTAGGAGACATGAGCCATGTTGTTTTTAGACATGAAGGTAAGAGAAGCATGTGAAGCTGAAGGAGAAGCAAACATTCTGCAGGGAGCACACATAAGAAAAGGTAAGTCTTGAATGCACAGATTCTGTAATAACTCATGTCTCCCCCAAATAGGTTTGATGTTACACTAAATAATTGGGGCAAGCATCAGTTTGGATTCTGGTATTCTCACCCTACAAATTATGCAATTTTGAAAAACCCTTTGTACTAGCACCCAGAGATTTTCAGTAAAGAAAAAGCAGAGTGCTGTCTTATAATGAACAATTGTGAGTTGTTGAATTCCTCAAGTGATTTATTCTGCTGTATCCCATGAAAATAAATGCTCCTTCCAACTGACTGAGACTTTGTTCATTTGTCAACTATTGATCACCACCCACAGCCTCTCTTCTTATCTCCATGATTCTTCAAGAGGTTAAACCAATGAAGCTCAGTCACATTTATTTCTACCTACTTTATCCTGTAGTATCACCATCCATAATTTCAGAATAGCCAGCCACTCATCTTCAGTTAGTGGGAAAGTGGCAGACACTATCCAGAGGGGAAGTTGTCTAAGAATTTGTTTCATGACCTAGTAATATGAATTACATCTTGAAAGATCTATGGACTATGTATTTTTAATTATTCCTTTAAATATTATTATTAATATTATTAAGTATTATTCTCTTTTAATTTGGTATGTAGCTATATTAGCAATGCTCCATTGTTTACCATAATAAGCAGACAGTGGGAGGGGAAATCCTGTTTGTCATCATGTTATATGTAAAATAACAAATGAGTGGGCTATGGGAAGGAAAATGAGGAATGGAGAATGGAGGGAACAGGCCAATTTGAAGGTCCAGGCAAAATCTCTACCCAGAGACCACTAACAATGTGTCCCCTGCTTTATGTTCCTCAAATCCAACTGAAAATATTTTGCTTCCTGAAGATTTGACACTTATTGTTTGTAAATGAATAACCACTTCTGACTTCTTAGTTATTGGAGAAACTCATGTCATTTTTAAGTTGCTTTCCAACACTTTGGGCACCCAAACTCCACAAATACCTAGAGTACTCAAACACTGTATTATATTGTAAATCTTAGAGTCCAGAAGAAAGAATATATATCCCTGTAAATAACTGTAGCTTCATCACAATTTGCCATTTAGGTGACATCATGACTTATATAACTTTCTCTTTAGATTAGAAATGCACGATTTTAAAGTAAAGTCCCCCTGGGCTGGAATATGGCTTGGTGGATAAAGTACTTGTTTCCCAGGCCTGAGAACTGAAGTTCAGAACCCGGAACCCACATTAAAGCTGATTACAGGCCAATCTGTAGTCCCAGGTCTCAGGATGTGGAAATGGCTTCCCCGGTACAAGCTGGCTAGCTAGACTCTTTAAATAGAAGTTCAGGATCAGAGATGGATTCTTAGTAAATAAGGTGGAGGGGTGAGTGATAGAGAAAGACACTGAACATTAACCTCTGGCCTCTGTACTTGTGTGTATACATGTGTACTCACATGCATGCAAACACACATACACACTCAGGTATACCACATGCATGTTTCTGCATGTATTAACTAGAAAAATAAAATGTTTTCTCCATTTCCTTTAGTCTATGAAATATTAATAGCAGATTGTTCTTGGCCTGCTTTATCAATATTGCTAAAGATAAAAGTATAACACCTTTATGTTTTGTTGTTAATGCTCTATCCTGTCTAAGAAAGTATTTAAAGGTATGAAACAGAGTTGTAGCCCATGTAGTACTGACTGAGAATGGATGCTTTACCAATTAGCAAAGTCTTATGTGAGGATAGAAGAGAGAAAAACAGTGGATATGTCCTTCCAGTAAACATAAAAAGAAAGCCAACATTTTAAGGAAAATAAAAGTGAATCACCATATACTGGGAAAGGTGTTCCAAAATATGACATAGCAGTAAACACAAAAGGGAGATATTTGATAACTAGTTTAAATTAAAAAATCTAAAAGCACTGTATGAAAAAAACGAAGTGTCAGAAAGCACTTGGCAAAACTCATGAAATAATTTATAGATTGAAGGCTATGTCAATAACTAAAATTGGTCTCTGCAGTTAAACATGGACAGATAATATCATATGAGCTGCACCTGATAGCAAAACAAAATTTAGAAAAGCTTAAGAAAATAACCGTTCTACTTTTTATGTAGAACAAGTTCAGAGGTGAGCTGTCCGGGCTGTGGCGGAAGTGTTCTGCTCTCATCGGGCCACACAGAGCAGGTTCTTCCAGTACTACAGCAGCAGGCTCTGCAGCACTGAGGTTCTTCACCAGGGAGCAGTTGGAGGAAAGACCCAGAAACAAACAAAGGTAAAGAAGCTGCCATATTTAGACCACTATAAGGACTTTTCCCAGATTTCCTCCTATCACTTTTCACTTATTAGTGAGAACTTTGACAGGTGTCCAAGCCCAGCTGCAAGATAGGCTGAAAAATACTGTCATTGCATGATTTAACTTGGGAATGACAGCCCTGAATTAGGTTGAAGTGGTTGTTTTTTCACTAGAAAAAAAGGATAGAATAATATTGGAGAAGTAAGTCAAGTCTGCTATCAGCACGAGCCTTCCATTGCAAAAACTGGAAGGAAAGAAAGAAGAGGAGGGAGAGGGAAAGAGGGAAGCAGGGAGGATAAAAAAGATTATTAGAACACATGTGAAAACAGTTTTGGTCTTCGCTATAAATTAGGGGAAATTATAAGGTACTGATTTTCATCTAATACATGAAATATTTTTGAACCATTAAATAAATTCAAAAGTATGTAAATATGTTAAAATATTTCCCACTTAACAGAGGAATGAGATGCTGCCTTCTGACCTCTGTGGGCATCATAGGACACAGGTGCTTACACACATTCAGACAATGTACTCACATACACATAAAATAACAATAATAAACAAAATATTTAAAAGAAATTTTGGGTTATTTTTGTTCATGTTTGTGAGGTACAGTTTTGAAGAGCCCATGTCTGTGAAACACCTTTTTTCTGGCCAAGTTCCAATGTGGTGCAGAGCACCCCATGATAAGAGCACCATAAAACATGCCTCTGTGTGGTTTGTGCTCCCCCTTATAGAGCCGTCGGGATTCAACTACAGGGACTCCATTCAAATGACTTTGTCTACTCTGAGTCACTTTGCAAGCACTCTACTTCTAAACACCATAGCCAGATTGTTTCTACCCTGTCGATACCTCACAGTAGGGAGTAAATTTCAACCTAGGAATCCACAGAAGACACCATATCCAATCCACAGCAACAGAACAGCAAACTTTCTCAGTCTGCCCTTTCCAAAGATAATTTAACAATATTTTCAAAGCATTACAGATTTGCTTATTTTTGACCCAGATGTTACATTATGGAAGAGCTAGTGACAGATGAAAATGAAGATCATGTGGCAAGGACTTTGCTGTATCATCAGGAGTGACACAGAGTATAGAGGAACACCTATGAAAAAGAAAATTCCATTGGGACAAGTCTATCAAGGCTAATCGTGTACCAAGTACTGACCAAATGCTGTTTTTAATTCATTCTAAGCATTTTTTGGTTTTCAGTGCTTTAGTGCATAAAATGCAATTGCAATAGTTTGAACTTGAAAATAATTTTAAGGCAGAGGATATCGGATATCAAAATAGCTATCTTCCCGAAATTCTTGCAAGGCTGTTTTCCAATGTGCTTAACAAAACAATTTCCAAAATATAAGCCAGAGGGAATGGATCTTTTATAATAAGCCATTCTGATTTACTGACTTCATTTAACAAAAAACAATTTAGTTAAGAAATCAATAGTATCTTTTCTGGGAAAAGTCAGAAAGGGGCTGGAGAGCTAGCTCAGCAGTTAGGGCACTGGCAGCTCTTGCAGAGGAGCTAGATTCAGTTCCTAGCACCCACATGGCAGCTAACAACCATCCATAACTCCAGTTCCAGGGGACCCAATACCTTCTTCTGGCCTCCACAAGCATTGTATGACATGGGTGCAATTACATACCTGCAGGCAAAACACTCATACACAAAAACTGTTTTAAGTCAGGAAGGAGCTGTTTGTTCAGGTCTTTTCTACCTAAATACAATAAAATCCCATCTGTTGCAATAATACAGTGGTTATATTCCTGTTCACAGTGGTGAGACATAGGAGATAGGCTAAGATGCAGTTAATTTAGGAACAAATAATGTTAGTGTATAAGAAAGAAGAGAGGAAGAAAACATTTAAAAACATATACTGGAGTGCTTCTGGGCATGTCTGCAGGACATGTTGGTGACTGAATCTGGGGCAGGGATTCTCCCCAGGGGCCAGACAGCAGCCCAATTTCCTGCTCAGACCTGTGTAAGGGTCTGGGTGTCTACGCACACCTCTGCGTGACTCACTGACAACTTCATCTGGGGCAGGAACTGTGCCCACTGGGCCCAGTGCTGCCAAACCACTGCTCCCGCTGTCCATGCTCTCCCCCAGCCAATAGTGTGCCCATCCCAGTGGGAGCAGTAATAGGCACTGGGGGCACAAGGTAACAGATGATACAGCAAACCTGCCACTCTGCAGCCAATCTAGAGGAACAGGCCTTCAATCCAATGAAGAAACACTCTAATTTCACATCATATTACAATCAACAAGTCAAATCCACATGCTAAAGGCACAATCAACACCATGGGAAAAGCAAACAATAAATCTCCACCAAATTCTATCAGTCCTATAGAAGACTCCAACAATGAGTTCTCCCTGGAGGTAACCTAGGACACAGATTTTAAAAGAACAATCATAGACATACTCAAAGAAATCAAGGTCTCTAAACAACAAATCAAAGAACTGAAGGGACAGAATGACAAACTCTAGAAGGAACTAGAGGGAGAGAAGGATGAACACCAGAAGGAATTGGAAACACTGAAAAGATCCCAGGCTGAAATGAAACAGAAAACTGAGCAGAAAAATCAAGATTCTAGAAGAAGAGAAAGACAAAGCTCCAGAAGGAAACAGAAATACTAAAGAAATCACAGGACGAAATGAAAAAGGAAATCCAACACACATCCAATCAGCAGGAAAGGATGGGAGAAAGCCTCAGCAACAGATTACATTAGGCAGAAAATAGAATATCAAGTCGGGAAGATAAGATAGAAGAATAAGAATGTTCAAGTAAAGATTATGAAAAAAATTTAAAAACATAAGAGTGGAACAATCAGAAAATGTGGGACACTATGAAAAGACCAAACCTCCACATAATAGAGATAGAAGAAGGAGAAGAATCCCAGGACAATGTTATTGATTAGATCTTTAACAGAATAATAGAAGAAAACTTCCCCAAACTGAAAAATGATAAACCCATACAAATACAAGAGCACATAGAACAACAAATAGACAAGATCAGAAAAGAAACTCCCCATACCATATCATAGTTAAAACGTTAGATGCCCAAAACAAAGACAAAATACTGAAGGACACAAGAGGAAAAACAAAAAACAAGTTATATATAAAGGAAACCCATCAGAAATACAGCTGACTTTTCAATGCAAACAATGAAAGCCAGAAGAACTTGGACTAAAGGATTCCCAGTACTAAATGACTATAAATGCCAAACCAAATTACTATACCCAGGTCAAAACTCCACAAACAAAAGACATAGATTGGGAGAATGGATTAGGAAACAGAATCCATCTAGATGCTGTCTACAAAAAACCCATCCCTCAAGGATAGGCAGGTGAAAGGATGGAAAAAATTCCAAGCAATTGGTACCAAAAAGCAGAAGTTGCTATTCTAATATCAGACAAAATAGACTTCAAAATAAATCTAATCAGAAGAGACAAAGAGGGCCATTACATCCTTATTAAAATTAACCATGAACATTTCACAGTCATGAAAAAGACTCTGGTGCACTGAACTTTATTTATTTATTTATTTATTTATTGAACTTTATTTTTTTAATTTTATTTATTTATTATGTGTATGAATGTACTGTCTGCATGTAGGTTTGTGCACCCATGATGTGCAATTCCGTGTAGGTCAGAAGAGGGTGTCAGATTCCCCTGGAACTGGAGTTAAAGACAGTTCTCAACAAAATACTTGCAAACCACATACAGGCACACATCAAAAAGAGCATTCACCATGACCAAGTTGCATTTATACAAGAGATGCAGGGATGGTTCAATGTATGGAAATCAATAAATGTCATAAAACACATAAATGGGCTGAAAGACAAAAATCACATGGTTATCTCAATTGATGCAGAAAAGGCCTTTGACAAAATCCAGCATGCCTTCATGTTTAAAGTCCTAGAGGGAATTGGACTGGAGGGAAAATTCCTCAATACAATCAAAGCAATATACAACAAACCCACAGCCAACATCACCCTAAATGAGGAAAAAATTAGAAGCATTCCTTTTAAAATAAAGAACCTGGCAAGGTTGCCCCCTATCTCCACTCTGCTTCAAAATAGTGCTTGAAAAGCTTGCTACAGCAATAAGACAAGAAAAAGAAATTAAAGCAGAACTAATTGGAAAAGAGGAAGTCAAACTATTCCATTTTGAAGATGATATGATCGTACCTAAGGGATGCAAAACACTCCACCAAGAAAGTCCTAGAAACTATCAAGAGTTTCAGCAAAATGGCTGGATACAAAATTAACCTAGAAAAATCAGTAGCCGTTCTTTGCACCAAAACAAACAAATGGAGAATGAATACAAGGAGACCCTCCCATTCACAGTTGCCCCCCCAATAAAAATACCTTGGAACTAACCTAACCAAAAGACACCAAAGATCTCTACAATGAAAAATTTAAATCCCTGAAGAAGGAGATTGAAGAAGATACCAGAAGATGGAAAGACCTCCCATGCACATGGATTGGAAAATTTAACATACTAAAAATGTCTATCCTACCCAAACCAATATACAGATTCAATGCAATTCCAATCAAACTCCTCATGAGTTTCTTCTCAGACTTATGAAAAATATCCTTAAATTCACATGGAAAAACGAAAGACCCTGGATCACCAAAGTAACCCTGAGAAAAAGAGCAACAAGGGGGATAACCATACCAGACTTCAAATTATATTACAGGGCTATAGTAATAGAAGCAGCCTGGAACTGGGACAAAAACAGATCTGTAGATAAATGGAACAAAATTGAAGACCCAAACCTGAGCACATGCAATTTCAGCAAATAAATTTGTCAAGGGGCCAAGAAGACCCAATGGAAGAAAGATAGCATATTCAGCAAATGTTGTTGGCAAAACTGGATCACCACTTGTAGAAAGATGAAGCTGAACCCTTACCTCTCACTATGCACAAAAATCAACTCCAAATGGATCAAATACTTCAATGTGAAGCCAGAAACCTTGAAAATAATAGAAGAAAATGTTGGCAGTAAACTACAAGACATAGGCATAGGAAAAGACTTTGACAGCAATTGCACAAGAAATAAGGTCGACAATTGACAAGTGGGACATCATCAAACTCAAAAGCTTCTGCACAGTGAAAGAAACAATCAGTGAAGTGAAGAGAAAACCCACAGAGTGGGAGCAATCCTTTACTGCTGATATATCAGATAGAGGATTAACAACCAGAATATGTAAATTACTCAAAAACCAAAGGAGCAAGAAAACAAATGACAGTATCAAAAGATGGAATAAAGAGCTGAATAGAGAATTCACAAATGAAGAAGTGAAGATGGCTGACAAACATCTCAGAAAATGTTCAACGTTGCTAAGAATTAAGGAGATCCAAATTAAAACCATCTAAAGATTTCACACTACCCTGGATAGATTGCCCAAGATTAAAACAAATGACACCAAATGCTGGAGAAGTTGTGGGGAAAAGGGAACACTCATTCACTGCTGGTGGGAATGCAAACTCGTGCAACCCCTATGGAAAGCAGTGTGAAGAATTCTTGAGAAAATGAAAATGAGCCTACCACCTGACCCAGTCATACCACTCCTGGGTATATACCCACAAGACTCATCCTATTGCAGAGACACATGCACATCTATGTTTACTGCAGCTCTCTTCACAATAGCAAAAAGCTGGAAACAACCCAAATGTACCTCAACCAATGAGCAGATACAGAAAATGTGGTACATCTACAAAATGGAGTTATATGCAGTGGTAAAAAAAGATGACATCATAAACTTTGCAGATAAATGGATGGAACTAGAAGACATTATATTAAGTGAAGTAACACAGTCCCAGAAAAACGAACAATGTATGGTGTCCTTCATTTGTGGATGCTAGCACCAAATCCCTAGTTGCAAAGCAAACTAAGCATCATCAATGTTATATTTCTTTTTTATATGAAAGCAAGGGTACAGTTAAAAGGTGAATCCCATATGAAATTAAGAATTTTTTTCCCAAGCCTGTGAAGGAAAGTCTTGGGGATTTTAATTGGGATTGCATTGAATCTGAATATTAATTTGGGTAGAATGGACATTTTTACTATATTAAATTTTCCAATCCATGAGCATAGGAGGTCTTTCCATCTTCTGATGTCTTCTTCAATCTTCTTCAGGAGTTTAAAATTTTATTGTAGAGATCTTTGATGTCTTTGGTTATGTTTGTTCCTAGGTATTTTATTGTTTTTGAGTCTACTGTGAGTGGGAAGGTCTCCTTCTATTCCTTTTTCAGGTGTTTATTACTGGTGTAAAGAAAGGCTACTGATTTTTATAGGTTAATTTTATTTCTTGCCACTTTACTGAAACTAGTAATTGTTTCTAGGAGTTTTCTGGTGGAGTTTTTAGCATCCATTAGGTAAACTATCATATCATATCAACTGCAAAGAGGGATAGCTTGAGTTTCTCTTTTCCAATTAGTACTCCTTTAATTTCCTTTTCTTACCTTATTGCCCTAGCAAGTGTTTCAAGCACTATATTGAAGAGGAGTGGCAACAAGGGACAGCCTTGCTGAATCATGCGGGGGTCGTAGAGAGGTGGCTGGTGAAGACCACCCCCTCTAGCTTCCTCGCCGCCGGAGATCTTCACTCCATCGGCCCGCGACGAAGTGGGGCTGGGGAGAGCAAGTGCGCTGCCGAACCGAAAACAATCACGGCAGGGAGTCGAGTCAAAGTGTTACAGCTCAAAAACTCAAACTTTATTGCAGGTTCACTGAGGCTTATAAGCCGAGCTGGCTTCCCCACTCGGGCATGTTTCTCTTCCCAACTGGTCCTTTTAGGAGGCTTAATTTACAAGTTCCTAATTAATCCAATTGCTTCCCTTCCTAGCATAGTCCCTAATTATCATATTAGTACACGGAAGCTAGCCTTCCTTGCTCGGATGGGCGGGGGTGAGTTCGCGAAACTCCACAGGCTTTCTTTTGTC
>VZQC01000538.1:715776-748951 GCA_009823505.1 Rhizomys pruinosus
GGAGATCTTCACTCCATCGGCCCGCGACGAAGTGGGGCTGGGGAGAGCAAGTGCGCTGCCGAACCAAAAACAATCACGGCAGGGAGTCGAGTCAAAGTGTTACAGCTCAAAAACTCAAACTTTATTGCAGGTTCACTGAGGCTTATAAGCCGAGCTGGCTTCCCCACTCGGGCATGTTTCTCTTCCCAACTGGTCCTTTTAGGAGGCTTAATTTACAAGTTCCTAATTAATCCAATTGCTTCCCTTCCTAGCATAGTCCCTAATTATCATATTAGTACACGGAAGCTAGCCTTCCTTGCTCGGATGGGCGGGGGTGAGTTCGCGAAACTCCACAGGCTTTCTTTTGTCCTACAGGCCTATCTTCTCGGCTATTCCATGCCGTCAGAATCATCTACTTTAAGATATCATCTCACTCTGATAAGACTGGCTAGGATCAAGAAAACAAAAGACACCAAATGCTGGAGAGGTTGTGGGGAAAGGGGAACACTCATCCACTTCTGGTGGGAATGTAAACTTGTACAACCATTATGGAAAGCAGTGTGGAGAACCCTTAAAAGAGTCAAAATGAGCTTAACACCTGACCCAGCCATACCACTCCTGGGTATATACCCACAAGATTCATCTTAATGCAGAGATACATGCACATCCATGCTTATTGCAGCTCTCTTCACAATAGCGAAGAGCTGGAACCAACACAAGTGCCCTTGAACTGACAAGTGGATAGAGAGAATGTGGTACATCTACACAATGGAGTTCTATGCAGCGATAAAGAAAGATGACATCATGAACTTTGCAGGTAAATGGATGGAACTGGAAGATATTATGTTGTGAAGTAACACAGTCCCAGAAAAACAAATGATGAATGGCAAACTGAGCAACGTTAATGTTATATTCCTTGCTATCTGAAAACAACTCTGCTCTTATATTATGAATCCCTAAACAGGTTCTAGAAGTAACCTATCATTCATTTTCAGACTTGGAATTTTGGTATATGGGTGGAGGGTATGTATGCATATTTTACAATAATATAAAATCAAAATTGAAAAGTGGGAATCATGAAATATGATATGGAAATGACATGCAGTTTGTTTTCAGACAATCTAATTGTAATATAGGTGTGATGTATATGCAAAATATATGCATACATTGAAACAATACAAGTTGGGGGGAACAGCAACAACAAAAGAACAGGGACAAAACAAAAACAAAACAACAGCAACAAAAAAACCCGACTGAAACAGTAAAGTTTTCCCAAAAAACAGCAATCCTCCTTCTGCTTTGGAAAAACTTTGGAAAGACTCAGAAAAGTATGCAACAGATGTATGGCAGAATGTATAAACTCGGGTGAAGTGGGGGGCATGGAAAGGGAAATGAGTTTAAATTGGATTTAGAAATGATGCATGATGTATGAAAAGTTTAATAAAAATAAAAAACATATTAACAAAACAAACAAACAAAGTAAAGTTTAAGCTGGGATGTAGCTCAATGGTAAAGCTCAGCACTAAAATGAATGAAAAAAAAAACTAGTTTGTCATGACATTGTGTCTAACCACAGTATTTATTTTATGGGAGTTCTTCTTAGTATTTCTTATACAAGGCTGCTTGAGCTTTTGTCTAAGCATTTTCTAAAATATAGAGTAGTTAGAAGTATCAGGCTGGTGTAACTTAGCCTTTCTGGATGCTTAATGACTATACTTAACACCCATACCAATTTGGCCAAGGGACTTAAGGGATAACTTTGTTCCTTGCTCTCAGAGGTCAACTAAGTCCCAGGGGACTATGCATGGGGGCATCTCTTGAAATGTCCTGCAAATGTAAGTCACAAGTCTTCCTGTGCAGGGAAGTCTTGGAGATCCACAAATGGGACTTCAGCCAGTGTCCAGTCTATAAAGAGGAAAGTCTGTTCATGCTTCAAAAAGGGAAGCATGGTCTAGCAAGACCTGACTTTGTCCTCGAGTAGATGGAACTGGTAAATGAAAAGCCAAAAGGAGCCAGGTGCTCCTTCTCCCCCCCCCAAAAAAAACCCCTGGAGTGCCCCCTGAGGACCAGAGAAACTGACCTTGAGAAAACAAAAACCTTGTTTAATCTGGGATAACTGTGTGGCCTTAAACATCCAAAAGGAAAATATAACCAGAAATAAATAATCAGTAAGGCCTGAGAAATTATACTTCAGATATAAAACTTGAGATCTTATTAAAAAGACAAAAATAAAAAATAAAAGAGAACACTATTGTTTTGCCTGTCTTCAATTCTTACTGGCAAGTGCATCTACTCTGTGGCTGCCACTGCTTTTTTCATCCTTCAAAGACACGAGACACAGCTTTTCAACCTTCCAATATGGATTGAAGACTCATGTCTCTCCAAGAATCCTCCAAACCTTCAGTGCCAGATGTGAACTTCTGAGACATCCAGCTTGTGGACTGAGCAGCTACTGGAGTTTCAGCCTCATCAGAGTATAGACTGCCACTGTTGGACTACCCAGGCTGTATCATGAAGGCCAGTATGGGAATATCAAGACGGGAAGTGGTGCTTACTGAACCTCATCTGGGTGACCATGGGAAGGTAAGACTCCAGTTTGGAGCACAGTTTGAATTAATGGTTGTTTGGGCTTGCCAATAAAGAGCCTTCAAAGACATACTTAAGGAAAACATGACATCTTTCAGCCTAAATAAGAAATCATAAGCCGAAGATGCCAAAACCTATGACATCATAATCTTCATATATGTTTGGAGTGCATATATGCATATTTTGGAGTGATACAAATTGGAAGGAACAGAGTGCTCAGTGGTTAGATCAGGGACTTGCCAGGACCACCTGAAGCAGAGTACCAGGGCACAAGCTAAGTCAGGCATATGCCACCCCCCCACCTCCTCCTACCATCTGGAATTGCTGAGCGAGTGTCCAAGTGGATTTTTTTGGAGAACCTTCAGAACAGAAAGGGAAGAGTAAATTGGACTTCCAATATATAAACAAAATTGAAAGCCTGAAACCTAAACAAGTCAACACTCCATAAACAAAGAGGAAAAAAAAAAGGCATCTGAAGGAGGCAAGCAAAGCAAGCCTTCAACACAGTGAAAAGGCATTTGTAATTCCCATTGGAATACAGGCAAAAAAAGGGAAACCCGCATGCCAGGGACATGACAAAGGGACAACATGGGAAAAGTGCAGGATAATTCCACACTAAGCTCTACCAACCCTGTAGGAGATTGCTACAGTGGGATCCCCCTGTGGGTGACCCAAGAAACAGATCTCAGAGGAAAAATTGAAGACCTATTCAGAGAAATTAAACAATATAAAGATCAAGTCAGAGAACTAAGTAGAGAGAATGAAAAACTCAAGAAGGACCTAAAAGGAGACAATGACAAACTTCAGAAAGAACTAAAGGGAGAGAATGACAAACTCCAGAAAGAAACAGAGGGAATAAATGACAAACTCCAGAAGGAAGTGGAAACGCTGAAAAAGGAAGCCAACCAGTGAAGTAGGAGCACCAAGAAGAGATTGAGAAGCTCCAAAAAGAAGTGGAAATATTAAAGAAATCATAGGATGAGAGGAAAAAGGAAATAGAAAACTCATCCAATCAAGAGGAAAGGAATGGAAAAAGCCTCAGAAATAGAATGGAGGAAGCAGAACAGAGAATATCAGACCTGGAAGATAACACAGAGCAACAAAAACCTCAAATAAAGATTTTGAAAAATTTGGGGGCTGGAGAGATAGCCTAGCGGTTAACAGCACCGACTTGCTCTTGCAGAGGACCTGGGTTCGATCTCCAGCACCCACATGGCAGCTAAGAACCGTTTGTAACTCCAATTCCAGGAGAACTCCAGTTCCAGGGGAATCTGAGACCCTCTTCTGACCTCCACGGCATTGCACAACATGGGTGCACAAACCTGCAGGCAGACAGTACATTCATACACATACAAAAATAAATAAAATTTAAAAAAAGATTTTGAAAAATTTAAAAATACACAAAAGTGGAACAACAAGGAATTATGGGACACTATGAAAAGATCAAACCTCCATATCATAGGAATAAAGGAAGGAGAAGAATCCCAAGAGAATAGTGTTGATCAGATCTTCAACAGAATAATAGATGAAAATTTCCCCAAACTAAAAAAACAAAAGACAAACACATACAAATACAAGAAGCACATGGAACTCCAAACATACAAGTTCAGAAAAGAAACTCTCCATGCCATATCATAGTTAAAATTCTAGATGCCCAAAACAAAGACAAAATTCTGAAAGCCACAAGAGAAAAACAAGTCACATATAAGGAGAAACCCATCAGAATTATGACTGACTTCTCAGTGCAAACCATGAAAGCAAGAAGAACATGGAGCAATGCATTCCCAGTGTTAAAGGACTATGGATGCCAACCCAGGTTACAACACCAAGCAAAAATGTCAATTATAGTTGAAGGAGAGAGAAAAATCTTCCATGACATAAACAAGATGATAGAATACATGTCTGGAAAACCAACCCTTCAGAAAATACTTGAAATAATTCAAAGGACAGAAGAGAGGAGAAACCATCCCCAAGCACCTATAAAGAGAAACTAATAAAAACATAACTGCAGAAATAGAAACCCAGACTAAAAATGCAAATGGATAATAAGGTGAAAGGAAGCAACATGCATCTTTCAATTATAACCTTAAATATTAATGGACTAAACTCCCCAATCAAAACACCTAGACTGGAAGATTGGATTAGGAAACAAAACCCATCTATGTGCTGTCTACCAGAAACTCAACTCAATCTCAAGGATGGGCATCAACTTAAGGTAAAGGGATGGAAAAAAATATCCCAAGCAAACGGTACCAAAAAGAAAACACGTGTTGCTATTTAAATATCAGACAAAATAGACTTCAAAGTAAAGGAAATCAAAAGAGACAAAGAGAGCCATTACATCTTTATCAAAGGAACAATTCACCATGAAGAAAAGACTTCCTAAATCAGACAGCAGCTGTGCGAGAATTAAGGTCCACAATTGGTAAATGGGACCTCGTTAAACTCAAAAGCTTCTGTATATCAAAAGAACCAATCAAGGAAATGAAGAGAAAACTTACAGAGTGGGAAGAAACCTTCACCACAGATACATCTGACAAAGCATTGATTTCCAGAATATATAAACTACTCAAAAAACAGAGAAGAAAGAAAACAAATAAATCACTCAAAAGATGGAGCAAAGAGCTGAACAGAGACTTTACAAGTTAGGAATTATAGATGGTCGAGAAACATCTTAAAAATTGTTCAACGCTTGGGGCTGGAGAGATGGCCTAGCAGTTAAGAGTGCTGACTGCGCTTGCAGAGGACATGGGTTTGAGCCCCAGCACCCACATGGTGGCTGAGAACCATCTTTGGCCCCAGTTCCAGGGGAATCCAATACCCTCTTCTGACCTCCACAGCATTGCACAACACAGGTGCACAAACCTACATGCAGACAGTACATTCATACACATACAAAAATAAATAAAAATTTTAAAAAAGTGTTCAACATCACTAATAATTAAGAAAATGCAAATTAAAACCACTTTAAGATATCATCTCACTCTGATAAGACTTGCTAGGATCAAGAAAACAAATGATACCAAGTGCTGGGGAGGTTGTGGGGAAAGGGGAACACTCATCCTTTGCTGGTGAGAACGTAAACTTGTACAGCTACTATGGAAAGCAGTGTGGAGAACCCTTGGAAATCTCAAAATGAGCTTGCCATTTGACCCAGTCATACCACTCCTGGGTATATACCCACAAGACTCTTCTTACAGCAGAGATACATGCACAGCTATGTTTACTGCAGCTCTGTTCACAATAGCAAAAAGCTGGCAGCAACCCAAATGACCCTCAACTGATGAGTGGATAGAGAAAATGTGGTACATCTACACAGTGGAGTTCTATGCAGCAGTAAAAAAGGACATTATGAACTTTGCAGGTAAATGGATGGAACTGGAAGGTATTATGTTAAGTGAAGTAACACAGTCCCAGGAAAACAAATAATGGATAGTAACTCTCATCTATGGATGCTAGTGCCAATCACCTAGTTGTAAACATTTCTTGTTGGGAGTGATGCATATTGGAAAGAACAACAATAACACCAACAACAGAGGGGACTGCATCAAAGCACTGACTGAAAGGGTGAATCTGGTCATGTGGGGAGGTTGGGAGGGGGACATGGGTCTAGATTTGATTTGTAACATAATCTTGTACAAAAAAATATGTAAAACAATAAAATAAAATTTTAAAAAAGAAAAATTTAAACATACACACACACACAAAACAAGTTGGAAGGAACAACAACAGAAAAGACTGTGTCAAAGAACTGACTGAAACAGTAAACTTCTGCCCAAAACAGTAAACTTCTGCATAAAAAATTTTAAAAAATGACTGAGAAAAATATGAAAGACATGTATGGCAGAATGTATTATATCTGGTGGATGGGGGACAAGGAATGTATGATCTCTGGTAGGGTGGGGAATGGGTCTAAATTTGATTAACAAATTTGTATAAAATGTTCAAAACTTCAATAAAACTTAACATTGAAAATAATAATAATAATAATAATAGTAATAATAGGTATACTAACTTTACCAAAAAGGGTGAATCCCTTAACAGGCTTGAAAAATTAACCTACCACTTATGTTCAGATATTGTAATATTTGTATATGGGTAGAGGATATGTATGTATATTTTAGAGTAATATAAAATTAAAGGGTAAAATATGAAAAAAAGACTAAGAAAAAGATGCAAGACATGTATGGCAGAATGCTTGAACTGGGGTGGGGCAGGGAGCATGAAAAGGGGAATGTGTCCAAACTGGACTGGGAAATGATGTCTAAAACATACAAAACATCAATGAAAATATTGTATATAAAACATATCCCAGTCTTTTTAATTTATTATTTTTTTATGTGTATGAGTGTACTGTCTGCATGTAGGTTGGTGCACCCATGTCGTGCAATGCCGAGGACGTCAGAAGAGGGCGTCGGATTCTCCTGGAACTGGAGTTAACACTAATGGAAATCCAACCCTAAAAGCTTAGATCAGAGCTTCTTAAGCTTATTCTACTTGAGATACTAGGTATATAGGGATGCAATTCAAATATTTACTGAAAATAAATCATAAGGAATTTTAATTTAATGCAATTCTAGAACATGGTCATAATTTAACAGTTTAATATAAAAGCAATTTTATAAATAAAATTCAGTCTTGGCTGAATGTTTGATACTGTAGGACAATGTTTTCCACAATTGATCAATATTTTCATTTTATAATTGTTAGTGCCAAGAAGACTACTATGCACAAATATGTTTAAGACAATTTCAGAGATTGTTGGGAAGTGTGTCCTAATCACAAATCAAAATTCGTTTAATATAATTTTATTAAATTGGTCAAAAGTCTTTTCTTTAGCTAGTAAGACAAGCCCATTCTGTTCCATCTGTTCTCCTTGGCATTGACCCTGTACCACTGAGGCTGCCAGAGACCACCTGAGTAGCTGAGAGAGACAGTGGGCTCCTGTGGTCTGGGCCACCATTCCCTGCTTTGAGACCACATCCAGTCACTTGTCTCCAGGGCACATACCTTCTTTGGTTAGCCAGTGAGAACCGGCCCAGCTGATACCCTTCTCCTTAACTTCTCTCCTAACTCCTTAACTGGGCCTGGGTTCTGTCACTCTCCTGGAAAGGTCCTGATTAGCCTGCCTGGATCCATCTGGTCCCTGCAATAAAAAAATGAAAAGAGAACCAGAAGCCTAGACTAACTAATTTTTCATACCGGATAAAAAAGGGACAAACCTAGATCAGCAATGTAAACAGACTCAAACTTCAATTCAGCAAAGGCAGACTTCAGTTTCATATAAGACACACAAGCAACAGAAGAAATCCACATGCCCAAGCCAAAATGAAAAACTATAAATAATATGAAAAGTAAAACATTTTGTCCCTACCAAAGCCCACCAGTCTTGATGAAGACTACCTAAAGGAAACAAAGCACACAAAATTGAAAACCTAGTAAGCAAATTTGGAACAACAGGAAAAAGACTCATCAAAAGAATAAATGAAATGGAAAACAGAATATCAAGACTGGATGATGAAGTCAAATAATTGGATGGCTAAAGTAATGAGTAGGAAAATTATGAATAAAAAATCCCGCTGGAATAAAATGTACCAAAAATGAAGGTTAATGGCATTGACTAGATCTTCAACAGGATTATAGCAGGAAATTTCCTTAAATTAAGGAAAGACCAATACAGATGTGAAAAACACAGAGCACCAGTCAGACAGAAACAGAACAGAAGCTCACTACAGCATATCAATTAGAACGCTAACTGGGTTTAAGAATAAACAGGTAAACATCTGCCTTGAATATCACCCATCAAAAGGATCTAAAGATATCTACTGAATATTCCACCAAAGCACCAAAGCACATTCTATTCCTCAGCCCCTGGAAGTTTCTCTAACATTGACCACACACTAGGGCCCAAAACAAACAACAAATACAAAAAAAGTGACATTATTTCATGCATTCTATTAGACCACAAAAAAAAAAAATAAAATAAATAAAGCTTAAAATCAACAGCAGCAGAAGTTCTAGTAATTGCACCAACTCTTCGAGATTAAACAACACACTCTTGAATGGTGAATGGGTAAAAGTAGCAATCAAGAAAGAAAATATTCCTGGAACTAAATGAAAATGATCATACAACACAACAAAACTCCAGGCATGAAAGGAGTAGTACTAAGGGGGAAATTCTAAGACCTAAGTGCCTACATTAAACAAATCAGATGGGGCTGGAGAGATAGCCTAGCGGTTAAGAGTGCCGACTGCTCTTGCAAAAGACCTGGGTTCGATCCCCAGCACCCACATGGTGGCTGAGAACCGTGTGGAACGGTCTGGAACTCCAATTCCAGGAGAACTCCAGTTCCAGGGGAATCCGACGCCCTCTTCTGACCTCTGAGGCATTGCATGACACGGGTGCACAAACCTGCATGCAGACAGTACATTCACACACATAGAAAATAAATACAATAAAAAAATAAAAAAAAATCAGAAAGAAGCTGGGCGTGGCGGTACACACCTTTAATCCTGGCACTTGGGAGGCAGAGGCAGGTGGATCTCTGTGAGTTCAAGGCCTGCCTGGTCTACATAGTGAGCTCCAGGCCAGCTGGGACTAAAGGGAGACCCTGTCTCAAAAAGACAAAAAAAAAAAATTACTTAATGGTATGACATCAGAATCTGAAAAGACAAAACAAAACAAACCCCAACCCAATCAATGAGAAGAAATTTGAAAAATAATAGCAAAATTTAACAAAATAGAAACAAAGAAAGCAATATAAAGAATCAAGGTTTACATGGCTTGTTCTTTGAAAAGACAAACAAGAAAACTAAGAGAAGGAAAGAGCAAATCCAAATCAACAAAGTCAAAGGCTAAGGAAACATCACAACAGTCACCAAAAATATCTAAAACATTATAAAGGAATACATTAAAAAGCAATTGCTATCAAATTTGAAAATCTAAAAGAAACAGATGAACTCCTAAATTTATGGACACCACCAAAGTTAACAAGAAGTGAAATCAAAATAGTAATACAAAGCCTCTCAACTTAGAAAAGCTCAGGCCCAGATGGATTCACAGCAGATTTTTACTGTACTTTCAAAGAAAACCTACAACCGATACTACTTGTGTTATTCAAAAAGATAGAAACAGAGGGATAACTCTGTTTGAGTGAAGAGGCATCCTAGAGAATGGGAAAACATCTTTTTTATTTTTGGAGGGGGATATTTTTTGAGACAGGGTCTCCCTTTTAGTCTCAGCTGGCCTGGAGCTCGCTCTGTAGACCAGGCTGGCCTTGAACTCACAAAGATCCACCTGCCTCTGCCTCCCGAGTGCTGGGATTAAAGGCGTGCACCAGCATGCCCAGCAAGAGAAAATATCTTTACCAGCTATAAGTGTTACAGGGGGTTAGTATCTAAACTATAAAAAAAAATCCTAAACATCAAAAAATAAAATAAAATTTGGGGCACACAGTAGGCAGAGAGACATGGATTGCTGTGAGACTGAGGGCCAGTCTTGTCTCCACAGAAAGTTTCAGGCAAGCTGGGGTAAAAGGAGACCCTGTCTCAAAAAACAAAAACAAAATTGGGACAAGGAAGCAAACAGAGTTCTCAGATATGAAAACAAATAAATGAGAATTTTTTTAATGTTCCATATTTTTAGCCATCAGGAAAATGCAAATTAAAACTGCTTGGACATTTTCTCCTGCTCCAGTCAGATCCCTAAAACAATGACAAATTCTGGTGAGAATGTGGAGAAACGTGGGAGTGGAAATTGGTGCAGCCATTATGACTCTTGTTTTATTTTATTTTGAGACAGGGTCTTACTCGGTGGTCCAAGGTAGCCTGGACAGCATGACCTTGAACACCCAATCCTGCTTCTGCACCATAGATGCTGGGGTCACAAGCAGATGCCACCATGGTGGCTTTCCTCATGAATTCATCTCTTTTCTTTACTCCATAGCCAATTTAACAGTGACTCCTGTTTGCATTCTCTTCAAAATATCTTCTAAACTGAACCACTATCATCATTTTCCCACAGCTGTGACCTGCTTGAAGCTGTTATCTTTCCTATGAATTATCATTGCCCTTAAATTTATATAGACTAAAATGTTTTAAGTTTTCTTAACTTTAAATCAAGTGTATTATTTATTTATTTATTTATTTATTTATTTATTTATTTATTTATTTGGTCTTTTTGAAACAGGGTCTCCCTGTAGCCCCAGCTGTCCTGGAATTCACTCTGTAGACCAGGCTGGCCTTGAACTCACAAAGATCCACCTGCCTCTGCCTCCCAAGTGCTAGGATTAAAGGCATGTGTCACCACGCCCGGCTAAATCAAGTGTACTTTTAAAAGCTTCCCTGGTCTAGTATTTGCCCACTTCTAGAATGCATCTCTGGTCCACTCAGCAACTCATTCTGAGGATATTAACTAGCTTTTTCCAAATCTTGATTTTCTTCTTCCTGGAAACACAGGCAGCCTACATTTCTTATCCTCCCTTATATTTAGCACTGAAACCAGATGACTGTTTTGGGCAATCAGAAAAGGCAAAATGAGATAATTAATATATCACTTCCATACCTAACTCCTGGAAGCCTCCATTTTTCTCATCTGCCAGTTAGATGCAGATCTGGCAGCAGATTCAGGCACCTACAGGTTGGTGAGGATACCTCAGACAGAGATTATGGATGGCTAAAGCAATAAATATAAATGCACTAAGCTACATTAGCCTCTGCCCTATAGCTCTTGTCTCTTGACAAGCCTCTGAATTAAACCACTGAGTTGCAGTAGTAGGGAGAGAAATACTGGTTAGAACATTTATTCTCTACTCACTAAAGCATGAGCCACACCTTCCTGTGTCACTTCACGTGTCTGCTTTAAATAGTCTTTCTGTATTACACTGCTTTCTCAGGCTTTTGCTTATATGTTATTTGCCACCCATGGGGTTGTACTTCCTTGTAAAGCGGGCATCATATCTCCTGGAAGGGAATGCTTTGTTATGTATGGCTTTACAAGTTGAATGAAGTGAAAAATACTAAGAGAGCTAAAAAGAAGAGACTATAAACCATTGGAGGATACAGCTGCAACTGGAGAGAATGCAGTCATGCTGCAGACAAGAGCTGAAGATGCAGAGAATGCAGCCATGCTGTACATAAGAGCTGAAACTGGAGAGAATGCAGCCATGCTGCAGACAAGAGCTGAAGATGCAGAGAATGCAGCCATGCTGTACATAAGAGCTGAAACTGGAGAGAATGCAGCCATGCTGCAGACAAGAGCTGAAGATGCAGAGAACGCAGCCATGTTGTACATAAGAGCTGAAACTGGAGAGAATGCAGCCATGCTGCAGAGAATGCAGCTGAGCTGCAGATAGGGGCTGAAGCTGGCCTTACAGGTATTTCCAGGCCCTTCTGTTCTTTTTGCTGTGCCTGGGCAGTTCTGGCTTGGGCACTTTGGAAAGAACTTAATGTAGCCTTAGATTGAGAACCATGGTCTATGCTGCTGGAGTCTACCACTGAGATGGCCTCATAGTCATTATCTCAGTGCTATGTACTAAGTGCTTCTATGTCCAATCCTTTAGTGGATAAACAACCCAAATGTACAAAGGATGCCATATGAGAGTTGGTATTTCAGTAAGAAGGACAAGCCCAATCTTACCTTTCCTTGGTTCCAGGTTTGAGAGTTTCAGTCACCTGTTGTGATTTGAATATGGAATGCATTCCATATGCTATGTGTTGAACACTTAGTTTGAGCTGGTAATGCTATTTTGGAAGGTTGTAGAAACTTCAGGACTGGAATCTTGCTGCAGAAAGTGGGTCATTGGCAGTAGTCCTGGGAGATTTGTAGCCTCGCACCACTTCTTGTCTTGTCTCTCCTCACTGTGGAAGAAACGTGACTGTCTATCTCCTGCTCCTGCTTTCCCACCATCACAGGTTCCATCATCTCTTAAGCCATGACCCAAAGTAAACTCTTCCCTAAGTTGATCTTTTCAGGTATTTTGTCAATACAATGAGAAAAGCAAATAGGACAGAAAAGCCAGCAAGCAGCAAGGTCATGGCTGGGATAAACCTGACCATGTGGCTTGGAAGTTTAGGAACTGATTTGCAGCAGTGTAGAAGAGTTTGGAACTTTGGACTGAAAAAAACCATAAAATGCTGTATAAAGAGCTTATAATGTATGGACCTGCATGGTAGGACTTTGGAAGATGAGAATATGGACAGTGGAGACCCAGCTCATATGGCATCAGAGAGGAACAAGAATTCTGTCAGAAACTGGGCTACAGGCCATTAGTGTGTCATTCTGATAAAGAATCTGTTTACATTCTGTTGTGTCCTATGAACTTTGTTCTAAGAACAATGTTGAGTTAAAAAGTAACAAACTAGGAGCAGGAGAGATGGCTCAGCAGTTAAGAGCACCAGCTGCTCTTGCTGAAGACCCACATGGCTGCTAACAACCTTTTGTAACTCCAGTTCCAGGGGAATCCACCTTCTGACTCCATGGGTCACTTACACATGAGGCAATACACTCATATGCATAAAGCAAAAATAATACATAAAATATTTTTAAGAAAAGGAATGAACTAACTTCTTTATTAGAACATTCAAGAAAGGATAACATTGAGACTATCAAAATAAAACCACAGCTCTCATCTCCAAGAGAATAAAAGTTTATTCTAAGAGCAAATATGATGACCCAGGAACACAAATCCAGTTTACCTCAAAAGCCATATTCCATTGTAATAATTTTGTGAAGGTCTATAGGAATAGAAGAAGAAAAGGTCATGTGCTGGATAGCTTTAGTGTCAACTTGACACACCTGGGTTGAGGGAGCCTCAATTGGGGAATTAGTTCCCTTGGACTGGCCTGTGGCCATGTCTGTGGAGTATTATCTTGATTGTGGAGCAATGTGGGAGGGCCCAGCCCACAATGAGTGGTGCCACCCTGGGCAGGTTGTTGTGTACCTTATAAGAGGGCAGGCTGGGCATGGGCCAGGGGAGCAAGCTAGTGAACAGCATTCCTCCATGGCTTGTGCTTCAGCTCCTGCCTCCATGTTCCTGCCCTGAGTTCCTGCCTTGGGCTCCCTGGATGATGAGCTGTGACCCAGGAGATGTAAGCTGAATAAACCCTTTCCTCCCCAAGTTGGTGTTGGTCAGAGTGTTTTGTCACAGCAATGGAAGACAAACTAGAACAGAAATTGGTACCAGAGAGTGGGCTATTGCTGTGACAGACCTGACCTTGGTGTTTTGGGGAAGGATTGTGGAGGTGTTTAGAACTTTGGGCTGGGAAGATCATTGAATGCCTAAAAGATCATTGCTATGGATGGAGTTTGGAGCAGTTTTGCTGAAGGAGTTGTAGACAATGGAGGCCTGGCTTGTGAAGTTTCTAGTTTCAAAGGGAAGCAGAGATCATCAGGACTGTTTAATCTATGGGCTCTGGTCAGCTGGGGCTGAAGAATCAGCTGTAAGTAACAAGAGACCAGAACCTGAAGTGAATCCTTTGTTTTACTGGGACAATTGATGCTGGTTAACTGGGGCTGAAAAATCAGCTGTAAGTAACAAGAGACCAGCATCACTGTGGTGAAATCTTCTGGGAAGAATTTCTTCAGGATCAGCACACAGAAGCTGGGATCCAGAAGGGGCCTGAGCCTCCATCTAGAGCCAGAAGCAGGACTTGATATTGTGTAAGAGTCTCCTATATGGTTCTGGTGTTGAAATTTGAGGGGGTCACAGAGAACAGCCGAGGCTTGGCACTGTGAGAGGTCCGGAAAGACCATTGGTGGAAGTGCACCTCAGTTGCAGTGAAGACCCCAGGATTTCAGGGGTCATGGAGAGAAGCTGAGGCTTTGCACCAGGAGAGGTCAGAAGAGGACATTGTTAAAGGTGCTGCCTCAGTTTCAGTAGCGACTCCAGCTTTTTGGAGATTCCAGGACCATGGGATGACCACCAAGAGCAGTGGCAGGTGTGGAATGGAGTTGGCCTGGGCCTGTGAGATGAGCTGTGTGTGCCACAGACAGCAGAGTAAGAGAAGGGGAGCTGCCGAAACCCTTTGGAGCCCAGAAGATCATGAGTGAATCCCAGGTGTCCAGCCTTGAGCTACTTTGCTGGACTTAGGTTTTGTTTGAGAGTGCCTGATTCTTCCCTTTGAAATAAGACAGTACTTGCTTTGGATTTTACAGCAGATGAATGCATGAAATGGTGCTTCAGATGAGTATAACCCCATAGACTCCAAGTATTTGAAAACTTGGCCCCAGTTGGAGGTGTTGTTTGCAGAAGTTACAGAGGTGCAGCCTTGATGGAGGAATCATATCACTGTGAGTGGGTCTCGAGAGTTCACACCCCCCTATTTCCAGTCTGTCTCCTGTCTCTCTGCTTGTATATGACAAATCTATAGCCAACATCATACTCAATAGAGAAAAACTTGAAGCATTCCTATGATCAGTAACAAAACAAAGATGTCTACGCTCCTTGTTTCTAGTCAATAAAGTGATTGAAGTCTTAGCTAGAGTAAGAAGACAAGACAATAAAATACAAATGATGCAAATAGGAAAGGGCAAAGTATCACTGTTTGCAAATGATACAATTCTGTACATAAGAGGTGCTAAGGACTCCATCAGAACACTCCCAGAACTGATAGATACTTTCACTAGAGTGGAAGTATACAAAATAAATATAGAAAAATCAGTAGTCTTCCTACATATCAAGAAAAAATATCAGAGAAACTATCCTAGTCACAATAGCTTCAAAAAGACAAATATCTTGAAATAAATTTAGCCAAGGAGATGAAAGACAGCTACAATGAAAACTTTAATGCACTGAGGAAAGAAAGTGAGGAAGACCTAGGAAGGCCTACCATGTTCATGGAAAGAATTAAAACTAAAAAATGACCTAAGGAATTTGTGATAACCAATGGCAGCTGGGGGTAGAGTCAATCTCTTTCAAGGATGGGACTCTTAGTTGGTTGACCAGGCTCCAGTGGATGGACCCACACTGAAGGATATTTGGAGACACAAATTAGACTCTATAGGTCACACACACACACACACACACATATATGTACTCTATTTAGTACATTAAATTGACAAGGGGGCAATGAGAGGAAGTGTAGATGGATAAGGGAGAGGATCTAAACATCATCAATTTATATTGTATGAAAATCACAAAAATTCCTTTAAAAATTAGAAATATTCTGAAAATATGTATCCTGCCAAAAGTAATCTACAGAGTCAGTACAATCCCAACAAAATCCCCATGGTATTCTTCTTAGACAGAGAAAAAAATCTTAAAATACATGTAAAAATGAAAAGACCATGAACAGCCCAAACAATCTTGAATAAAATGAATATTGATAAAGATATTATAATACCTAATATAGTACCATCGTACTGTATCATAACTTGAAATTAAAAGCTCTATTTGTCAAACATACCATCAAAGCTCTATTTGTTGAAGATACCATCTTTTATCCAATGTATATTTTTATTACTTTATTAAAAACCAGGGATCTGTAGTTGCATGGATTTATATCTGGGTCCTCCTCCCTACTAACAGGGAATTGTAGGGAGGAGAAGGAGGCTTACAGGGAAGGGGGAAATATTGAGAAGGGGGTAAAGGTAATCAGAGTGCATTATATACAGTTAGAAATTATAAAGAATGTTTAATTTTTAAAATTAAGGGATTCAACATTACAAACATGAAATACTGAATTCATAACATTATGAATTTTTTTGCATTTAAAAAATTTTTATTTTTTATGTGTATGAATGTACTGTCTGCATGTAGGTTTGTGCACCCGTGTTGTGCAATGCCATTGAGGTCAGAAGAGGGCATTGGATTCCCCTGGAACTGGAGTTAAAGATGGTTCTCAGCTGCCATATGGGTACTGCAAATCGAACCCAGGTCCTCTGCAAGAGCAGTTGGTGCTCTTAGCTGCTAGGCCATCTCTCCAGCCGATGAATAATTTAAAAATATGTTTTCAGAGTTTTTTTCAAAGGGGTTTCTAAACACTTTTAATATTTTTTAATAATGCACAGCTAGTTATATGTTCATACTGCAAGGATTTAATGCCAAGATAAAACATGTTGCCTAATGAAGATAATTGAAAGTATGACCTTCATCAACATTTAATTAGAATTTGGTGCTAACTCATTATTTTGGTACATTTAATTTGACATCTTGCTATGTTTTGAACAGATTTCAATCCAGAGAGGTGTTTTATAGGTGAGACTTGTGTAATATCATACATGTTCATGCCCAGAAGAGCAATATGAAATACTGGGGAGATAATTAACAATTTAATGTAGTTTGGATTAGCAAGGCCTAATATAGCAGAACCATAGCAGTATGTTTACCTGGCAGGGCAAATTCAGTACTAATAAAAATCTTGGCCTTACTGTCAAGTTCTGGGGTATAACCAAGTGCAATAGCAAAAGCCAGAGTTCTTTGAGAGTCTGTGCAAACTCTCTGGTGTGCAAATTTAAATGAGAGTCCATTGCTAACATTGGGCTTCTCATTTGCTAGTCTGTGGTGTCTATTAGGCCCAATGAATCCCCATTATAGGGTAACTATTTATATTGCTTATGGATATACTGAAAGAGGCTTCTATAGTATGTTTCCATATAATTTTTTTCTAAAGGGGCTTTTGTTTATATTTTATTTTTTGTTCTTTTTTTTTTTTTTTTTTTTTTTGGTTGTTTTTGAGACAGGGTCTCCCTATAGCTCCAGCTGGCCTGAAACTCCCTTTGAAGACCAGGCTGGCCTTGAACTCATGGAGATCCATCTGCTTCTGCCTCCTGAGTGCTAACATTAAAGGTGTGCACCACCACACCAGGCAAATAAGAGAATGGCTTAGCACTTAAGTAGGCAGACAAGGCCATGGTTCAAATCTCAAATCCTCCACTTTGTAAATCATGTAAAGGCCCCCAGTGTTAGTTATCCCTCATTTTATTCCCTCTTTTGCCTCACTGTCCTGTTTACCACCACATTAAACCCACCCTACCCCATTGTGCCCCTTTCCCCATTTATATCACTGCATTCTAGCTCTCCTTCGGTGGACCACTCCCCCCACCTTGCCCCTTATTAGTCTCCTGACCTAAGATTTTCCTAATTGAAAAACACCTATCTCCAGATTCAAAGCTAGTATCCATATTTTGAGACAAACTACAAATTTGAGCTCTAGAACAAAAAAGGAGAAATCAAGCCAGGTGTGGCAGTACATGCCTTTAATCCCAGCACTTGTGAGGCAGAGACAGGCAGATCTCTGTGAGTTCAAGGCCAGCCTGGTCTGAATAGTAAGTTCCAGGCCTGGGGCTACAGGAAGACCCCTTTTCTTTTTTTAAATTTATTTTATCTTTTTAAACAATCTAGTATCCTTGTGTCCCCCACCCTAATGCCCACCCCACCAGAGCTCATTGCATTCTGCCAAATATTGCTTTTCATTCTTTTCTCAGTCTTCTCAATATTCTACATGAGGAAGTTGACTGTTTTGAGAAGAAGTTCACTGTTTCGTCAATTCTTTGTGCAGTCCTTTCTGTTTGGTGTTGTGTTGTTGTTGTTTCCAATATGCACACTCCCAACTCTTGAACAAAAGCTCAAGGGGCCATACACAAGAAATACTTACAACTAGGTATTGGCACTAGATCCCACAGATGAGGGATACCATTCATCGTTTTGTTTTTGTCGTGGGGACTGGTTACTTCAGCTTAGCATGAATAAGTCCTCTAGCTTCCAGACCATTTTCCTGCCAAAGCTCATGATGTCATCTTTCTTTACTGCGTCATAGAACCTCTTGTAGATGTACCACATTTTCTCTATCCACTCATCAAGTGAGGGACATTGGTGGTTGGTTCCAGCTCCTCTATTGTGAAGAAAGCTGAAAATAAAACATGGCCATGCATGATATCTCTGTGGTGGGGTGAGTCTTGATGGGTACATGCCCAGGGAGTGGTTTGGCTGGGTTTGAGTGACAAGTTCGTTCCAAGTCTTCCAAGGGTTCCCCACACTGCTTTCCATAGTGGCTGTACGAGTTTACATTCCCACCAGCAGTGGAGTGAGTGTTCCCCTTTCCCCTCAACCTCTCCAACACTGGTATCATTTGTTTTCTTGATCCTAGCCAGTTTATTGGAGTAAGATGAATACTGTTAAAGTGGTTTTGATTTGCATTTCCTTAATGATAGTGATTGAACACTTCTTTAAGGTCTGTTCTTAGGCCATCTCTAATTCCTCACTTTTGAAGCTCTCTGTTCAGTTCTTTGCTCCATCTATTGAGTGGGTCATTTGTTTTATTTTTTCTTTGTTTTTTTGAGTAGTTTATATATTCTGGAAATCAATGCTTTGTCAGAGTATCTGCGGTAAAGGTTTCCTCCCACTCTGTGGGATTTCTCTTCACTTCCTTGATTGTTTCTTTTGATGTACAGAAGCTTTTGAGTTTAATGAGGTCCCATTTGTCATTGTCGATCTAATCTGTGCAGCTGGGTGTCTGATTTAGGAAGTCTTTTCCTACGCCTATGTCTTGTAGTCTGCTGCCAACTTTTTCTTCTATCACCTTCAGAGTTTGGGGTTTCAGTTGAGGTCTTTGATCCATCTGGAGTTGACTTTTGTACACGGCGAGAGGTAGGGTTTAATTTTCATTCTTCTACAGGTGATGATCCAGTTTTGCCAACACCACTTGCTGAAGATGCTGTCTTTTCTCCATTGTGTCTTCTTGGCCCCCTTGTCAAATATAAGATGGCTGAAATTGTATGTGCTCAGGTTTGGATCTTCGGTTTTGTTCCATTGGTCAACAGGTCTGTTTTTGTGCCTGTACCAGGCTGTTTTTATGACTATAGCCCTGTAGTATAGTTTGAAGTCTGGTATAGAGATCCCCCCTGTGTGGCTCTTTTTGCTCAGGGTTGTTTTGGCTATTCGGGGCAGTCTTTTGTTTTTCCAAATGAATTTAAGGATTTTTTTCCAAGCCTGTGAAGAAGGATACAAACAGAGGGAATTTCTTCCCAAATTCCTTCTATGAGCCAGCATCACTCTATTACCAAACCAGGCAAAGACACAACCAAAAAGGAGAATTATAGACCCATTCCCTAATGAACACAGATGCCAAAATTCTAAACAGGATACTGGCAAATCGCATACAGACCCATATCAAGAAGATCATCCATCATGACCAAGTTGGATTCAACCAGAGATCAGGGATGGGTCAACATACAAAAATCATCATCAAAACACATAAACGGAATCAAAGTCAAAAACCACACCATCATCTCAATTGATGCTGAAAAAGCCTTTGACAAAATCCAGCATCCCTTCATGCTTTAAAGTCCTAGAAGGAATTCGATTGGAGGGATCATTCCTCAATGTAATCAAAGCCATATACCAGGAAACCCACAGCTAATATCATCCTAAATGGGGAAATGACAGAAACATTCCTTTAAAGGTAGGAACTTGGCAAGGCTGCCTCCTGTCACACTCCTCTTCAAATATAGTGCTTGAAACACTTGCAGAGCAATAAAACAAGAAAAGGAAATTAAAAGAGTACTAAATTGGAAAAGAAGAAGTGAAGCTATCCTTATTTGCTGATATATGATTTTTACTTAAGGCTGCTAAAAACTCCACCAAAAAACTCTTAGAAATGATTTAACAGCTTCAGCAAAGTGGCAGGATACAAAATTAACCTTAAAAAAATCAATGGCCTTTCTTTACACCAAGAACAAGCAACTGGAGAAAGAATTCAAAGAGACCTTCCCACTCACAATAGCCTCAAAAACAATAAAATACCTAGGAACAAACCTAACCAAAGACACCAAGGATCTCTACAACAAAAATTTTAAACCTTTAAAGAAAGAAATTGAAGAAGACACCAGAAGATGGAAAAACCTCCCATGCTCATGGATTGGGAAAATTAACATTGTAAAAATGTCCATTTTACCCAAACTCTTGTATAGATTTAATGTAATGCCAATCAAAATCCCCAAGAGTTTCTTCACAGGCTTGGGAGACCCCTTTTCAAAAAGACAAATAAAAAAGGAGAAATCAAGTTGGTACTGACCTGGAAGCTTCATCTTGATTGGCTGGCTTTCATAGTACGTGAAGGTGCTATGCATGTGACTGGGGGGTGATCATCAACCTTCCCAAGCTATAATAATGACTGGTCTGACAAGATATGCCCAGTGGTTCAATAGTGGCACAAATGGTAAGGGAGTAACAGTCTACCTTCTGACCAGATTTAAGGTCCACTTCAAAAGACGGAGTCCATACCCAACACTGTCACCAGGGCAAGAACCCGTGGCTAGAGAAATCATAAGCTGCGTGGGAGAATCTGCTACTATGAGTCTGCTAAATAAGCATAGCATCAACCTTACTCTAACAATTTATTGTTATAGCCATAGATCTCTCAACTCTCACTAGATAAAATTCTTGCAGCCGGTGATAATTAACACAATAGGTCAAAGTGCAGAGAATTAGAGACTGCAGAACACTCCATCCTAAATGTGGCACCTAGACCACACCTCTCCTGCCAGGGCGCAGGGGTCATTCCAGAAGAGGGGATGGGAAGAGCCAGAGGTGGTAACAAATGCAAGGGAGCTGTGTTCTCCTGATGCTGCAGAGGAGTTCACAGATGGACTCAGTGTTTGTGACAGCATGCCCAAGATCCGTGCAGACCCAGGCCAGCCAAAAGCCTTGCATGGATGAGGAGGTGGAAGAAGGAAGCCCCAGCACCACCTCAGAATCTATTGTCAACTGATAGGAGAGGGATAGGGAGAGTCAGTTTTCCTTACTGTTGTGTCACTTGACAGGTTGACCATGGAACAGACTCACATCCAAGAGCATTTTGGAATCAGAGATTATTCTTGACAGGCCTTAAAAAAAGAAATAATTATTAAGGACATGAAGTTGTTGGATGAATATGAATCTGATCATAGTATATTGCATGGAATTTTCAAATCAATAAAAATAATGTTAAAAACCTGGACTTCACTCTTTCAACCAACACTAGGGGTATCAATTATTGCACTAGTACATGCAAATATTCAGAGTGAAAGCTACATTGTGTAACCCTATTTCCAAAAGCTGGATGCTCCCACTCTCTTGAACTCCACAGAAGCACAGAGTATGAAGTAAAGACCAGAGAGTTCAGAGCAGCAAGAAGAAAGGGATATGAGTCCCCACATTTGGGATAAATTACCCAAGGCAAGTGGGTATATAACAGGAGGATACAGGAAGACTGTCAGAGCTAGAGGAGATGCATGGCCACATGGAAATGGAGTCTTACAAGCTTGCCTTGGGCAAGTCACTGAATGCTGCTAGGATTCAGTTTGTTTACCCATTGAAATGACCCCATTAAATTAGTTACACTGTGGTGAAGGATGAGAGTTTTTATTCTATTTCATTTATCTTTATTGTGTGTCTGATGTGGGGGTGGGATGAACACATATATGGTATACACATGGAGGTCAGAGGACCACTCCGTGGAATTCATTCTCTCCTTTATGTGGTGTTACTGTTTGCTTACCTACTGCTGTGATGAAACACTTTGACAAAAACAACCTGGTGAGGAAAGGGTTTTTGCTTACAGATCATGGACCATTGTAGAAGGAAGCTGTGGTGGTTCGAATGAGAAGTAACTAATACAGAATTCAAGGCAGGAACTCAAGGCAGGAACCTGGAGGCAGGAACTGAAGCATACCAGGAAAGAATGCTTACTGGCTTGCTCCTACTGGCTTGCTCCCACTGGCTTGCTCAGCTACCTTTCTTACGCAGCCCAACCCCTGCTGACCAGGGAAGGGCACTGCCTACAGTGGGCTGAGCCCTTCCACATCAATTAGCAATTAAGAAAATAGTTTGCACATATGGCCAAGTGGTATTCAATGGAGGAAATTCCTCAGCTGAGGCTGCCTCTTCCCAGGTGCATCAAGTTGACAACTAAAGCTAACTAGCACAATGGGTTCCAGGGATCAAATACAGCTTGTGTGGCAATTTTTATCCTCTGAGTTAGCCTATGACCAAACTTTTTTTTTTCCTAAAATTGACAACACTACACAAGCTGCTTCGGAAGGACAATCGATGTTCCAACCTTAGCTTTAAGGCCTAATAACCACAACTGGCACAGCGTATGACATCAGTACAGGAGTAGCACTTTTATCTTGGGGGTAATCAACAGCTACCTGATTGGCCTTAAAGCCACTCAACGGGAGGAAATTCATGTGTAGTGCTGTAAACATAGCCAAATACACATGGTTGGAGACATCGTAGATCTTAGGAAAAACACCAAGCTGCCACATCCCTAGACAAATGTAATTTCTTACTATGTGCTAAAATATGGATCTTTATATTTACAGGTAACTATTCCAATCACCACTCATCAAATAAGCTTCTTTTGCAACAGGGATTATTACAGAGTTCCACAACTGGTCACACACAGAGATTGTGAATTGCCCATCCCTAAGTGACATATGTGCAATGGAATCTCTACACCTAAGGCTCACAGAATGTAGTGGAGCAGGGGGTACAGAGAATACTAATTCCGTCTTTCAACTCTCATCAACAAAGCTCCCTCATGCAACAGAGGGCCATGAACACAAAAGGACACAAATGCCAAAGCATAGAGAATACGATTCTTCAGAGTATGAGTTCTTGCACAGAATTCCTATATTAAACTTCATATACCCAGGGGTTAGTTAAGGACCATTGTGGAAGAGGGTGCAGGAAGACTGTAAGAGCCAAAGGAGGAGGTGCATGACCATATGGAAATAGACTCTTACAAGCTTTCAGGGCCTTGCTAATATGAATCTACAGGAATAGTGTCAGCATGCACGAGACCCATGCAAACTCAAGCAGACAAAAATCCAGCACAGAACTATGGAAATGTGCAGCAGGCCCCAAATCTTAGCTGAATAAATATTGACAACTGATTACTGCTGGATGAGGAAGAGCTTTTTTCTTAAAGGGAAGGATAGGTTGACTAGACCTCCGTGGATGAACTTGCACTAACCAACATCTGGGGACACTAACATGACTCAATAGGCCTTAAAACAAATGGCAAAGTGCACGAAATCCAGGGAGGGGGATTATGGGAACATGCCAGTGGAGAGGAGGATAGAATGACGATTAAGATGTTCTGTGTGAAATGGACAAAAACTCAATAAAATATACAAAAGAGCCAACTAGTGAATGGGTACCTTAAGTAAAATTAAAATTTAACAGAAGTCCTATGTTTTTGTGTTCTGTTCTAATGTGAAAATACATAAAATAAAAACTATCATGTTTTATGAAGGAAAATATTATAAGTAAATGAAATAAAAAATGATGGTGAAAACTGTGAAGGGTATAAAACAACCAATGGGCCATAAAGTGATAGAGAATCAGGAACCATTTTTATCTAAGTGCTCCTCAAAGAGATTTTGAGGGAAGAACCTGGGTTGTTGAGATTGAATTAGAAGAACAGCCGGGCGTGGTGGCACACGCCTTTAATCCTAGCACTTGGGAGGCAGAGGCAGGTGTATCTTTGTGAGTTCAAGGCCAGCCTGGTTTACAGAGCGAGTTCCAGGACAGCTGGGGCTACAGGGAGGCCCTGTCTCGAAAAGACCAAAAAAAAAAAACAAAAAACGAAGAGCCAGGCCAGCTAAGCCTTGAGTACTACAACTTAAGGTGTGTTTCCCATGCTCCAAGTATATGCTAGGGTTGAAATGGCACAGGACAGGCTTCACCTGTGAGATCATAATATTATTATGAAACTGAAACATTAAAATTAGTTGTTTATGAGGTACTATGTAAACAATGTGCAATCTTCAAATTGGTGCAGAAAAACTCCCTCTTTTAAACACTGATCTCTTTTCTGGATAAAACTTCAAAATAACATCTTTGTAATTCATAGCCATAAGTAACCAGGACATTTTAATGTAAAATATTTAGGCTATTTTATTCCCATTTTGGTTCATCTAATTGTTTAAAAATTGTTGAATTATAATGCCTTGACAAAGAAAAGGAAGGAACAATAGCCCCACTGACTTCTTGCTTTAGTATAGAAAAGGCCACTGATTTTTGTAAACTGAATTTGTAACCTGCCACTTTGCTGAAAGTGTAAATCATTTCTAGAAGTTTTATGATTTAATATCTGGGATCTCTTATGTATAATACTATATAATCTGCAAATAAGGATAATTTTACTTTTTACTTTCCAATTAGTACCCTTTAATTTCCTTCTCTTTTGTTATTCCTCTAGCAAGACTTTCAAGCACTCTTTCGAAATGGAGTTGAGATAGTGGACAGCCTTGAATGGTTTCTGATTTTAATGGGAATCTTTCCAGTTTTTCTTCATTTAGAATGATGTTGGCTGTGGTTTGTTGTATATAGCTTTAATCGTGTTGAGATTTGTTCCCTTCCTCCAGTTCAATTCCCTCTAGAACTTTTAACATAAATGCATGTTAGATTTCATTCAAAGGCCTTTTTTGCATCTATTAAGATGATTTCATGATTTTTGTCTTTAAGTCCATTTAATCACTTACACATTTTGAACCATCCTTGAAATTCTGGAATAAAACTTGCTTGATCATGGTGGCTGATCTTTTTGATGTGTGTCTGTGTATATGGCCCTACACTTTCTTTCATTGTGTATCTTTACCTGGTTTGGTACTAGAGTAACACTGGCTTTCATAGAAGGAGTTTGGGAGTTACCCTTCTGTTTAAATCTTTTTGAATAATTTAAGTATTAGTGGTTGTAGTTCTTCTTAGAAGTTCTGGAAAAATTCTGCTATGAACTTAGCTTTCTTTAGTTGGGAGTCTTCATATTGCTGTTTCAATTTCCATAAGGAAATTATAGCTGTGTTTAAACTGTTGATCTCTTCTTGTTTTAAATTTGATGGATCCATTGAATTTAGAAATTTATAGATTTCTTTTAGAATTTCAAAATTAATAGTGTATAGGTTTCTAAAGTATCCCCTTATAATATTCTGCATCTTTTGTTGTATGTTGTTTTCCCTTTTGTCTCCAATTTTTTGGTTTGAATTTGCTCTTTATTTTAGTTAGAAGATCTCTTTATCTTGCTGTATTTTCAGAGAACCAGCTTTACATTAATTTGTTCCTTATTTTTCTCTATCTCATTGATTTATGCTCTGGTATTTATTATTCTCATCTGTTAGGTTTTGGTTTGTTTTGTTTCTGCTTTTCCAAATTATTTAGCTGTATTATTAAGCCCTTTCTGATTTTTTAAGATAGACACACATAGGGGTATGTATGTGCCTCTCAGGACTGCTTTTATTTGTTCCAGAGGTTTTGTTGTGTTGTGTTGTCATTTTCATTTAGTTCCAGTCAAATGTTTATTTCTTTCCTGATTTCTTTTTTGACACATTCATCATTTAGGTGTGTGCTGTTTATAATCTCCATGAGTTCATATAGTTAATAGAGCTTATTTTCCTCTTGATTTTAAGTTATTTGTGTTGTGGTCTGATAGAATTATCACAATATTTTGATATTTTTTGAGGTTAATTTCATGCCCCAGTATGTGGTCTATTGTAGAAAAACTTATATGCTTCTGTATATAAAGTATATTCTTTAGTTCTTGGGTAAAATATTCTGTAGACTTCTCTTAGGTCCATTTGATGTGTGATATTTAATTCAGATGTTTCCGTTTATTCTTTGGTCAGATTACCTGTCTTGGAGAAAGTGAGGTAATGAAGTCATCTACTATTACTGGTTTGAAGTTAATGTGTGTTTTGCAGTCTAGTAGTACTGTTTGTATGAAACTGGGTGCACCAGAGTTTGGTGCACATGCATTCATGATTGTGGTGTCTTCTTGTTGATTGTTCCCTTGATCAGAATGTAGTGATCATCTTTATCTCTTTGGTGTGCTACACACACATACCCTTAATTTAAGGAAACTTTATTCTATAATCCTGTTGAAGATCTGACTAATGCTTTGATCTGAGATTCTCCTTCCTCTAAGCCTATGACATTTATATTTGACCTTTTTGTGGTGTCCTACAGTTCCTGCATACTCCATTCTTGTGTTATTTTAAATTTTTCTTATTCTTTGCATGAGTAGTCCAATCCTTCAACTTTGCCATTCAGTCTTGATATTCTGTTTTCCATTTCATTCATTCTCTTGGCGAAGCTTTCTCTTGTGTTTTCAAATTGACTTATTTTTTCAGTTCATTTTTCATTTTAGCCTGTTTTCTTCAATCTCTCTCTCTCTCTCTCTCTCTCTCTCTCTCTCTCTCTCTCTCTCTCTCTCTCTCTCTCTCTCTCTCCTCTCTCCACTTTTCAAATCCTGAATTGTATTTCATTAACCATATATTAGTATTTTCTTTAACTTCAGGCAGAAATTTATCCCTAATTTCTTTGAGTTTTGTGCATTCTTTAAATTTGTTGAATTCTTCGATCATGTTTATGATTGCTCTTTGAAATTCTGTGTCTACCCTTGGTTTCCTATAGAGAGTACTCATTGTAGATTATTATTTTCCTGTTGTTGTTTGGGTACATGAGTTTCTTTTGTTGATTGTGATTCTGGTATGAAACTTAAGTCTTCCTTTGCCAAGTTGAAGGGGGTCTCAGGCAGGAAGAGCATGAGGAGGTTTGATTCTGTTTGTATTATTGATGTAGTTTGGTTGCTTTCTGATGGGATATTAAAAATTAATTGGTTTGGGCTTCAGGTACTCATCTTTGATTTTATATTTAAGGAACCAAATGGATTCAGAGAGGTTACTAAGGAGCTCTCCAAGAGTCCAAAGGAGCTCTGAATATTTATTGGCCCTCCTGTAGCTTCAGCAGGATGGGGCCAAGGCCCAAGGAGAGGGGATAAAAACATTGTGTTGGCTTCTACTAGCCAACTGGGAAGCCTAGGCCCTGACACAGTCGGAGGGACCAGAGATGGTCTTAAAGCAGAGGGATAACTGTGACAGGATTTGGGCAATTCATCCCTGGAAGGTAAGTTACTCTCAAGCAATCTCAGAGGTATGGGTTCAAGGCCCAAGGAAAGGGGGTGGGAATCGGGTGCCGTGGAGCAGCAGGAGGACCTGGCGATGCTCCCAAAGCGGGAGATGGCTGGTAGAAGGCGGATAACTCACCCTGGAGGCCAACTCAGGCACTCCCAAGCCATCTCAGAGGAGCAAGTCCCCCAAATTTTTCATATTCTTTGCCTGAGTTGTCCAGGTCTTCAATATTGTCATCCAGTCTTGATA
Source organism: Rhizomys pruinosus (assembly GCA_009823505.1). Taxonomy (NCBI): domain Eukaryota; kingdom Metazoa; phylum Chordata; class Mammalia; order Rodentia; family Spalacidae; genus Rhizomys; species Rhizomys pruinosus. Next base: position 743,480 of record VZQC01000538.1, read on the forward strand.
ATCTGTTTTCTATTTCATTCATTTTGCCGGCCTGGCTTTCTGTTATCATTTCAAGTTGGATTATTTACATTTTCAATTCTATCTTTATTTTGTGAATTCACTTTTCAAGTGGTGTATTGTTTTTGTCATTTCATTAAGCCATATATTCCTATTTTCTTGAGCTTATTCCTATCTTGTTTGATTTTGTGTGTGTTTTAAAGTTGTTCAACGCTTTGATCATGTTTATGATTGCTCACTTAAATTCTGTGTCCTAGTGGTCCTCTGCATATTTCTCATAATACACTTCTATAAGACTAGTGGATTTTGGTGGGGACATAGTCTCTCTTTTTTTAGTCTCTCTTTTTTTCATATTATTTGTGGTTTTGGCATATAGATTTCTTTGGTTGGCTGTGTGTCTGACTTGAAATTCTAGCGTACTTGATTATGTTTGTATTGTTGATGAAGCTCTGTTGCTTTCTGACAGTTAGTTGGTTTCTGCTTCAGGTTCTCACTTTTGATTTTTTATTAGCAGAAGAGATGCTTCCAAGCAGAACAAAGGGACATATGCCCAATTCGAGGTTATGGGGATCCCCAGTGGCTTCATTCTGACAGGCAGGATGATCAGGAGGGGCCCTAGGGACATGTTGGGGTGGGGACAGCATGGGGGTGTCTAACTAAATAGGCAGAGCAAATGTGGGCACTGAAACAGGAGAATGTATCTGGCCTTGGTGCAAGGAGATCAAAACATGGTAGGCTGTGTCTCAGGCAGGAAGGAGCTTAGGCCCAAAGCAGGAATGGCCACAGCATGGGAAAGAGAGAATATAGTTGGTCAGGGTACAAGGATATCAAGACAGACTCTATGAGGTCTTACCAGGTAATTCTGCCTGTCTCAGGCAAGACAACCAGGAGGGTCCTAGGACAATGTGATGTATGTCTAACCAGCTAGGCAGAGTAAATGCAAGCACTGAATGAGGGCATGTAGCTGGCGCGGGTGCAGAAGAAACAAGACAACCAGGAGGGTCCTAGGACAATGTGATGTATGTCTAACCAGCTAGGCAGAGTAAATGCAAGCACTGAATGAGGGCATGTAGCTGGCGCGGGTGCAGGAGAAACAAGACAACCAGGAGGGTCCTAGGACAATGTGATGTATGTCTAACCAGCTAGGCAGAGTAAATGTAAGCACTGAATGAGGGCATGTAGCTGGCGCGGGTGCAGGAGAAACAAGAGCCAGCGGCAAGGCCTGGTCTAGGAGGCGAAAATTCTGTCTGCCTCAGGCAGGAAGAGCGTGAGGAGATCTGAGCCCAGGGCAGGAATGTAGACACCTTGGTGAGAAAGAATGTAGCTAGTCAGGGGCTCTGCAGAATTCAACACATGGTGTTTTTATAGAAGGCAAAAATGCATTGTGACAACAGCAATAAAACTGTAAAAAAATTATAGACTTCTCAACTGTATGTCAGCTTTATCCCAAAAATTACTTAATAATAACAGTTAAGCTAAATAATAATCTCATTCCATTTACATCTAAAACTGAGTCAATGATGGAATTGACTTAATGGAATTCATCCTAGCATCTCTGTAATTGTTACCGCACGATTAAAAAATTCCTCCCCATATATTGAATAAAGTTTTTAAAGAAAACTATACCATACCAGAGTCTGATGATTAGTCTGTATAATGTATCTAGTAACTTCATTAGTTGTCTGTAGTAGGTACTTTACCAGAATTAATTTTGAAAGAGAACAGCCTTGTAGCCATCCTTCTTATTTTGTTCAGAATATTATTTATTAAGCAGAAGATGTACCATGCCAGGTTTTATTCATTTCAAAGCAGATTATACTAGGTGAGTAAATTGTATATCAAGACAAAAAGCTCTGTGTTTCATCAACAGGTCCGCAAAACAAATATTTCCTTTATGACACGGTGTGATAGCCAATGAATTGAGCCTTTGTGAATTTTAATATTGTCTGTCATGCATTTTCATGAAAGAATGACTGATGATAATTCCTATTACTAGATCATTTGCATATTGAATCTCAATTTTTTTTTACTTTTTGTCTTTTTACTAAGATCTCGTTTTTTACCTAAAGTACAATTTCTCAGGCCTTACTGATTTTTGTTTTCTCAAGGTCAGTTGAGGATCTGATCCTCAGGGGTCACTCAGGGTTTTTTTTTTGGGGGGGAGGCCAGCTCCTTTTGGCTTTTCATTTACCAGTTCCATCCACTCAAGGACAAAGTCAGGTCTTTTTAGACCAGGCTTCCCTTTTTGAAGCATGAGCAGACTCTCCTCTTTATAGACTGGACACTGGCTGAAGTCCCATTTATGGGTCTCCAAGACCTCCCTGCACAGGAAGGCATTTGCGGGACATTTCAAGAGATGTCCCCATGCATAGTTCCCTGGGACTTAGTTGTCCTCTGAGAGCAAGGAACAAAGTTATCCCTTAAGTCCCTCTGCCAAATTGATATGGGTATTAAGTATGATCGTTAAGCATCCAGAAAGGCTAAGTTATAACAGCCTGATACTTTTAATTTGCTATATAATATTTTAGAAAAGGCTTGGACAAAAGCTCAAGCAGCCTTCTATAAGAATTACCAAGAAGCACTCTCATAAAATAAATACTGTGGTTAGACACAATGTCATGGCAAACTCGTTTTTTTTCTCATTCTTTTGATTTTATATTACTCTAAAATATGCATGCATGCCCTCCACCCATATACCAAAATTCCAAAGTCAAAAAATAAATGGTAGGTTAATTATAGAACCTATTAAGGGATTCACAATATAAGAGCACAGCTGCTTTCAGATCATGAGGAATATAACATTAACATTGCTCAGTTTGCCTTACAACTAGGTACTTGGTGCTAGCATCTACAGATGAGGGGTACCATTTGTCATTTGTTTTTCTGGGACTGTGTTATTTAATATCTTCTAGTTCCATCCATTTACCTGCAAATTTCATGATGCCATCTTTCTTTACTGTTGCATAGAACTCCATTGTGTAGATGTACCACATTTTCTCTACCCACTTGTCAGTTGAGGGGCACTTGGGCTGGTTCCAGCTCTTTGCTATTGTGAAGAGAGCTGCAATAAACATGGCTGTGCATGTATCTCTGCAGTAAGATGAGTCTTGTGGGTACATACCCAGGAGTGGTATGGCTGGGTCAGGTGGCAAGTTCATCCCAAGTCTTCCAAGGGTTCTCCACACTGCTTTNTTCCCACCAGCAGTGGATGAGGGTTTCCCTTTCTCAACAACCTCTCCAGTATTTGGTATCATTTGTTTTCTTGATCCTGGCCAGTCTTTTTTTTTTTTTTTTTTTTGGTCTTTTTGAGACAGGGTCCCTCTGTAGACCAGGCTGGCCTTGAACTCACAAAGATCCGCCTGCCTCTAGAGTGCTAGGATTAAAGGCCTGGCATGATCCAAGCCAGTCTTATCAGAGTGAGATGATATCTTAAAGTTGTTTTAATTTGCATTTTGTTAATTATTAGTAATGTTGAACATGTTTTAATATGATTCCCAGCCATCTTTATTTCCTCACTGGTGAAATCTCTGTTCAGCTCTTTGCTCCATCTTTTGAGTAATTCATTTGTATAGATATTCTTTTGGCAGAAGCACTTAAAAGCAGTTACCTGACAGCCTTGACCCCTGCTGTTTCTCACAGACCTGTGAAAGTCTGGACTGTCCTTTGATCTCTCAGGAAAGAACTTTGATCTGGATTATAGCCTGAGATTCTCTTGCCCAATTACCTGCCCCAGCCCCTAATTGTGTGTTCATGACCTGGCCCATGCCTGGGTTAGTATAAAAGCCTTGGGTTCCAACATTAAAGTTGAGTCTATTCCCTCAGGCGTTCTCTGAGTCCATGTCTCTATGTCTGTCCTTGTCTTTCTATTCCATCAGGTAAAATCCCTTGCAGTACTCTCCCCTCTCCTTGCCAGGAACTAAGCGTAATGGTTGTCTGCCTCCAGGCGGGGGACAGCCTTGGAGTTCCCAAGGAGAGAAGAACAGCAAACAGCATGTGGATGTCGTCCAGGTGTGTATAAAGGACTATTCAGATGACTATAAACTCCAACAGTTGGAACCCAGATTGTGGGCCTTCGATTTCCACTAAAGACAGAGGAAGAGGAATAAGGTATTTCCACCAGTTGTCTCTCTCAGCCCTTTTTCCCCCCACGCAAGGGAAAAATCTCCAAGGGTTTTACTGTGAATACAGGGAGTTACGCCTCACCCCATCCACGATCAGGGTAGCTAGTGACCAGTTGTGGTCTATTTCCATGGAAAAAAATATTTTTTTCCACAAGAGATTAATCTTTGAATCTGCTTTCAGTCTCCTCTATATGGCCAGGTTGGCACATCTCCATGGAAAAAATTCTCTTTTCACGTGAGATAAGTCTCTTTCCCTATTACCACTAGCATTTCCTATCTTTCTATATCATGGGTAACAGTCACACCAATCAAAAACCAAGCGGCTGTGGCGGCAGCTCCACTACAGTCCCGGCTAACAGAGGGGCCAGCAGCACGCCCCAGGTGCATGGAAGAGCCAGAGCGCTGGGCTGGGGGCTGACGGGACCCGCGGGGGGCCATGTGGGGACCCAGATGAGACCATAGTCAAGACCAGGGCCAGGCACAGCTGGCAGCCATGAGGACCCTCGCTCAGCCTGCGCCACCGCCAATGCTGCCACAGCTGCCTCAAGCACCAGCCTGCACACTGCCTTAAAGAGACAGGAGCACCTTCATCCTTAGATACAGAAAGACTATATCAGACCAGTTAGGACTAACACCTTCTTTTACAGGTGTTTCCTGTTAATGTAGCCCCAACTCGGAGCCACAAAATTATAACAAAATCATTTTCAGGAAAGGAAAATGTAGCATCCATTGCCTGCATCTAGCACACACCAGATTCGAGTTCAGGACTACATTTTCCAGAATTCTTTGGGTCTGTCACCAAATGAAAAATTTCAATATGATTCCAGATCTCTTTTTGATTCAGGTTTTTCCAAAAAATATTCAGAAAAACTGTACCCTTGAACTTTATCATGTTCTTTCTCATGATACTTATTCAGAATTGAGGTAATTGTAGTGTTCCTTGCTCATCAATTTTTATCTCGAGATAATATTTGATAAAGGCCATTTAAAATCTGTAGCATGCTTCTCTAAAGCTGATACATGGGTTCCCAAGAACATCTTTAAACAAGTTGTCTTATCGCCACTCCTCCTGCAGGTATCCCAACTTAGGGGCAAGGAGCCCTTACCTTTTGTGGGGCCTTGGATCCCCTGGCCAACATCCCCCTGGTAGAACAATCCATTGCTGATGTCAGAGCTCCTGCATTAATATACTTTGTCTAAGTGCATAGCCCAAGGACTTTAGTATTATATTTGGTTCTGAACAGAGTATAATCCTTTTCACAGTTCTTATGTCTATTAGTCAATTAAAGAAGGCATTTTTACCGGTTTTATAAGAGATTACCTCTATAATAGTTGTCTCCAATTTACAGTTGGA
>VZQC01000538.1:750557-806884 GCA_009823505.1 Rhizomys pruinosus
AATAAACATGGCCGTGCATGTATCTCTGTGGTGGCGTAAGTCTTGAGGGTACATGCCCAGGAGTGGTATGGCTGGGTCGGGTGGCAAGTTCATTCCAAGTCTTCCAAGGGTTCTCCACACTGCTTTCCATAGTGGCTGTACGAGTTTACATTCCCACCAGCAGTGGATGAGTGTTCCCCTTTCCCCACAACCTCTCCAGCACTTGGTATCATTTGTTTTCTTGATCCTAGCCAGTCTTATTGGAGTAAGATGATATCTTAAAGTGGTTTTGATTTGCATTTCCTTAATGATTAGTGATGTTGAGCAGTTCTTGAGGTGTTTCTCAGACATCTCTAATTCCTCGCTTGTGAAGTCTCTGTTCAGTTCTTTGCTCCATCTATTGAGCGGGTCGTTTGTTTTCTTTTTTCTTTGTTTTTTGAGTAGTTTATATATTCTGGAAATCAATGCTTTGTCAGATGTATCTGCAGTGAAGGTTTCCTCCCACTCTGTGGGATTTCTCTTCACTTCCTTGATTGTTTCTTTTGATGTACAGAAGCTTTTGAGTTTAATGAGGTCCCATTTGTCAATTGTCGACCTTAATTCTTGTGCAGCTGCTGTCTGATTTAGGAAGTCTTTTCCTACGCCTATGTCTTGTAGTCTGCTGCCAACTTTTTCTTCTATCACCTTCAGAGTTTGGGGTTTCACGTTGAGGTCTTTGATCCATCTGGAGTTGACTTTTGTATAGGGTGAGAGGTAGGGGTTTAACTTTATTCTTCTACAAGTGGTGATCCAGTTTTGCCAACACCACTTGCTGAAGATGCTGTCTTTCCTCCATTGTGTCTTCTTGGCCCTCTTGTCAAATATGAGGTGGCTGAAATTGCATGTGCTCAAATTTGGATCTTCAGTTTTGTTCCATTGGTCAACAGGTCTGTTTTTGTGCCAGTACCAAGCTATTTTTATGACAATAGCCCTTTAGTATAGTTTGAAATCTGGTATAGAGATCCCCCTGTATTGCTCTTTTCACTCAGGGTTTCTTTGGCTATTCGGGATCTTTTGTTATTCCATGTGAAATTACGGACTTTTTTTCCAAGCCTGTGAAGAAAGTCTTGGGGATTTTAATTGGGATCGCATAGAATCTGTATATTAGTTTGGGTAGAATGGACATTTTTACTATATTAATTTTTCCAATCCATGAGCATGGGAGGTTTTTTCCCATCTTCTGATGTCTTCTTCAATTTCCTTCTTCAGGGGTTTAAATTTTTTTATAGAGATCTTTGGTGTCTTTGGTTAGTTTTGTTCCTAGGTATCTTATTGTTTTTGAGGTTACTGTGAGTGGGAAGGTCTCCTTTTACAAGGTTTAGAACAGGTTATTTGTTTTGCAATAAATATCTCCATAGTTTTTTAAAGGTACTTTTAAAAGACAACTATTTGAAACATTTCTAATCCAATCATGAAACTAGAAAACAAAATTTTGCCTTTTTCACACACACATGCACACACACACACACACACACACACACGCACACATGAAATATGATGTCAAAATGTTTAATGTTTTTTCAGACCAGGTCTCCCTGTAGCCCCAGCTGGCCTGGATCTCACTATGTAGAGCTGGCCTTGAACTCACAGAGGTCCACCTGCCTCTGCCTCCCAAGTGCTGGGATTCAAAGCCTGCACCACCATGCCTGGCTTAAAATGTTTAATTTTTTTCTGTCTTTTTGAGACAGGGTATCCCTATAGCCCCAGCTGTCCTGGAACTTGCTCTGTAGACCAGGCTGGACTTGGTCTACAGATCCACCTGCCTCTGCCTCCCAAGTGCTAGGATTAAAGGCGTGTGCCACCACACCCAGCTAACATGTTTAATTTTTAAACTTTATTTTTATGTGTTCTGGGGAGTCTCTTGGAGTACCCTGACCAACAACTCAAAAGGAAGCTTCTCCTCTCTGGCAATATGTTTCTTGTTACACAGCCTTCGTGGATGTACATGTGCTCATGTTCAGGTATTGTGTGTGATTTTTGGTGGGAGGATTAAGCTTTATTTCTCTCTCCTCTCTCTCCCTGTCTAAGTTGCTCCTCTTTCCACAGTTAAACTGGTCCCATTTTCCCCTTGATGATTCCTATCCCCTATTATCCTCCCTCTCTTGGTATCTAATACCTGCCTCCTACTATCCCCCTCTTGGGCTCTTTCCCTTTACCTCCATGATTCCTTTCAATTTTCCTGGCTCTTACTGTTACATCAGGATACATCCTCATGTATAAGGAATTTAGATCCTCAACAGGTTAATGAATCTCACATATCAGGGGAGGCCATCTGCCTCACTCATCCCACCACATCAAATACTAATATCGTCTAGAAACACCCTCATAGAGATACCCAAGTGTATGAGTAGGATTTTTTATCATCCTTCAAAAAAGATGAACATATGTTGCTTGCTTTTATGAGTCTGTGTTACCTCACTCAGTATAACAGTTTCTACTTCATCCATTTACCTGAAATTTCACTTTCATCTTTCCTTGCTGCTGTAAAACTCCAAGTGTAAATGTACTACATTTTCATTATTTGTCAGTTGAAGGATATTTAGTTTGTTTGAATTTCTTAGGTATTGTGAAAAGAGCAGCCACAGACATGGTTGTACAAGTATCTCTGTAATAGGATGAGTCCTTTGGGTATATGCCAAGAAGCGGCAGTAACGATCATATGGTAGACTTTTAGGTTTTTTTGGTCTTTTCGAGACGGGGTCTCCCTTAGCCCCAGCTGTCCTGGAACTCACTCTGTAGACCAGGCTGTCCTTGAACTCACAAAGATCCACCTGCCTCTGCCTCCCAAGTGCTAGGATTAAAGGCACGTGCCACCACACCCAGGAGATTTTTAGTTTTATGAGTTCTCCATGCTGCTTTCCACAGTGATTGCATGAGTTTGCAATCCCTCCATCAGTGAATGAGCATTTCCTTTTCTCCACATCCTCACCACCATTTGCTATTTTTGTTTTCTTGATCTTAGTCAATTTGGCTGGGGTAAGTAAAATGAAATCTTAATGTAGTTTTTATTTGCATTTCTCTAATAAAGATGTGGAGCACTTTTTAAGGTGTTTCTGAGCCACTTTTATTTCTGCATTTGAGAACTCTCTGTTTAGATACTTGTTCATATTTTATTTGAGCCTTTTATTTTCTTGTTCCTTTTTTTTAGTTCTTTGCATATTCTGGATATTAATCCTCTGTAGGATATGTAGCAGGTAAAGCATTTATTACCTATCAAGAGCTTGAAGGTAAGATCCTGTTGATACAGACAGGACATGATTCAGATACAGAATTTGGAACGACGAAGCTTGGAACCGAGCTGGAGGCCTTTTCCCTGAAAACTAGCTCTCATAATTCTAGAGAATACCATGCAAGCTGCTAAGGGAGAAAATCAATCAATGATCCAACCCAGCTCCAAAACCTGATGACCAAAACAACTGGGACAGCAAACTTTCTATTGGTGCACATTTTATCTGGGGGATAATCAACATCTGGCATTCAGTTTTCTGTGCTGCCTCTTCTGCCATACCTCCCCTCCATGACAGACTGTTTTCCCTCTGGAACTCGAAGCTGAATAAACTCTTCTTTGTATAAGTTCCCTTTGTGGAAGTGTTTATCAAAGCAATTTTGAAAATTTCAAACAAATTTCAAGTCTTAGTAGATTTTAGGGGCAAAGCCACTGAATGTGATCTCAATACCCTCTCTCACCTTCTGCGCTTGGCAAATGCCTTCATCAATTCTTTAATTCTTTAATGGGCTTAATTAAGAATTCTCCAAGTGGGGCTGGAGAGATGGCCTACAGTTAAGAGTGCCGACTGCTCTTACAGAGGACCCGGGTTCGATCCCCAGCACCCACATGGCGGCCGAGAACCGTCTGAGACTCCAATTCCAGGAGAACTCCAGCTCCAGGGGAATCCGAGACCCTCTTCTGACCTCCGCGGCATTGCACGACACGGGTGCACAGACCTGCATGCAGACAGTACATTCATACACATACAGAAATAAATGAAAAAAAAAAAAAAAGAATTCTCCAAGTAAGGAAACTGTAAAATATACAGCATCTTTTTTCCAACAAGTCTTCCGTCTACTTCTATATCTCTCTCTCTGTGTGTGTGTGTGTGTGTGTGTGTGTGTGTGTGTGTGTGTTTGTGTGTGTTTCCAACTGCATTTAATCAGAGGTGCTCACAGGGGTGGGAGGTTATTTACTTGAACAAGAGCAATTTATGAGAGAATGCACTATTAAGGAGTATAACACCCCCTGCCCCCAACAATTAACTGCCTACAGCAGTTTAAAGACAAAAGGGGAATACAGATTAGAAAAGAACAAGATAGTAGATGCAAATCAAAATACATGAGTAATTTCATAATTATATGCAATGTATTTCTGATGTATACACATGACAGGTAAAAATTGAACTTAGCAGGCAAAATGTTTTATTTATTTTTTGCACCAACATATTTATTTATTTTTTAAGGGATTCACAATATAAGAGCACAGTTGTTTTCAGATCACATTAACGTTGCTCAGTTTGCCATACAATTAGGTAATTGGAGCTAGCGTCCACAGGGGAGGGATACCATTCGTCGTTTGTTTTTCTGGGACTGTGTTACTTCATTCAGCATGAAAACTTCTAGCTCCATCCATTTACCCGCAAACCTCATGATGTCATCTTTCTTTACTGCTGCATAGAACTCCATTGTGTATATGTACCACATTTTCTCTACCCACTTGTCAGTTGAGGGGCACTTGGGTTGGTTCCAGCTCTTTGCTATTGTGAAAGAGCTGCAATAAACATGGCTGTGCATGTATCTCTGCTGTAAGATGAGTCTTGTGGGTACATACCCAGGAGTGGTATGGCTGGGTCAGGTGGCAAGTTCATTTTGATTCTTCCTAGGGTTCTCCACACTGCTTTCCATAGTGGCTGTACAAGTTTACATTCCCACTAGCAGTGGATGAGTGTGCCCCTTTCCTCACAACCTCTCCAGCACTTGGTATCATTTGTTTTCTTGATCCTAGCCAGTCTTATTGGAGTAAGGTGATATCTTAAAGTCATTTTAATTTGCATTCCCTTAATTATTAGTGACGTTGAACACTTTTTAAGATATTTCTTAGCCATCTCTAATTCCTCACTTGTGAAGTCTCTGTTCAGCTCTTTGCTCCATCTTTTGAGTGATTCATTTGTTTTCTTCCTTGTTTTTTGAGTAATTTATATATTCTGGAAATCAATGCTTTGTCAAGATGTATCTAAAGTGAAGTTTTCCTCCCATTCTGTGGGTTTTCTCTTCACTTCCTTGATTGTTTCTTTTGATGTACAGAAGCTTTTGAGTTTAATGTAGTACATAAGATGTGCATAGCACTATCAGTGGAATGGACCTAATAGATAGTTATAGGTCACTAAACAAAACAACAGCAGAACATCCAGTCTTTCAAAATATATCTGAAATATTATCCAGCTAAAATGTATGCTGAGTGAAAAGTATAAGATGAATGGATAGCATATATCATCTGACCATAACAGAATTAATTAAAATATAAAGCTAATATAAAATTCCAATGATTTGAAAATAAAGATAAAATACTTTTAAATAACTCATTGGCAAAATAAACAATATATTAGGAAAATTAGGAACTGGCTGAAAAATATTTCAAAAGCTTTAAATATTTTTAGAAAAATAAATTATAGCTTTAAAAGCTGTGTTAAGGTGTGTGGATAGATGGCTCAGTGGTTAAAAGCACTGTCTGCCCTTGAGGAGGACCCAGGCTTGATTCTCAGCACCCACATGGTGGCTATTGACCATTGATAACTCCAGTTCCAAGGAAATCCAATGCCTTCTTCTGACTTCTCATGCACTGCAGGACATAGGTACATTTATACACATGCAGACAATATACACATCCACATAAAATGAAAATAATAAAATATTTTAAAGTGTATATATATATTTTCATTGAGTCTCCTTTATTTACTATTTTAAAAATATAATTCTTCATGCCCACTTTAGTTGGTGATATTAAAAATATAATATTTTTATTATGGATGACAGCTTTTGGAGCACTATGGACAGGGCCTCTGAGGAGACACTCTATAGCCCCTCCCTAAATGTGGGGCTCTTGGACGAGTTTAGCCATCTAGTAATTTTCCACTAGCAGCTTCCCAGCACTGAAATAGTCACAAGGAGTTTGAAGTCCGTTGTGACTTATCACAGGAGGTGTTGCAAATGTTTGCCTTAAGTAAAGATCTGTATCTGCACATTCTTTCCAATATGTAAGCACTGAGGTGCCTGTGGTTTGGCAATGCTTTGCATTCCCTACCCTTTATATTCTACTTGTGTTCCTACAATAAATGAGACTTGATCAGAACCTGTCTTGTCTCCATTCCTTGCATCTCTTGCCCCTTACCCTCACTCCTTCTCTTCCAGGACCCCATAGACTGACCTGCGGGATGGGTCACCTAAAAATAGCTTGGATTTTTTTAATAATCAAAATAATCTCTGTGGTATTTCATTTGTTGATTTTTTTTTGAGGGAGGTGGTTCAAGACTAAATGGAAATAAATCCTATAAGCTCCTGGGACCCTGTTCATAGGAACCTACAGCATTGGTATCAGCATGCACAAGACCCATGCAAACTCAGCTGGACAAAAACCCAGCATATAACTGCAGAGCCCAAACTTGGCTGATGGTTGTCAGGCCAGAAAGACCTGGGCTTCTTTAAGAAAGGGACTCCTGGATAGGCTGACCAGAGCTCAGGTATGAACTGGTATTGAGGAGTAGGAGGGGAGAGTAGTTTGGCACAACAGACCCTAGCACAAATGATGGACTGTGTGAACTCATGGGGGTGGAGGGGAGAGTGGCTGTGAGAGGGTGCCTATGGAGAAGTGGGTATAAAGGCGATTAAGACGGATTGAAAATTTATGTATGAAACATATAAAAATTTAATTAAAAAGTATCTGTATATGTTTTTAAAGAGTTGTGTCAAGAAAGAATAAAGTTCTAAAACTATGCTATAATTAGCTACTTTAAAAAGTCAATGCAAAATAATGAGCAAATTTATACCAGTCAGTTTGCTAACACATACAAAGTGCCCTTAAATAAAAATCATCTTACTGGATCTGAGATCTCCTGAGACCAGCTGAAGCAAGCACAGGTAGGTAGGTAGGAGCTGGGTGCTTCAGCAAGGCAGATTGTTGATTGACTTAATCTAGTTAATCCTTTAATCCAGTTGTCTTTTGTGGCCGTGGGGGCAGAGTTATTCTCCCAGCTGGTATAAAAGGTAGGGTTGTGTGATTCTTGAGATCTGAGATTTCCCAAGACCAGCTGAAGTGCAGGTACCGAGGCGTCCCCCCACTAACTGGAATTACTAAGGCATCTGAAGGAGGCAAGCAAAGCAAGCCTTCAACACAGTGAAGAGTCATTTAGGACTCACTTTAGAATACAGGCAAGGAGAAGCCCATATGCCAGGAACACGAAGAAGAGACAACACAGGAAAGGGGCAGAATAATCCTGCACCAAACTCTACCAACCCTATGGAAGATTCCTACAGTGAGATCCCCTGGGGATGGCCCAGAGCACAGATATCAGAAACACAATTGTGAACATACTTAAAGAACTACAAGATTATAAAGACCAAATCAAAGAACTAAGAAAAGAGAATGAAGAACTCAAGAAGGACCTAGAGAGAGAGAATGACAAACTCCGGAAGGAAGTAGAAACACTGAAAAGATCCCATGCTGAAAAAGATAAGGAAACCAACCAGCGAAGCAAAGAGCTACAGGAAGAGATTGAGAAGCTCCAAAAAGAAGTAGAAATACTAAAGAAATCAGAAGAGGAAATGAAAAAGGAAATCAAACACTCATCCATTCAAGAGGAAAGGAATGGAAAAAGCCTCAGAAGCAGAATGGAGGAAGCAGAACAAAGAATATCAGACCTGGAAGATAACACAGAACAACTAAAAACCTCAAGGAAAGATTATGAAAAATTTAAAAATACACAAAAGTGGAACAACCAGGAACTGTGGGACACTATGAAAAGATCAAACCTCCGCATCATAGGAATAGAGGAAGGAGAAGAATCCCAAGAGAATGGTATTGATCAGATCTTCAACAGAATAATAGATGAAAACTTCCCCAAACTAAAAAAAGACAAACCAATACAAATACAAGAAGCACATAGAACTCCAAACAGACAAGATCAGAAAAGAAATTCTCCACGCCACATCATAGTTAAAATGCTGGACACCCAAAACAAAGACAAAATCCTTAAAGCCACAAGAGAAAAACAACAAGTGACCTATAAGGGGAAACCTATCAGAATTACAACTGACTTCTCAATGCAAACTATGAAAGCAAGAAGAACCTGGAGCAAAGCATTCCCAGTGTTAAGGGACAATAGATGCCAACCCAGGTTACTATACCCAGCAAAAATGTCAATTATAGTTGAAGGAGAGAGAAAAACCTTCCATGACATAAACAACTTGAAAGAATACATGTCCGGAAAACCAACCCTTCAGAGAATACTTGAAGCAATTCAAAGAACAGAAGAAAGGAGCAACCAACCCCAGGCAACTAGAAGGAGAAATCAATAAAAGCATAACTGCAGAAGTAGAAACCTAAATCAAAACCGCAGATGGATAATAAGGCAAAAGGAAGCAACACAAACCTATCAGTCATAACCTTAAATATTAATGGACTAAATTCCCCAATCAAAAGACATAGACTGGGAGACTGGATTAGGAAACAGAATCCATCGATATGCTGTCTGCAAGAAACACATCTTACCTTCAAGGACAGGCACCACCTTAAAGTGAAGGGATGGAAAAAAATATTCCAAGCAAATGGTACCAAAAAGAAAGCAGGTGTTGCTATTTTAATATCGGATAAAATAGACTTCAAAGTAAAAGAAATCAGAAGAGACAAAGAAGGCCATTACATTTTCATCAAAGGAACAATCCACCAAGAAGATTTCACAATTATGAATATATATGCCCCAAATTCTGGTGCACCAAACTTTATAAAGACAATTCTCCAGGACCACAAGTCACAGACTAACCCCAGCACACTCATAGTGGGAGATTTCAATACCCCACTGAGTCCTTTGGATAGGTCAACAGGACAAAAAATAAACAGAGAGACATCTGAACTGAACGATATGATACACCAAATGGACCTCATAGACCTCTACCGAACATTCCATCCTAATACCAGAGAATACACTTTCTACTCAGCACCCCACGGAACATTCTCCAAAATCGACCACATCCTGGGACACAGAAGAAACCTCTACAAATACAAAAAGATTGAAATAATTTCATGCATCCTGTCAGACCACAGTGCAATGAAGCTCAACATCAACACCAGGACAAGCCCTCCTGCCTACAAGAACACATGGAGACTAAACAACACACTCTTGAATAATGAATGGGTCAAGGAAGAGATAAAGAAAGAAATAAAAGCATTCCTGGAACTGAATGACAATGACAATACAACACAACAAAACCTATGGGATACCTTAAAAGCAGTCCTAAGAGGGAAGTTTATAGCCCTGGGTGCCTACATTAGAAAAACAGAAAGAGCACAAGTGAATGATCTAACACTACAGCTAAAAGCACTTGAGAGGCAACAACAGATGAACCCTAAATGCAGCAGACAGGAAGAAATAACAAAAATCAGAGCAGAAATCAATGAAATAGAAACAAAGAAAACAATACAAAAAAAAAGAAGACATTATGCTGAGTGAAGTAACACAGTCCCAGAAAAAAAAAAAATGACGAATGGTATCCCTCATCTGTGGATGCTAGTGCCAATTACCTAGTTTAAGTATTTTTTGTGTATGGCCCCTTGAGCTTTTGTCCAAAGCAGTTGGGAGTGATGCATATTGGAAACAACAACAACAACAACAACAACAACAGAAAGGACTGCATCAAAACCTGAATGAAACAGTGAACTTCTGCTCAAAACTGTCAACTCCCACATGGAGAATATTGAGAAAGACTGAGAAAGAGATGACAAACATGTTTGGCAGAATGCATGAGCTGTGGTGGGGTGGGGGAATGGGGGGGGATACGGGTTTAGATTTTATAAAAAATATATAAATAAATAAATTTTAAAAAATCTTATTAAAATGCACACAAGAAGCACAAAATCAATAGCTTTTTAGCATCATATTTGTCACAGAAACTTCCACCCAAAGAAAATATCTGGACTAGATGAATTCACTTTTAAACTCTTTCAAACATTTGGAAATGTAGCAAGGGCCTATAATATAAATTTTTTGAAAAGAGAAGAGAGGCCAGGCATGGTGGCACATGCCTTTAATCCCATTACTCTGGAGGCAGAGGCAGGCTCTGTGAGTTCCAGGCCAGCTGGGACTAAAAGGAGACACTGTCTCAAAAAGAGAAAAAAAAAAGAGGAGAAAGGAACATTTTTTAATTTGTATTATGAAGGTAGAATAATCAAAATACCAAAATCCAATATGGCTATTTCAAGGACAGAGATACACACACACACACACACACACACACACACACACACACACACACACAAGAGCGTGCACATCTAATCCAGCAATGCATAGAAAGAGTAATAGCTCATCAAGTTGGCTTTACTTCAGAAATGCAAGAATGCAAAGCTTATTTAAAATTATTTAATTCACCATAAAAGAAAAAATTAGGAAAACATTCAACTAAATTCTATGACTGTTCATAAAAAAATCCAGGAGACAGCAGACCACAGCATGGTGTCCAGGTGAGCTGAAACTGCCTGGAGGCCCACCACCCCCGGTGGCATGAAAGCACCTGGAAAGCCCCCACCTTGGGTACCAGAGTGCAAAGCAGCATGGCAGGCCAAGGGAGAAAACCACTCTAGCCCCTCCACAAACTCAAGCTGGTGGTGTTGTTGTGGGGATGATCCAGTGGGCACAGTGTTAGTGATTCTGGGCTGCACAGCCAGTGTAGGGGAACTGCCTGGCAGGAAGCACAGTGAGTGACCAACCAGTTCTCTATATTAATATTTGAGATTAGCTCCAGAATCCAAACAACAAAACAAACCCACATGCCAAAACACAATGAAAAAACAACATGGTAAAAGCTCATAATAAATCCACTGGGAACTCTACCAGTCCTATAGAAGATTCCTACTATGAGATCTCCCTGGAAGGAAACCAAGAAAGGGAACTTAGAAGAACAATCATAGATATATTCAAAGAAATCAGAGAATGTAAAGAACAAATCAGAGAAGTAAGGGCAGAGAATGAAAAACTCAGGAAGGAACTAGAAAGAAAGAATCATAAACCCTGGAAAGAACTAGAGGGAGAGAATGATAAACTCCAGAAGGAAGTGGAAACACTGAAAAGATGCCAGGCTGAAATGAAAAAAGAAACTAACCAGTTAAACAAGGAGCTACAAGAAGAAAATGACAAGATCCAAAAGGAAGTGGAAATACTAAAGAATTCACAGGACGAAATGAAAAAGAAATTGAACATTCATCCAATCAGCAGAAAAGGATGGGGAAAAGCCTCAGAAGCAGAATGGATGAAGAAAAAAGACTATCAGACCTGCAGGATAACATGGAACAACTAGAAAGCTCAAGAAAATATTATGAAAACTAAAAACAAACAAACACAAGAGTAGAACAACCAGGAAATGTGGGATACTATGAAAAGTTCCACATCATAGGGATAGAGAAAGGAGAAGAATCCCAAGAAAATAGTATTGACCAGATCTTCAAAAGAATAATAGAAGAAAATTTCCCCAAACTGAAAAAAGACAAACTCATACAAAAAAACAAACAAACAAACAAACAAACAACAACATAGAACATCAAATAGACAAGACCAGAAAAGAAAGTCCCCACGCCATGTCATAGTTAAAATGCTAGATGCTCGAAACAAAGACAAAATACTAAAAGCCACAAGAGAAAAACAACAAGTTACATATAAGGGGAAACCCATAAGAATTACATCTGACTTCTCAGTGCAAACTATGAAAGCCAGAAGAATGTGGACCAAGGTATTCCCAGGGCTAAATGACTTTAGATACCAACCCAGATTACTATACCCAGCAAAAATGTCAATTATAGCTGAAGGAGAAAGAAAAATCTTTCATGACATAAACAACATGAAAGAATACATGTCAACAAAACCAGCACTTCAGAGAATACTCAAAGCAATTCAAATAAAAGAGGAAAAGATGAGCTGGAGAGATGGCCTAATGGTTAAGAGCTCTGACTGCTCTTGCAGAGGACCCAAGATCTATCCCCAGCACCCACATGGCAGCTGAGAACTGTCTTTGACTCCAATTCCAGTGGAATCTGACACCCTCTTCTGACCTCCACGGCATTGCACGACATGGGTGCACAAACCTACATGCAGACAGAAGAAAAAAAGAAAATAAAAGAAAAGAGGAAAAGAGCAACTATCCTCACGCAACTAAAAAGAGAAATTAATAAAAGCATAGAAGCTTAAATACAAACCTATACCAAGAACGCAAACAAAAAATAAGGTGAAAGGAAGCACACATCTCTCAATAATAACCTTAAATATTAATGGTCTAAACTCCCCAATCGAAAGACATAGACTGGGAGAATGGATTAGGAAACAGAATCCATCTATATGCTGTCTATAAGAAACCCATCTCACCCTCAAGGACAGACACCAACATAAAGGGAAAGGATGGAAAAAATATTCCAAGTAATGGTACCAAAAAGCAAGCAGGATTTGCTATTCTAATATTACACAAAATAATCCTCAGAGTAAAATTAATCAGAAGAGACAAACAGGGCCACTACATCCTTATCAAAGGAACAATTAACCATGAAGATTTCACAATCCTAAATGTTTATACACCAAACTCAGGTGCACTGAACTTGATAACCACCTGCAGGACCTCAAGACACAGATTAATCCCAGCACACTAACAGTGGGGGACTTCAATACCCCACTGAACCCCTTGGATAGATCAACTGGACAAAAAATAAACAGAGAGACATTGGAATTGAACAATATAATATAACAAATGGACCTCACAGACATCTACTGAATATTCCACCAAACACCAGAGAATATACTTTCTACTCAGCACCTCATGGAACATTCTCTAAAATTGACCACATCCTGGGACACAAAGGAAATCTCAACAAATATAAAAGGATTGAAAATTATCTCATGCATTCTTTCAGACCACAGTGAAATAAAGCTCAATATTAACACCAGAATAAGCCCGACTAGCCACAAGAACACATGGAGACTAAACAATACAATCCTGAATAATGATTGAGTCAGGGAAAATATAAAGAACAAAATAAAAGTATTCATGGAACTAAATTTAAAAGATAATATAACACAACAAAAACTATTCCCACATTAAAAAAAAAACACAGAAAGGGAACAAATAAATGATCTAACACTGCAGGTAAAAACATTTGAGAGAGAATAAATTAACCCTAAACCCAACAGACAAGAAATAATAAAAATCAAAGCAGAAATCAATGAAAGAGAAACAAAGAAAATAATACAAAAAATCAATGTGTTGGTTCTTTGAAAGGATAACCAAGATTGACCTTTAGCCCAGTTAACCAAAAGAACTCCAAATCAATATTATTCATGACAAAAAGGGAATCATCACAACAACAAGAGATCCAGACAATCGTACAAGAATATTTCAAAATCTTATACTCTACTAAATTTGTCAGACAAGAAGAGATTGACAGCTTAAACAGACCCATAATATTTGAGGAAATTGAAAATGTAATTAAAAAACCTCCTAACTAAAAAGAAGTCCAGACCCAAATGGTTTCAAAGCAGAATTCTATAAAACATTTAAAGAGGTCTTACAATCATTACTACTCAAACTGTTCAGAAGGATACAGAGGGAAATCTCTCAAATTCCTTTTATGAGGCCAGCATCACTCTAATACCAAAACCAGGCAAAGACAAAACCCAAAAAGAAAACTATAGACCCATCACATTAATGAACATAGATGCAAAAATTCTCAACAAAATACTTGCAAATAACATACAGACCCACATCAAAAAGATCATCCATCATGACCAAATTGGATTCATACCAGAAATGCAGGGATGGTTCAACATACATAAATCAATAAATATTGAAAAACACATAAATGGACTGAGGTAGGGTGAGGTGTGTGGACATTTTTAAGGTGTTTTAAGAAAACAATTCAGTATTCTACTTCCATTGAAAATAAAATAAACCTATTTTCAAATAAAAAAATGCTGCATTTGTTTTCTTCCTAACTATGCCAGGAGGGATGCTTACGGAAGCTCTTCAGGCTTTGGATACTTGACAGAAATAGAGGAATGAAGGAAGGAACAGACAACACTAGAAAATGATAAATTGCCATGAAAAATAAGCAACCATTGTGGAATTGATGGTATGAGTAGAATAAAATAAAAGCAGGCATAAAACATGAAAGGGAATTGAATGCAGTATGTGAGGTACGCTGTGAGATGATGGTAGACTCTGTTACATATGGTTTCAGAATAACTGCTAAAGGAATTTTAACAAAAATTTCAATACAGAAGTTAAAATATAAAAAATTTATTAAAGATAGTAATTCAGTAAATATTAAGACAAGAAAGGAGGAATAAAGAAATAATAGGTGAAATAAATACCTCTTATCTAAGGGGAGGATTAAACCCAAGTTCATCATTAATCTTATTAATTAGAAATGAACTCTATCTTCATACTGAATAAAAAGTGAAATCCATCTCTGTGTTGGATAACCTCAGTTGTCAGCTTTACATATCCAGGTAGAGGGAACCTCATTTGAGGAATTTTCTCCATTAGATAGGTCTGTGACCTTGTCTGTGGGACATTTTCTTGAATCACCCACAATAAGCTAGGCCTTCCCACATATTGTGGGTGATGCCAGCCCTGGGAGGGTAGTCCTACATTGGTATAAGAAAGCAGGCTGATCATCTTTTACAGAAAAAACTTAATTCATGGATTAGCATACCATCCAAACATCTGTGTTTATACCAAAGTAGCCTACCATAATAATTAGTAATGTTTAAATACCAATATATCTAATTGCTTGTGCTTCATTAGCAGGGTTGAAAGGTGATTTCTGGACAAACTGTCAGCCCATGAAAGGAAACAGCCAGAACTGATCAGAGTCCAAAATGACATCTCCAGAGAAAGTAGACTGTTTTCTTCTTGCCCACCTGTGCCCCTTTTCTAAGCCTAGGGAACAATCTGTGGAAGAGTGGGCGTGGTAGAATGTAAGGGCTACGATTGGGGTGAATGGTGAAACTACAGCAATATAGACTGGGCACTTATTTGATCAACTTGATTGTACATACAAGCCCCTCCAACCTCTGGATGGTGGGAGCCTTGGGCTGTGTGGGTTTGGGCACAACTGCTGGCAAATTGGTTTTACATGAAGGATGCTTGGACTCATAACTTATTACTTATTGTTAAAAAATGAAACAAAAGAAAGTATATAAAATTTTAAAAAAGAAAGCAGGCTGAGTCTGGAGAGATAGATCAGCAGTTAAGAGCACTGGCTGCTCTTGAAGAGGATCTGAGTTCTGCCACCAGCCATTACTCCAGTTGCAGGGGATCTGATGTCATTTTCTGACCTCGTTGGACACTGCACATCAGTGTACTTACATACATGCAAGCAATATACTCATGCACACAAAATAAAAATAATAAATAAGTCGGGCATGGTGGTGCACGTCTTTAATCCCAGAACCTGGGAGGCAGAGGCAGGCAGATCTCTATGAATTCAAGGCCAGCCTGGTCTACATAGTGAGCTCTAGGCCAGCTGGGACTAAAGGGAGACCCTGTCTCAAAAAGACCAAAAATAAATAAATAAATAAATAAATAAATAATTTTTAAAATTAAAATAAAGGAAAGCAGGATGAGCACAGGCTAGGGAAGCAAGCCAGTAAGCACCATAACTCCATATTCTCTGTTTCAGCCCTGCCTCCAAGTTCCTGTCCTGCTTGGAGTTTCTACTCTGACTTCCCTCAGTGATGAACTATGTCCTGGGAGATGTAAGATAAAATACACCCTTTCCACCCCAAGTTGGTTTTAGTCAGTGTTTTTATCACACCAATAAAAAGAAACAAACTCTATGCTATCTTTGAGAAATACATCTTGAATATAAAGAAGGGAGATTGAAAAATGAAAATGTGAAGAGATATATTTCAAAAATTATATTCCTGAAACTATATTCAATATATTATGGTACATAAAAATGAACAGCTTGGTACAGAAAGATTGTTTTACAAGGAAATGTTCAACTGAGACAAAATCCACAGTAGTTGGGTATTTAATAACAGAATTTCAAAATACAAAATAAAAATTAACAGTGAACCAACAAACAAAACAGGAAGTTTAAAAATTTCAATAATTTTGCTTAAGAATTTCCAGAAAGTACACAAAAATAAATATCAACATAGAAGATTTAAAAAGCACCAACCATCAGCTCTACTTGTTTGTAGGACCATCATGAATTTTCAAAATCAACAAAGATATGATGCCCAGGAAAATCTCCCAAAACACAGGAGGAAATCCATAGGCTAGAGGTTCAAACACAGAATTATCAGGAATTATTCTGAACCTATGATAATGAGCACACTATGAACTTAGTAAAACTAGTAATTAAAGCAAAGTCATGACTGTCCATGTTTATTAGAAAACTGTATGAAAATTGATCCTAGGCCGGGCATGGTGGCACACAGCTTTAATCCCAGCACTCAGGAGGCAGAGGCAGGTGGATCTCTGTGAGTTCAAGGCCAGCCTGGTTTACATAGTGAGCTGCAGGGCAGCTGGGACTAAAGGGAGACCCTGTCTCAAAAAGACCAAAAACCCCCGTGCCCTCCCGCTCCCCCGCCCCCCCCGGCGCCACATCCTCAACTGCCTCCAAGAACACCTGGAGCCACAAACAACACACTCCTTAATTTGAAGGAAGGGTCACGAGCAGCGAAGAAAGCACAGCAAACAAAGCAGTTCCGGGCCAACTGAATGACATACCCAATACCCACACACACAGCCTCTGGGTACCCATTCAAAGTCAGTCCGAAAGAGGGAGGTTTCCAGCCCGGGGCCTACATTAGCCAAAACAGAAGAGCACAAGTGGCCTGCTCTACACACTCAGCTAAAGCGCTTGAGCGGCAACAAAGAGTAAACCCTAAAAGCCGGCAGACAAGGAGATAAATACAAACACAGAGCAAGCAAATCAATGAAAGAACAAGAAACAAACAAAAAAAAGAAAAAAAAAAGCCTAAAAAAAAAAAAATCCAGAAGCAACAAACAAAAAAAATGACGAATGGTGCCCTCATCTGTTGGATGCTCAGTGCCAAGTTACCTATTTAAGTATTTTTTTTTGTTATATGGCCCCTGAGCTTTTGTCCAAAGCAGTTGGGAGTGGATGCATATTGGAAAAACATACAACAACAACAACAACAACACAGAAAGACATGCATCAAAGACCTGAATGAAACAGTGAACTTTGCTCACAAACGTGTCAACTCCCCCCAAGGAGATATTGAGAAAGACTGAGAAAGAGATGACAAACATGTTTGGCAGAATTCGAGAGCTGTGGTGGGGGTGGGGGAATGGGGGGGAATACAGGTTTAGATTTATAAAAAATATACAATAAATCAAATTTTTTAAAAATCTATTAAAATCGCACAAAGAAGCAGCAAAATCAATAGCTTTTTAGCATCATATTTGTCACAGAAACTTCCACCCAAAGAAAATATCTGGACTAGATGAATTCACATTTTAAAAAACTCTTTCAAACATTTGGAAATGTAGCAAGGGACTATAATATAATTTTTTGAAAAGAGAAGAGAGAGGCCAGGCATGGTGGGCACATGGCCTTTATCCCCTTACTCTCTGAGGCCAGGCCAGGCTCTGTGATTCCAGGCCAGCGGGAACTAAAAGGAGACACTGTCTCGCAAAAAGAGAAAAAAAAAAGAGGAGAAAGGAACATTTTTTTTTAATTTGTATTATGAAGGTAGAAAATCAAAAAAATACCAAAATCCAATATGGCTATTTCAAGGACAGAGATACACACCAACACACACACACACACACACAACACAACCCACACAAAGAGCGTGCACATCCTAATCCAGCAATGCATAGAAAGAGTAATAGCTCATCAAGTTGGCTTTACTTCAGAATGCAAGAATGCATAAGCTTATTTAAAATATGTAATTCACCGTTTATAAAAGAAAAAATTAGGAAAACATTCAACTAAATTCTATGACTGTTCATAAAAAAATCCAGGAGACAGCAGACCACAGCATGGTGTCCAGGTGAGCTGAAACTGCCTGGAGGCCCACCACCCCCGGTGGCATGAAAGCACCTGGAAAGAGCCCCCACCTTGGGTACCAAAGTGCAAAGCACATGGCAGGCCAAGGGAGAAAACCACTCGACTAGCCCTCCCACAAACTCAAGCTGGTGGTTGTGGTGTGAGATGATCCATTGGGTCACGTGTTAGTGATTCTGGGCTGCACAGCCAGTGTAGGGGAACTGCCTGGCAGGAAGCACAGTGAGTGACCAACCAAGTCTCTTATTATATTTGAGATTAGTACCAGAATCCAAACAACAAAAACAAACCCCATGCCAAACACAATGAAAAAACAACATGGTAAAAGCTCATAATAAATCACTGGGAACTCTACGCAGTCCTATAGAAGATTCCTACTATGGAGATCTCCCTGGAAGGAACCAAGAAAGGGAACTTAGAAAAGAAACAATTAGATAATATTCAAAGAAATCTGAATGTAAGAACAATCATGAGAATAAGGGCAGAGAATGAAAAAACTCAGGAATGGACTAGAATAGAAAGAATCATAAACCTGGAAAGAACTAGAGGGAGAGAATGATAAACTCCGAAAGGAATGGAACACGGAAAGATGCCAGTCTGAAATGAAAAAAGAAACTAACACCAGTTAATCAAGGAGCTAACAAGAAGAAAATACAAGATCCAAAAGGAATTGGAATACTAAAGAAATCACAGGACGAAATGAAAAAGAAATTGAACTTACATCCAATCAGCAGAAAAGGATGGGAAAAGCCCAGGCAGAAGGGTATATATTGAAACGAAAACTATCAGACCTGCAGTGATAACATGAGGAACCTAGAATGCTCAAGAAAATATTATGAAAACTAAAAACAAAAAACAAAAAGAGTAGAACAACCAGGAATGTGGGATACTTATGAAAATTTCCACCATCATAGGGATAGAGAAAGAGAAAGAATCCTCCAGAAAATAGTATTGGACCAGACTCTTCAAAAGTAATAATAGAAGAAAATTTCCCCAAACTGGAAAAAGAAACTCCATACAAAAAAACAACAAACAACACAACAAACAACAACAGTAAACATCAATAGACAAGAACCAAAAAGAAACTCCTCACGCCATATCTAGGGTTAAAATGCTAGATGCTCGAAACAAAGACAAAAACTAAAAGCCACAAGAGAAAAACAACAAGTTAATATAAGGGAGAAACCATAAGAATAACATACGACTTTCTCAGTGCAAACTAATGAAACAGAAGAAGTGGGACCAAAGGTATTCCAGTGCTAATGACTTTAGATGCCAACCCAGATTACTATAACCCAGGCAAAAATGTCAATTGATAGCGAAGGAGAAAAAAAATCTTTCATGACATAAACCAAACATGAAAGAATACATGTCAACAAACCAGCATTTTCAGAGAATACGTCAAAGCAATTCAAATAAAAGAGGAAAATGATGAGCTGAGGAAAGATGGCTAATGGTTAAGAGCTCTGACTGCTCTTGCAGAGGACCCAAGATCTATCCCCAAGCACCCACATGGCACGAGAACTGTCTGTTAACTCCAATTCCAGTGGGAAATCTGACACCCCCGTCTGACCTCCGAGGCATTGCAACGACTGGGTGCACAAACTACATGCAGACCGAGAAGAAAAAAGAAAATAAAAGAAAAGAGGAAAGAGCAACGATGCCTCACGCAACTAAAAAAGAATAATAAAAGCATAGAAGCTTAAATACAAACCTATACCAAGACGTGCAAACAAAAATAAGGTGAAAGGAAGCACACATCTCTCAATAATACCTTAAAGTATCTAAGGTCTAAACTCCCCAAGTCCGAAAGACATAGACTGGAGAATGGAATTAGGAAACAGAATCCAACTGATATGTGTCTATAAGAACACCCATCTCACCCTCAAGGACAGACCCAACATAAAGGAAAGGAAGGAAAAAAATATCAAGAATCGGACCAAAAGCAAGCAAGGTTATTGCTATCTGAATATTAACAAAATAGATCCCCAGAGTAAAATTAATCAGAAGAAGACAAACGGGGCCATTACAACTCTTATCAAAGGAACAATTAACCAGAAGATTTCACAGCCTAAATGTCTATACACAAACCAGGTGCACTAGGACTTAGAAACAATCTGCATGGTCCTAAGAGGCACAGATTAATCCAGCACACTAACAGTGGGGGAACTTTCAATACCCCACTGAGACCCTTTGGATATTTCAACTGGGACAAAAAATAAACAGAGAGACATTGGAATTGAACAATATAATATAACAAATGGACCTCACAGACATCTACATGAATATTCCACCACAACACCAGAGAATATACTTTCGACTCAGCACCTCATGAACATTCTCTAAAATTGACCAAATCTCTGGGACACAAAGGAAATCTCAAACAAATATAAAAGGATTGAAAATGATCTCCATGCATTCTGTCAGACACATAGGAAATAAAGCTCAATATTAACACCAGAAAAGCCCGACTGCCACAAGGAACACATGGGAGACTAAACAATCCAATCCTGAATACTCGAAGTTGAGTCAGGGAAAATATAAAGAACAAAATAAAAGTATTCATTGAACTAAATTTAAAAGATAATATAACAAAAACAAAAATATTCCCCACATAAAAAAAAAACACAGAAGGGAACAATAAAGGATCTAACACTGCGAGGTAAAAACATTGAGAGAGAATAAATTAACCCTAAACCCAACAGACAAGAAATAATAAAAATCAAAGCAGAAATCACTGAACAAAGAACAAAGAAATAATACAAAAAATCAATGTGTTTGGTTCTTTGAAAGGATAACCAAGATTGACCTTTAGCCCAGTTAACCAAAAGAACTCCAAATCAATATTATTCATGACAAAAAGGGAATCATCACACACAACAAGAGATCCAGACAATCGTACAAGAATATTTCAAAATCTTATACTCTACTAAATTTTGTCAGACAAGAAGAGATTGACAGCTTAAACAGACCCATAATATTTGAGGGAAATTGAAATGTAATTAAAAAAACCTCCTAACTAAAAGAAAAGCCCAGCCCAAATGGTTTCAACAGAGTTCTATAAAACATTTAAAGAGGTCTTACAATCATACTACTAAACTGTTCAGAAGGATACAGAGGGAAATCTCTCAAATTCCTTTTATGAGGCCACATCACTCTAATACCAAAACCAGGCAAAGACAAAACCCAAAAGAAAACTATAGACCCATCCATTAATGAACATAGATGCAAAAATTCTCAACAAAATACTTGCAATAACATACAGACCCACATCGAAAAGTATCATCCATCATGACCAATTGGATTCAACCAGAATGCAGGGATGGTTTCAACATACATAAACTAATAATATTGAAAAACATAAATACATGAGGTAGGGTGAGTGTGTGGACATTTTTAAGGTGTTTTAGAGAAAACAATTCAGTATTCTACTTCCATTGAAAATAAACTAAACCTATTTTCAAATAAAAAAATGCTGCATTTGTTTTCTTCCTAACTATGCCAGGAGGGATGCTTACGGAAGCTCTTCAGGCTTTGGATACTTGACAGAAAGAGAGAATAAAGGAAGGAACAGACAACACTAGAAAATGATAAATTGCCATGAAAAATAAGCAACCATTGTGGAATTGATGGTATGAGTAGAATAAAAAAAAAGCAGGCATAAACATGAAAGGGAATTGAATGCAGTATGTGAGTACGCTGTGATTGATGGTAGACTCTGTTACAATAGGTTTCAGAATAACTGCTAAAGGAATTTTAACAAAATTTCAATACAGAAGTTAAAATAAAAAATTTATTAAAGAAAGTAATTCAGTAATTTAAGACAAGAAAGGAGGAAATAAAAATAATAGGTGAAATAAATACCTCTTATCTAAGGGGAGGATTAAACCCAAGTTCATCATTAATCTTATTAATTAGAAATGACCTCTATCTTCATAAGAATAAAAAGTGAAATCCATCTCTGTGTTGGATAACCAAGTTGTCAGCTTTACATATCCAGTGAGAGGGAACCCATTTGAGGAATTTTTCTCCATTAGATAGGTCTTGACCTTGTCTGTGGGACATTTTCTTGAATCACCCACAATAAGCTAGGCCTTCCCACATATTGTGGGTGATGCCAGCCCTGGGAGGGTAGTCCTACATTGTAGAAAGAAAGCAGCTCTGTCATCTTTTTACAGAAAAAAACTAATTCATGGATTAGCATACCATCCAAACATCTGTGTTTATACCAAAGTAGCCTACCATAATAATTAGTAATGTTAAAATCAAAATAATCAATCGCTTGTGCTTCATTAGCAGGTTTGAAAGGTGATTTCTGGACAACTGTCAGCCCATGAAAGGAAACAGCCAGAACTGATCAGAGTCCAAAATGACACTCAGAGAAAGTAGACTGTTTTCTTTTGCCCACCTGTGCCCCTTTTTCAAGCCTAGGGAACAATCTGGAAGAGTGGGCGTGGTAGAATGTCAGGGCTACGATTGGGGTGAATGGTGAAACTACAGCAATATAGACTGGCACTATTTGATCAACTTGATTGTACATACAAGCCCCTCCAACCTCTGGATGGTGGAGCCTTGGGCTGTGTGGGGTTTGGGCACAACTGCTGGCAAATTGGTTTACATGAAGATGCTTGTGACTCATAACTTCTTACTTATTGTTAAAAATGAAACCAAAAAGAATAATAAAATTTTAAAAAAGAAGCAGGCTGAGTCTGAGAGAGTATAGATCAGCAGTGTAAGAGCAACTGGCTGAACTCTTGAAGAGGACTGCATAAGTTCTAACACAACCAGAGGAGAACCATTACTATCCAGTTGCAGGGGACGATGCTAGTCATGTTGCACCTCGTGTGGTAGACACTGCACTCAGTCAGTACTACATACATGCAAGCAATTATAACTCATGACACACAAAATAAATAAAATAATCGGGCATGGTGGTGCACAGCTTTAATCCCAGGAACCTGGGAGGCAGAGGCAGGCAGATCCTATGAATTCAAGGCCAGCACCCTGGTATACATAGTGAGCTCTAGGCCAGCTGGGACTGAAAGGGAGACCCTGTTCTCAAAAAGACCAAAATAATAAATAAATAAATAAATAAATAATTTTTAAAATTAAAATAAAGGAAAGCAGGATGAGCACAGGCTAGGAAGCAAGCCAGTAAGCACCATAACTCCATATCTCTGTTTCAGCCCTGCCTCCAAGTTCCTGTCCGGCTTGGAGTTTCTACTCTGACTCCCTCAGATGAACTGTGTCCTGGAGATGTAAGATAAAAACACCCTTTCCACCCAAGTTGGTTTTAGTCAGTGTTTTTATCACACCAAAAAAGAAAACAAACTCTATGCTATCTTTGAGAAATACATCTGAATATAAAGAAGGGAGATGGAAAAATGAAAATGTGAAGAGAATATTTCAAAAATTATATTCCTGAAACTATATTCAATATATTATGGTACATAAAAATGAACAGCTTGGTACAGAAAGATTGTTTTACAAGGAAATGTTCAACTGAGACAAAATCCACAGTAGTTGGGTATTTAATAACAGAATTCCACTCAACAAAATAAAAATTAACAGTGAACCAACAAACAAAACAGGAAGTTTAAAAATTTCAATAATTTTGCTTAAGAATTGCCGAAAGTACACAAAAATACATATCAACATAGAAGATTTAAAAAGCACCAACCATCAGCTCTACTTGTTTGTAGGACCATCATGAATTTTCAAAATCAACAAAGATATGACCAGGAAAATCTCCCAAAACGACAGGAGGAAATCCATAGGTAGAGGTTCAACACAGATTATCAGGAATATTCTGAACCTATGATAATGAAGCACACTAGGAACTTAGTAAAACTAGTAATTAAAGCAAAGTCATGACTGTCCATGTTTATTAGAAAACTGTATGAAAATGTGATCCTAGGCCGGGCCTGTGGCACTCAGCTTAATTCCCGAGCACTCAGGAGGCAGAGGGCAGGTGGATCCTGTGAGTTTCAAGGCCAGCCTGGTTTATCATGTGGAGCTGCAAGGGCAGCTGGGACGAAAGGGAGACCCGTCTCAAAAAAAAAAAAAAAAAAAAAAAAAAGAAAGAAGAAAATTGATCCCAAAGCCTTTAACAATAAAGAAAACCAGAAACAAAGAACAAGTCTTTAAAAAGAAGCTGAGTAAGACACCAATGAAACAGAAAATGGATACCAAGAGAAAATCAGCAAGTCCATTAAGTTTTGGTGAGGTCTAGCAAGAGTAGCCACCATCAGTTGATGACTTATATTATCATCAAGACACGTGAGTGTCAGAAGCTTGCATTCATATTTTTTTCTTTTGGCATTGATGTTCTCAGGATCATTTATCAAATCAATACTCAAACATAACTGTTCTATTCAGCCTGACACCTTAGATCCCCAAAAGAAATGGGTCAGGTTAAGTTATGAACTAATTTCTTCAATGTTTGAATGTTATCAGTTCTCAAAAAAAGACCTATTCTTCAACTCATAAAGTGCTTTAGGAGACTGGAGGGATGGCTCAGCCTTTAAGAGCACTGACTGCTCTTAGAGAATATTCGATTCCTGGCAGCATATGGTAGCTAACAACCATCCATAACTCCAGTTCCAGGGGACTCTCACCTTCTTCTGGTCTCTGTGGGGTTTGCATAATATGGTTGTACTCTCATACATGCAAGCAAAACACTTATACACATAAAATAAAAATACATAAAAATAAAAATGCATTAAAAATAAGAATTTAGTACTTGAGGGTTTTTTATGGTGTATACCTTTATTTATTGTTTTATACAAGATTACATTACAAATCAAATCTAGACCTGTGTCCTCCTTCCTATCCCCCACCCTACCAGAGCTCATCCTACCCCCCACCCCACCAGAACTCATGCTACCCCCACCCCACCAGAGTTCATGCTACCCCCACCCTACCAGAGCTCATGCTACCCCCACCCCACCAGAGCTCAGGCTACCCCTCACCCCACTAGAGCTCATGCATTCTGCCAAACATGTTTTTCGTCTTTTTCTCAGTCTCTCTCAAAATTCTCAATGCAGAAGTTGACTGTTTCGAGCAGAAGTTCACCAATTCAGTCAGTTCCTTGATGCAGTCTTTTCTGTTGTTGTTGTTCTTTCCAATATACATCACTCCCAAATATTTGGATAAAAGCTCAAGGAGCTCTGCACAAGAAATACAACTAGGTAATTGCTGCTAGCATCCACAGATGAGGGATACCATTCATCATTTGTTTTGCTGGGACTGTGTTACTTCACTTAACATAATACCTTCTAGTTCCATCCATTTGCCTGTGCTTCAGGTGGTCTTGGGAAATCCCCAATCTAAGCTCTGTGCACTCTGAGATATTTTCAACAGATGTTTTTGAGAAATAAAGTATTCCTCCAAGAGATCTCATGTCTCTTAATGCAAGGAAGAAGTTAAGTTGTATTTTGGAGGGTGTTATATTAATGTTTTCCTTTTTATTTTAGGAGAATGGAAAAGACTTTTACATTTTAAAAAGACAATAGTACTACATACCCATACAGGAGCCAGGGTTTGGAGGTCCATTGTTGATTAAAAGGCGAAATCCAGTCTTTTAAGGCTAAGCTATCTTATAGATAAAAAGTGGATGTTACAGATAACATCACAGAAAGACATTGGGAACACTGGTATACATCAATGTTAAGGCTGTCACCTGGAAATGTAGCATGAATTTAGGAGTAAAAGTAATAATATCTTGTATTTTCAATAAATTTAGGTGTGAGCAATTTTTTATGTTGACAGTATTTGATCAATTCTTAAATAACATAAGTAATTTAGCTTTACCATTATATGCTGTGTAAATAAGTTTGGGATAAAAGTAAACATAAGTTAGATAAACCTTGACTAAACATACATTGTGATCTTTAAGTTACCTGATTAAGATTTGATCTTGAAGAAATAAAGTTCATGTATATGATTTTAGCTTTCGCTTATTACAACCTCTAGATACATTAAAGTATAAACTTTAAAGAGTGGGTTTTACAGATCCGTTTTGGGTGTAGATGACACGTGTACATTTTTACTTACCCTTAATAAATTAATTAATTTATTAGTTGTTTGAAAATATTAACAGACCTGAGCTAGGGAGAAGATAAAGGTTAACCTTAGTTTTAGAATTAGCCTTTACTGAATTTAAACACTGTTTATCTAGGCAGTAAAAAAATCATAACAAGTTAATTTTTAAACCAAAACTCTAGGGTATTTTTAACTGAGTTTTTAAAATAACTTATAGTTGCTAAAGAACATTTTATTAGTGTTAAAGCCTTTTGTCAGACTAGACTGGCCTGAAAATCTCCATACAAATCCACCTGTTTTTGCTTTTAGGGTGCTGAAATTGAAAAATGGTGTTATTTTAGGTTGATTTAAAAGGCAGTTAAAAACAAACATGATTTAGGATGATTTGTTATTTCAGCTCGGTGGTAGATTACAAGCCACGTGGTCTGGAAACCTTTCATCTGGGGGGGATTTGGTGCTAGCTTCCACAAATGAGGGAAACCATTCGCCATTTGTTTTTCTGGGACTGTGTTACTTCCCTTAGCATATAATGGCTTTGCGCTCCATCCTTTTACCTGCAAAGTTCATATTATCATTTTTCTTTACCACTGAATAGTACTCCATTGTGTAGATGTACCACATTTTTGTCATCCACTCATCTGTTGAGGGGCATTTAAAAGGACTTTAGCCTTCATCTGTTTATCTACTAAAATGTACTATGATAAATGATGTATTTTCTATAAAAAACCCACAGTAATGTAAAGGATAATGGTTTTTTTTTTTTTTTTTTTTTTTTTTTTTTTTTTTTTGACAGGGTTTTTCTTTTCCTCCTTTCTTTTTTGGTTTCCCCTTGTTGTCCAGTCTTGCCTTTTACTTGAAAAAAATCGACTGTCTCCCCCTCCCAAGTGCTTGGATTTAAAGGTGTGCGCCACCACGCCTGGCTAGGATAATGGTATTTCTAACCAACTGTGCCATGCCCACAGCACAATCTGGTATAATAATGTTTACTTAAATGCCTATGCTTTTACTATTTATATTTCATCAGTAAAATTGCAGAAAATACCCCTGGAAGGCCTAAACTCCAGCTCAGCTCGAGGCCCCCTGCTGGGCCCCTGCCATGCTCTGTTTCCAGGTCCTTGTGTGGATTCCGTGGGGCCTCTGCCCTCTGGTAAAAGACATGGAGCTGGGGTGGAGAGATGGCCTAGTGGTTAAGAGCGCCGACCGCTCTTACAGAGGACCCGGGTTCGATCCCCAGCACCCACATGGCGGCCGAGAAACATCTGAAACTCCAATTCCAGGAGAACTCCAGTTCCAGGGGAATCCGACACCCTCTTCTGACCTCCGCGGCATTGCACGACACGGGTGCACAAACTTGCATGAAGACAGTACATTCATACACATACAGAAATAAAGTTAATAAAAAAAAATCAATAAAGTGTTCTATAGGTTTAAAAAAAAAAAAAAGACATGGAGCTGAGCTGCCAATTTCCTGCACGGGGTGGGGGAAGGGGGGGAATGGGGGGTGGGGGTGGGGGGAAAGCTGGGACAGACTGCAAGGCCCAAGGTGTTAACTTCAACAAAAGAATGGATCACTCTGCTTTTTCATCCATCCCTCCCCCCTTCCTCTCCAAAGCCTAGGAGCTGTTCACTGGGGAGAAAACCTGCCAGAGGCCAAAAGGAGAGTTGTGGACTGTAACAGACTGGCCTTTATTCCATCAATATACTTACACGTACAGGTCTTTCCAGCCAAATTTAAGATTTTGGGGGTACAACTAAAATCACCATCTATGTTAGAAGGAAATCAAATAATACCTGTATGTCTTGGGGGAAGGAAAAAGGTTGCTTTTAGGACAAAAAATGTTACTTCCATATCTATGTCCTGGTGAGAGGAAAAACAAAAAAACTTGCTTTCATGTATGTCTTGAGCGGAGGAAAAGTGTTGCTTTAAAAAAAAGTCACTTACATGTCTATGCCTTGGGGGGAGGAAAAAGGTTGTCTTTATATATGGGTTATTGACAAAGTTCTATTGCTTTTCTCCAGGTTCCCCTGACCCCAACCCAAGTCCTTCTAGGAGCTGTGCCCAACCCTCAGGCCATCTAAATACTCCCTTTTGTTAGGACCAATCTCCTCCTTAGGAGGTCAGCTTCCTGGTTTGTTAAAAGCCAAATTGGGGATACAGCCTGGTCCAATATCAAGCCAATCCTGAGAGTTCTTTGGAGGAAGATAACAGCACTGCCCTATTTTAATAAAAATGAAGGGGGAGCTGTAAGGATGAGACCTTGTCTGGCTAGCATAGGATTTGCACACCACCATCCCAACAACTCCTCAAGGAGATCCTGTTTGCTGAATGAGGCCCCGCACCCTGAGGGCTCCTTTTTGATGTACAGGGTAGATGCCACACCTAGGGGGTTCTTCTCTAGTCGGAGCCCTGTTGGCTCACGCTTCCCAGAGTATCCCCTGAAGAAAAAATAAGACTATGTGACAACAGTGCCTTTTTTTAATAAAAGGAAAAGGGGGAGATGTGGGGATCCCATTTGGGAGAAGCACTTAGAAAGTCAGCTGGCAACCCCCAGCCCTCAGGCTGGAGTCTTGCTGATTTCCTGCTTTTTTTTTGGGGGGGGGGTCTTTTCAAGACAGTGTCTCCCTGTAGCCTCCGCTGTCCAGGAACTCTGTAGACCA
Source organism: Rhizomys pruinosus (assembly GCA_009823505.1). Taxonomy (NCBI): domain Eukaryota; kingdom Metazoa; phylum Chordata; class Mammalia; order Rodentia; family Spalacidae; genus Rhizomys; species Rhizomys pruinosus. The sequence goes on from VZQC01000538.1 coordinate 779,560, forward strand.
GGCTGGCCTTGAACTCAAAAGATCCACCTGCCTCTGCCTCCCAAGTGCTAGGTTTAAAGGCCTGCATCACCACGCCTTGCTTCCTGCTTGCTTTTGAAACCTGCCTGGTGCCAGTGTCTTTGATGCTTTGGGCAAAACATTGTCACATTCCTGTAGTGATCTGGAGTATATGGTGCAAAATCTTGTATGCTCCAACCCCCAGTCACACCTCACAAGGTCCAGTATAAGTACCCCGGGTTGTGAAAATAAAGTTGAGTTATTCCTCCGTGGGGAAAAAAAATAAGAATTTATGTGGCTGGAGAGATGTCTCAGCAGCTTAGAGCAGTGGCTGCTCTTGCAGAAGACCCAGATTCAATTCCCAAGCATCCACATGGTAGCTAACAACAGTCCATACCTCCAGTTCCAGGGGAACCAACACCCTCTTCTGAGCTCCACAGGCCTTGCATGACATGTGTGCATTTACATATATGCAGGGACAACACCCATGCACATAAAAATAATTAAAAAAAAAAGAAGGGTGTGGTGGCACATGCCTTGGCAGGTTGGTCTTTGTGTGATCCAGGCCAGTCTGTTCTACATAGCAAGTGTGCCATGTAGCAAGTGTAGTAGCAAACTGTGGCTAGAGGGAGACCCTGTCACAAAAAGAGCAAAAACACAAAAAAGGGGGAAATCAGAATTTACACTATTAGCAAGTGCATGATCCTACACTCTAAAGGTTTTAAAATGTCTCATCAATCATAGTCTGCATGAGAGTAAAGTCCTAGCTGGCAAACCAATCCTGTGAAACTATAAAATGACCTCATGAGGAAGGTGCTCATTGGTTCCACTAACTCCCGTTCTTGATAGATTACAATTTTACTGACATTCTCTGAGAATCTATTTTTAAAATCTTTTTCTTTTTTAATAATATACATTTCTTTTATGAAAGTAGAAAATACAGTGCATTCAAATACATAGATCCCACTATACAATCAAAAGACAAATACCATGCTATTTTCTTGTGTTCCCTCAAGCGTATTTTGTTAGGAATTAGTAATTAGTAGGATGGATTAATGTATTTTCCTTTCCTTTATGTACCATTTTTTTCCTGTCAGTGTAATTTTGTTAGAAAACTTTTCCCTTATAGAATTCATACATCACAAGAGATCATTTTTACCCTTTATCCTATGCAACTGTCAATGGGGTCTTACTTGCTATTAATTGTTTCTGGCAATGTATGTATCTTATAGATTGCATTCTCATATTTTTAACCAAAAAATAATTAAATTTTGTTTCATTTGTGTCTCCTGGGAGAAAATTTTATATAATTTCTGTGCTGGATAGCTTTAGTGTCAACTTAACACACCTGGGTTGAGGGAGCCTCAATTGGGGAATTGGCTCCATTGGACTGGCCTGTGGCCACGTCTGTGGAGTATTGTCTTGATTGTTGGGCAATGTGGGAGGGCCCAGCTCACTATGGGTGGTGCAACCGTGGGCAGGTTGTTGTGTACTGTATAAGAGGGCAGGCTGGGCATGGGCCATGGAAGCAAGCCAATAAACAGCACTCCTCCATGGCCTGTGCTTCAGCTCCTGCCTCCAGGTTCCTGCCCTGAGTTCTTGCCTTGGGCTCCCTGAGTGATGAACTACGACCCAGGAGATGTGAGCTGAATAAACCCTTTCCTCCCCAAGTTGGTGTCGGTCAGAGTGTTTGTCACAGCAATTGAAGAGAAACTAGAACAATTTCCAAACATAGGCATCCTTTTCCAAATTTCTAGTGGCTGTTGTTTCATAAATTTCATACATTAAAATAATATACTATATTTAATTATTATATTAAGTTCCTGGGTTTTGATACAATTATTTTAGTGTATCATTAAGTTTTTTGAGTCCTGCTATTAAAAATGGAAAAAGAACTCTTAATGGCATTTTTCATCATATAAGGCATTATTTTCCATACTTGATTTATTAAAAGATTTCTTTGGGGAAATGGATGCAGAATATTGTGCACTTAAATTAGACTGAAAAAACGTAATTCATGGATTAGCATACCATCCAAACATCTGTGTCTATACCAAAGTAACCTACCATAATAATTAGTACTGTTTAAATACCTATATATCTAATTGCTTGTGCTTCATTAGCAGGATTGAAAGGTTATTCCTGGACAAACTGTCAGCCCATGAAAAGAAACAGCCAGAACTGATCAGAGCCCAAAAACGATATCTCCAGAGAAAGTAGACTGTTTTGCTTCTCATCCACCTGTGCCCCTTTTCTAAGCCTAGGGAACAATCTTCAGAAGAGGGGGTGTGGTAGAATGTAAAGGCTGCGATTGGGGTGAATGGTGAAACTACAGCAATATAGACTGGACACTTATTTGATCAACTTGAATATACAAGCCCCTCCAGCTGGATGGTGGGAGCCTTGGACTGTGTGTGTTTGGGCACAACTGCTTGCAAATTGGTTTTACATGAAGGATGCTTGTACTCACAAATTATTACTTATTGTTAAAAAAAATGAAAACAAAACAAAACAAAAAAGCAGAGAAAGATGCAGAAAACTTACGGCAGAATGCATGATCTGGGATGGGTAGGGGTGGGGTGGGGGGAAGGGAAGGGGATATATGCCTGAACTGAATTGGAAANTGATCAGATCTTCAACAGAATAAATAGATGAAAACTCCCCAAACTAAAAAAAGACAAACCAATACAAATACAAGAAGCCATAGAATTCCAGACAAGACAGAAAAGAAATTCTCTACGCCACATCACATTTAAAATGCTAAGACAAACCCAAAAACAAAGACCAAATCTAAAGCCACAAGAGAAAAACACAAGTGACCTATAAGGGGAAACCTATCAGAATTACACTGACTTCCTCAATAACAAATTAGATGAAAGCAAGGAGAACTTGGAGCAAAGCATTCACAGTATTAAAGGACAATAGATGCCAACCCAGGTGTAGACTCTTACCCGTCCAGCAAAAATGTCTATTTTAATTGAAGGAGAGAGAAAAAACCTGTCCATGACAGAAACAGGTGAATGGAAACAACATGTCCAGAAAACCAACCCGTCAGAATACTTGAATGCAATTCAAAGGACAGAAGAAAGGAGCAACCAACCCCCCCGGGACCTAGAAAGAAAAATCAATAAAAGCATAACTGCAGAAGTAAGAAAACCGAAACCAAACCACAAACGGGATAAGAAGGCAAAAGGAAGCAACACAAACCGATCATCATAACTTAAATATTAATGGACGAAATTCCCCAAAGTCAAAAGATACAGACTGGGAGATTGGAGTAGGAAACAGAAAGGACAGCACCACCTTAAGGTGAAAGAGTGGAAAAAATTTCCAAGCAAATGTACCAAAAGAAAGCAGGTGTTTGCTATTTTAATATCGGTACAAGATAGCTTAAAGTTTTAAAAGAAATCAGAAGAGACAAAGAACTCCATTATATTTTCATCAAAGGAACAATTCGACCAAGAAGATTTCACAATTATGAATAATATGCCCCAAACTCTGGTGAACCAAATTTTATAAAGACAGTTTTCCAGGACCACAAGTCACATGCTAACTCCAGAACACTCTTAGTAGGGGATGTCAATACCTCATTGAGTACTTTGGATAGGTCAAATACCAGTATAACAGAAAGAATAAAACAGAGAGACATCTGAAACGAATGAACTGAATACACCAAATGGACCGCATAGACCTCTACCAAACATTCCAACCTAATACCAGATGAACAGACTTTCTACTTCAGCACCCCACGGAACGTTCTCCATAAGTGTCCACATACTGGGACACAGAAGAAACTTCCATAATGCAAAAAGAAATGGAAATATTTCATGCATTCTATTAGACCACATGCAATAAAGCTCAACACAAACATCAACACCAGGATAATCCCTAATGCCTACAAGAACACTGGAGACGAAACAACACACTCTTAAATAAGGAATGGGTCAAGGAGAGAGATAAGAAAGAAAGAAAAAAAAGCATTCCTGGAACTGAATGACATGACAAATACAACACACAAAGCCTATGGGATACCTTAAAAGTAGTCCGAAGAGGGAAGGTTATAGCCCTGGGCGACATTAGAAAAAACAGAAAGAGCACAAGTGAATGATCTAACACTACAGCTAAAGCACTTGAGAGGCAACAAGAGGTGAACCCTAAATGGAGCAGACAAGGAAAAATAACAAAAGCAGAGCAAGAAATCAATGAATAGAAACAAAGAAAACAATACAAAAAAAAGAAAAAAAAAAAAAAAAAAAAAAAAAAAAAATCCCAAAAAAAAAAAAATGACGAATGGTTCCCTCATATGTGGATGCTAGTGACCAATTACCTATTTAAGTATTTTTTTTTTGTTTATGGCCCCTGAGCTTTTGTCCAAAAGCAGTTGGGAGTGGATGCATATTGGAAAAGAATACAACACAACAACAACAACAACAGAAAGAATGCATCAAAGACCTGAATGAAACAGTGAACTTCTGCTCAAACTGTCAACTTCCCTCCCACATGGAGAATAGTTGAGAAAGACTGAGAAAGAGATGACAAACATGTTGGCAGAATGCATGAGCGTGTGGTGGGGTGGGGGAATGGGGGGGGATACGGGTTTTGAGATTTTATAAAAAATATATAAATAAATAAATTTTTTTAAAAAATCTATTAAAATGCACAAAGAAGCGAGCAAAATCAATAGCTTTTTAGCATCATATTTGTCACAGAAACTTCCACCCAAAGAAAATATCTGGACTAGATGAATTCACTTTTAAACTCTTTCAAACATTTGGAAATGTAGCAAGGGCCTATAATATAAATTTTTTGAAAAGAGAAGAGAGGCCAGGCATGGTGGGCACATGCCTATTATCCCCTTACTCTGGAGGCCTAGGCAGGCTCTGTGAGTTCCAGGCCAGCGGGACTAAAAGGAGACACTGTCCGCAAAAAGAGAAAAAAAAAAGAGGAGAAAGGAACATTTTTTTTTTTTAATTTTGTATTATGAAGGTAGAAAATCAAAAAAAAAATACCAAAAATCCAATATGGCTATTTCAAGGACAGAGATACACACACACACACACACACACACACACACACACACCCACACACAAACGCACATCCTAATCCAGCAATGGCATAGAAAGAGTAAATAGCTCATAATCAAGTTGGCTTTACTTCAGAAATGCAAGAATGCAAAGCTTATTTAAAATTATTTAATTCACCATAAAAGAAAAAATTAGGAAAACATTCAACTAAATTCTATGACTGTTCATAAAAAAATCCAGGAGACAGCAGACCACAGCATGGTGTCCAGGTGAGCTGAAACTGCCTGGAGGCCCACCACCCCCGGTGGCATGAAAGCACCTGGAAAGAGCCCCCACCTTGGGTACCAAAGTGCAAAGCAGCATGGCAGGCCAAGGGAGAAAACCACTCTAGCCCCTCCACAAACTCAAGCTGGTGGTGCTGTAGTGCAGATGATCCACTGGGCACAGTGTTAGTGATTCTGGGCTGCACAGCCAGTGTAGGGGAACTGCCTGGCAGGAAGCACAGTGAGTGACCAACCAAGCCTCCATATTATATTTGAGATTAGTACCAGAATCCAAACAACCAAAAACAAACCCACATGCAAACACAATGAAAAAACCACATGGGTAAAAGCTCATAATAAATCCACTGGGAACTCTAGCAGTCCTATAGAAGATTCCTACTAGGAGATCTCCCTGGAAGGAACCAAGAAAGGGAACTTGAAAAGTAAACAATCTAGATAATATTCAAAGAAATCGAATGTAAGAACAAATCAGAGAATAAGGCAGAGAATGAAAAACTCAGGAAGGACTAGAAAGAAAGAATCATAAACCTGGGAAAGAACTAGAGGGAGAGAATGATAAACTCCGAAAGGAAGTGGAAACACGGAAAGATGCCAGTCTGAAATGAAAAAAGAAACTAACCAGTGAATCAAGGAGCTAACAAGAAGAGAATAACAAGATCCAAAAGGAAGTGGAATACGAAAGAATTCACAGGACGAAATGAAAAAGAAATTGAACTTCATCAATCAGCAGAAAAGGATGGGGAAAGCCGCAGGCAGCAGGTATCATTACTTGATATCTACGATCAACTATCAGACCTGCATGATAACACTGAGGAACTAGAATGCTCAAGAAATATTATGAAAACTAAAAACAAAAAACAAAAAAGAGTAGAACAACCAGGAATGTGGGATACATGAAATTCCACTCATCATAGGGATAGAGAAAGGAGAAGAATCCCAAGAAAATAGTATTGACCAGATCTTCAAAATAATAATAGAAGAAAATTTTCCCCAAACTGGCAAAAAGACAACTCATACAAAAAAACAACAAACACACAAACAAACAACAACATAAACATCAATAGACCAAGAACCAGAAAAGAAATCCCCCACGCCATATCATAGGGTTAAAATGCTAGATGCTCGAAACAAAGACAAAATACTAAAAGCCACAAGAGAAAAACAACAATTTAATATAAGGGGAAACCCATAAGAAGTACAACTGACTTTCTCAGTGGCAAACTAATGAAACAGAAGAATGGGGACCAAAGGTATTCCAGTGCTAAATGACCTTTGATGCCAACCCAGATTACTAGACCCAGGCAAAAATGTCAATTATAGCTGAAGGAGAAAGAAAAATCGTTCATGACATAAACAACATGAAAGAATACATGTCAACAAAACCAGCATTCAGAGAATACTCAAAGCAATTCAAATAAAAGAGGAAAATGATGAGCGGGAAAGATGGCTATGGTTAAGAGCTCGGACTGCTCTTGCAGAGGACCCAAGATCTATCCCCAAGCACCCACATGGCACTGAGAACTGTCTTTAACTCCAATTACCAGTGGGAAATCTGACACCCTCTTCTGACCTCCACGGCATTGCAACGACTGGGTGCACAAACTACATGCAGACGAGAAAAAAAGAAAATAAAAGAAAAGAGGAAAGAGCAACTATCCTCACGCAACTAAAAGAGAATTAATAAAAGCATAGAAGCTTAAATACAAACCTATACCAAGAGTGCAAACAAAAATAAGGTGAAAGGAAGCACACATCTCTCAATAATAACCTTAAATATTTAATGGTCTAAACTCCCCAGTCCGAAAGACATAGACTGGAGAATGGAATTAGGAAACAGAATCCAACGATATGCTGTCCTATAAGAAACCCATCCTCACCCTCAAGGACAGACCCAACATAAAGGGAAAGGAGGAAAAAATATCCAAGGAATGGTACCAAAAGCAAGCAGGATTGCTATGCTAAATATTAACAAAATAATCCCCTCAGAGTAAAATTAATCAGAAGAGACAAACGGGGCCACTACAATCTTATCAAAGGAACATTAACCGAGAAGATTTCACATCCTAAATGTCTATGCACAAAACACTGGTGCACAGGACTTGAATACCACCTGCATGACCTAAAGGCACGAATTAATCCCAGCACACTAACAGTGGGGGAACTTCAATACCCCACTGAACCCCTTGGATAGATCAACTGTGGACAAAAAATAAACAGAGAGACATTGGAATTGAACAATATAATATAACAAATGGACCTCACAGACATCTACTGAATATTCACCCAACACCAGAGAATATACTTTCTACTCAGCACCTCATGAACATTCTCTAAAATTGACCAATTACTGGGACACAAGGAATCTCAAACAAATATAAAAGGATTGAAAATTAATCTCATGCATTCTGTCAAAACACCATAGTGAAATAAAGCTCAATATTAACACCAGAATAAGCCCGACTAGCCACAAGGAATACACAGGGAGACTAAACAATACAATCCTGAATACAATCCTGAATAATGATTGAGTCAGGGAAAATATAAAGAACAAAATAAAAGTATTCATTGAACTAAATTTAAAAGATAATATAACAAAAAAAAATATTCCCACATTAAAAAAAAAACAACAGAAAGGAACAAATAAATGATCTAACACTGCAGGTTAAAAACATTTGAGAGAGAATAAACTTAACCCTAAGACCAACGACAATAAATAATAAAAATCAAAGCAGAAATCACTGAAGACGAAACAAAGAAAAATACATACAAAAAATCAATGTGTTTGGTTCCTATTGAAAGGATAAACAAGCATGACCTTTAGCCCAGTTAACCAAAAGAACTCCAAATCAATTTATTATTCATGACAAAAAGGGACTCATCACAACAAACAAGAGATCCAGACAATCGTACAAGAATATGCAAAATTCTTCATACTCTACTAATTTTGTCAGACAAGAAGAGATTGACAGCTTAAACAGACCCACTAATATTTGGTGGAAAGTGAAATGTAATTACAAAAAACCTCTCCAACTAAAAGAAGTCCAGATCCCAAATGGTTTCAAAGCCAGAATTCTCATCAAAACATTTTAAAGAAGCTATACAATCATAATAAAAAAAAAAAACTGTTCAGAAGGATACAGGGGGAAATCTCTCGAAATTCCTTTTATGAGGCCAGCATTCACTCTAAAATACCAAAACCAGGCAAAGACAAACCCAAAAAGAAAACTAGACCCATCTCATCAATACATAGATGCAACCAAATTCTCAACCCAAATTCTGCAAAAACATCCAAGCCCACATCAAGAAAAGATAATCCACATGACCAATCTGATTCACAGCCAGAGATGCAATGATGGTTTGCCAAATAAGCATAAATCAATAAATATTGAAAAAAACATAAATTGGACTGAGGTAGGGTGAGGTGTGTGAACATTTTTTCAGGTGTTTTAAGAAAACAATTCAGTATTCTACTTCCATTGAAAATAAATAAATATTTTCAAATAAAAAAATGCTGCATTTGTTTTCTTCTAACTAGGCCAGGAGGGATGCTGTACGGAAGCTCTTCAGGCTTTGATACTTGACAAAATAGAGGAATGAAGGAAGGAACAGACAACACTAGAAAATGATAAATTGCCATGAAAAATAAGCAACCATTGTGGAATTGATGGTATGAGTAGAATAAAATAAAAGCAGGCATAAAACATGAAAGGGAATTGAATGCAGTATGTGAGGTACGCTGTGAGATGATGGTAGACTCTGTTACATATGGTTTCAGAATAACTGCTAAAGGAATTTTAACAATAAATTCAATCAGAAGTTAAATATAAAAAATTTATGTAAAGATAGTAATTCAGTAAATAAGACAAGAAAGGAGGAATAAAGAAATAATAGGTGAAATAAATACCTCTTATCTAAGGGGAGGATTAAACCCAAGTTCATCATTAATCTTATGTAAGTAGAAAATGAACTCTATCTTCAACTGAATAAAAAAGTGAAATCCATCTCTGTGTTGGATAACCTCAGTTGTCAGCTTTACATATCCAGGTAGAGGGAACTCATTTGAGGAAATTTTCTAAATTAGATAGGTCCTGTGGACCTTTGTCTGTGGGACATTTTCTTGAATCACCCACAATAATCTAGGCCCTTCCCAATATTGTGGGTGATGCCAAGCCCGGGGAGGGTAGTCCTACATTTGGTATAAGAAAGCAGGCGTGACTCATTTTACAGAAAAAACTTAATTCATGGATAGCATACCATCCCAAAACATCTGTGTTTAACCAAAGTAACCTACCATATATAATTAGTAAGGTTTAAATACAATATATCTAATCGCTCGTTGCTTCATTAGCAGGGTTGAAAGGTGATTTCTGGACCCCAAACTGTCACGCCCATGAAAGGAAACAGCGCCGAACTGATCAGAGTCCAAAATGACATCTCCAGAGAAAGTAGACTGTTTTCTTCTTGCCCACCTGTGCCCCTTTTTCTAAGCCTAGGGAACAATCGTTGGAAGAGTGGGCGTGGTAGAATGTACAGGGCTACGACATTGGGGTGATTGTGAAACTACAGCAATATAGACTGGGCACTTATTTGATCAACTTGATTGTAATACAAGCCCCTCCAACCTCTGGATGGTGGGCAGCCTTGGGCTGTGGTGGGTTTGGGCACAACTGACTGGGGCAAATTGGTTTACATGGACGGATGTTTGTTTACTCATTACTTCATTACTTATTGTTAAAACTGAAACAAGAAAGTATATAAATTTTAAAAGAAAGCAGGCTGAGTCTGGAGAGATAGATCAGCATAAGAGCCACTGGCTGAACTCTTGAGAGGACTCGAGCGACACCACATGTACTAATAGAGCTCCAGTTGCAGGGGATCTGATGTCATTTTTTTTCTGCACCTCGTTGGACACTGCCCCTCAGTGTGACTTACTACATGCAAGCAATATACTCATGACACCAAAATAAAATAATAAATAAAGTCGGGCATGGTGGTGCCGCTAGTTAATCCCAGAACCTGGGAGGCCGAAGCAGGCAGATCTCTATGAATTCAAGGCCCAGCCTTGTTACATAGTGACTCTAGGCCGGCTGGGACTAAAGGGAGACCCTTTCATTTTTAAAAAGCCAAAAAATAACTAAATAAATAAATAAATAAATAATTGTTAAAATGAAAATAAAGGAAAGCAGGATGAGCACCAGGCTAGGAGCAGCCAGTAGCACCATAACTCCATATTCTCTTTTTCAGCCCTGCCTCCAAGTTCTGTCTGGCTTGGATTTCTACTCTGACTCCCCTCAGTGATGAACTATGTGATCCTGGGAGATGTAAGATAAAATACACCCTTTCCACCCCAAGTGTGGTTTTAGTCAGTGTTTTATCACACCAATAAAAGAAACAAACTCTATGCTATCTTTGAGAAATACATCTTGAATATAAAGAAGGGAGATTGAAAAATGAAAATGTGAAGAGATATATTTCAAAAATTATATTCCTGAAACTATATTCAATATATTATGGTACATAAAAATGAACAGCTTGGTACAGAAAGATTGTTTTACAAGGAAATGTTCCACTGAGACAAAATCTTTCCCCCCCCCACCCCAGCTCAGTTCTGTGTATTGTTGAAATAACTTTCGGAATTTTCATTTTATAAACATATCAATCACCATAATTAATCAGTGAACTCCACCACAAACAAACACTATATTTCCCCCACGGACTAGTTAAAAATTTCAATAATCCTCCTTTGCTTAAGCATTATTCACCGACAAGTAACACCTAAAATATCTTATATCAATCAAGAAGATTTTTAAAAAGCTCCTAACCATCAGCCCCACTGTCTACTTGTTTGTCAGGACCATCTATGCACATTTTCAAACTCACAAAATGACTCCAATCTTGATTGCCTCGAAACCCACTTCTCCCTCAACTCATCACAGGAGGACAATCCATAGGCTAGAGGCCTTCAAACCACGAATTATCTGGCAATTTTTATTCGTACTCCCGACACCTATTGTTATAATGCACCCACTACTGATACACTCAGTAAAAACTAGGTTACATTAAAGCAAGTCTATGACTTTGTCCATGTTACTTAGAACTTAATCCCCTGTATGAAAATGTGATCCTAGGCCGGCGCATGTGGCACATCAGCTTGAATTCCCAGCACCTCAGGTGAGGCCGCATTTGGCAGGTCGGATCTCTGTGCAGTTTCACAAAGGCTCACTAGCCTGCGTTTTATTTAGTGAGCCTGCAGGGAAGCTGGGAGATAAGGGAGACCCTGTTTCAAAAACGACAAATAACCAAAAACAAAAAAAAAACGAAAGAAGAAAATTGATCCCAAAGCCTTTAACAATAAAGAAAACCAGAAACAATAGAACAAGTCTTTAAACAAGAAGCGAGTAAGACACACAATTGAAACTACACGAAAATGGATTAACCAAGAGCAAAATCAAGCAAGTCCATAGTTTGTGGGATGTCTAAGAAGAGTTAGCCACACATCCAGTTGACTGATTATATTATTGCATCAGACACGTGAGTGTCAGAAGCTTCGCATCACTCATATGTTTTATTCTTTGGCATTTGCTGTTCTCAGGATTCATTTATCAAATCATACTGTCAAACATCAACTGTTCTATTAAGCCTGACCACCTTAGATCCCCAAAGAACATGGGTCAGGTTAAGTTATGTAACTAATTTCTTCCAATGTTCTGAATGTCTATCATGTTTCTCAAAAAAAGACCTATTCTTAAACTCATAAGTGCTCTTAGGAGACTGGTAGGGATGGGCCAGACCTTTCAGAGCACTGGATGCTCTTGATGAGTGAATAGTTTCATGTTCCTAGCACCCAGTGGCAGATGGTAGCCTAACAACCATCCTCCATAACTCCAGTTCCCAGGTGGACTACTCACCTTCGTCTGGTCTTGTGGTTTGCCAATAATATGGTTGTACTCCCCATACATGCAAGCAAAAACATCTTATACACATCAAATAAAAATACATAAAAATATAAAAATGCATACAATACAGAATTCAGACTTGAGGGTTTTTTATCGCGTGTATACCTTGATCGTACTCTGGAGTTTATTAACAAGATAAACATTACAATCAATGCAACAATTAGACCCTGTCGTCCTATTTCCCTTCCCTATACCCCACCCTACAGAAGCTCATCACTACACCCCCCACCCCACCAGAACTCATGCTATCACCCCACCACCAGGCATTTCATGCTAGCCGCCCCACCCTACCAGAGCTCAATGCTACCCAAAACCCCACACGAGCTCAGCTACCCTCACCCCACAGAGCTCAGCATTTGCCAACATGTTTTCGGCGTTCTTCTCAGTCTCTCTCACAAATTTCTATGCAGAAGTTGACTGTTTCGAGAGAAGTTCCACCAAATTCAGTCAGTCCTTGATTGCAGTCTTTTCTGTTGTTGTTGTTCATTCCAATCTCTACATCAACTCCCAAATATTGGATAAAAGCTAAGGAAGCCTCTGCACTAAGAATATCTCAACTAGTAATTGACTTGCAGCTCCCACAGATGAGGGATTACCATTCCATCATTTGTTTCTGGGACTGGTGTTACTTCACTTAACATAATACCTTCAGTCATCATTTGCCTGTGCTTCATTGGTGGTTCTGGGTGAATCCCCACATCTAATGCTCTGTGCACCCTCTGAGATCATTTTTCAAGATGTTTTTTGCGATCACATCAATAGTCCTTCCAAGCAGATTTCTTTTTCTTAACTGCAACGCGCACAGTACAGTTAAGTTGTATTTTGGAGGGTGTTATATTAACTGCTTTGCCTTTTGTTATTTCAGGAATTTCAACTGACCTGATGAAAACTTTTACATTAACAGCACAATGTTACTCATACCCATACAGGAGCCAGGTTTGGACCGGTTCCATTGTTGTATTAAAGAGTGCCTGAAATCCACAGTTTTTAAGCTATAGTATCTTATAGATAGACTAAAAGGAGAGTTACATTATACTAATTTACATATACATACAGAAAGATCATGGGTTTTAACACTGGTCTTTATAATCAATCGTTAAGGCGGTGTCACCTTTGGACAATTGTTTGAGCCATGACATCTTTAGGAGCTATTTACAGTTACATAATGAATCTCGGTTGTATTTTCAATACAATTTTCTGGTGTGAGCCAATTTTGGTATTAGTGAACAGTATTGACTCAATCTTAACATAACATGAAGTCAACTTGAAGCTTCCCATTATATGCTGCTGAAATAAGTTTGGGATAAAAGTAAAACTATTTGTTTAGAGTAACTTGGACCTAAACACCATTGTGACATCTTAACAGCTACCCTGAGTAAGATTTGATCTTCTGAACCATTTATAAAAGTTACTGTATACCTGACTTTTAGACTTTCGCTTACTTACCACCTCTACGCATCACATTAAAGTATCAAAAACTTCTATTCAAGAGTGGGTTTTTACAGTGCCGTTTTGGGCTTTGTGCTCAAGATGGACACGGGTACATTTTTACTTACCCTTAATAATTAATTATTTATTAGTTGTTTGAAAATATTAACAGACCTGAGCTAGGGAGAAGATAAAGGTTAACCTTAGTTTTAGAATTAGCCTTTACTGAATTTACACCATGTTGATTAGGCAGTAAACAAATCATAACAAGTTAATTTTTTAAACAAAACTCTAGGGTACTTTTTTAACTGAGTTTTTAAAATAACGTATAGTGGTAATAGAACATTTTATTAGGTTAAGCCTTTGTCAACTAGATCTGGCCTGATAACAATCTCACTACAAAATTCCCCTTCTGTTTTTGCTTTAGGGTGCTGAAATTGACAACACATGGTGTTATTTTAGGTTGAGTTTAAAAGCCAGTTACTATTACAATTACAAACAATATTTTCCTAGCGTGATTTGTTATTCTCAGCTTCGGTGGTATAGATTACAAAAGCCACGGTGGTCTGTTGAAACTCTATATTCTTTTGGGGGGCGTTTATTTGGTGCTAAGCTTCCAACAGATGTGGTGAGAGTGGGCTCGAGGCCGACCGGGAACGCATTCGAGCACCTTCCCATAGCTTTTTTCGTGGGACTTGGTTTACTACTTCCATCTTACCCGCATATTATAATGGCCTCTTGCCTGCTGGCTCCTTTTACTCCGCCCCTTTATCCCGCCGCAGCTTCATTCTGATTTCCATTTTTCTTACCCACTGACATCAGTACCCCCATTCGTGCTAGATGTACCAATTTTTGCTCATCCCACTCATCGTTGAGGGCGCATTTAAAGGGACTTTAGCCTTCATCTGTTTATCTACTAAAACTCGTACCCCCTATGACTAAACTGGCCATTGTATTTTGTCTACTTAACAAAGCACCCCACAGTTAAGTAAAGGATAATTGGTTTTTTTTTTTTTTTTTTTTTTTTTTTGGTCTTTTCAAGACCAGGGTCTCCCTGTAGCCCCACGCCTCCCTGCGAAAATCACTCTGCTTAGACACAGGCTGCCTGAACTCAAAAAAATTCGCCTGCACTCTGCCTCCACAAGTGCTATGGATTAAAGGTGTGCGCCCCACCTGGCTAGGATAATGGTATTTCTTGAACAACCTGTGCCTAGTCCCACCAGCACCAATTCTGTATAATTAATGTTTACGTAAATGCCATGCTTTTAATTTATATTTTCTTAAGTAAAATTTCAGAACAATACCACCACCTGGGAAGGCCTAAACTCCAGCTCAGCTCGAGGCACCCTGCTGGGCCCCTGCCATCGCTCTGTTTCAGGTCCTTGTGTGGATTCCGTGGGGCCTCTGCCCCTCTGTAAAAAGACATGGAGCTGGGAGTGGAAGTATGGCCTAGAGTGTTAAGAGCGCCGACCGCTCTTACCAGAGGACCCGGGTTCGATCCCCAGCACCCACATGGCGCGCTCCGAGAACACATCCCGAAACTCCACAATTCCAGGAGAACTCGCAGTTCCAGGGGAAGCCCGACACCCTCTCTGACCTCGCCGGCATTGCCACGACACGGTGCACAAAACTGCATGAAGACCAGTACATCCTTCATAACCATACAGAAATAAAGTTTGAATAAAAAACACCACACTCCAATAACATCGCCTTCTATGCAGGTTTTAAAAAAAAAAAAGACATTTCCGGAGCTCGAGCTGCCACATTTCCTGGCTACGGTGGTGGGGGAATGGGGCGGAACTGGGGGGTCGGGGGTGGCGGTGAAAATGCTGGGACAGACATTGCCAAGGCCCAGGTGTAACTTCCAACAAAAGTTTTCCCCAGATGATCACTCTGCCCTTTTCATCCATCTCCCCCCTTCACTCTCCAAAGCATAGGAGTGTCTCACTCGCGGAGAGAAACCTGCAAGAGGCCAAAAGGAGAGTTGTGGACTGTAACAGACTGGCCTTTATAGTCGCATCAATATACGTACACGTACAGTCTTTTCCACCAAATGTTAGAGTTTGGGGGTATATATTAAAAAGATCACCATCTATGTTAGAGGAAATCGAATAATACCTGCTAAGTCTTTAGAAGAAGGAAAAATGTCTGCTTTTAGGAGAAAAAGGTTTACTTTCCATCTACTATGATCCTGGTGGGAGGAAAAACAAAAAACTTGCTTTCATGTATGTCTTGGAGGGAGAAAAGTGTTGCTTTAAAAAAAGGTCACTTACATGTTCTATGCCTTGGGGAGGAGAAATAGGTTGTTTTAATATATGGGTTATTGACAAATTCTAATGCTCTCATTGCCCCTGCCCCAACCCAAGTCCTTCTAGGAGCTGTGCCCAACCCTCAGGCCACCTAGAATACTCCTTTTGTTAAACAATCTCATCCTAGAGAGTTGTAGCTTCTGCTTGTCTAAAAGCCAGATTGGGTACTACAGAGTCCTGGTCCAATATCAAGCCAATCCTGAGAGTTCTTTGGAGGAAGAATGACAACACTGCCCCATTTAATAAAAATGAAGGGGGAGCTGTAAGGCATGAGACCTTTGTCTGGCTCTAGCATAGGATTTGCACACCACCATCCCAACAACTCCTCAAGGAGATCCTGTTTGCTGAATGAGGCCCCGCACCCTGAGGGCTCCTTTTTGATGTACATGGTAGATGCCACACCCTAGGGGTTCTTCTTCTAGTCGGAGCCCTGCTTGGCTCACTGCTTCCAATCCCAGAGTAATCCACTGAAGAAAAAATAAAAGATCTATGTGACAACAGTGCCTTTTTTTCATCCCTTTTCCTTTTTTTTAAAAAGGAAAAGGGGGCGATGTTGGGGATCCCATTTGGGACAGAAGCCAAACTTATGAATAGTCAGCTGGCAACACCCCTCAGCCTCGGCTGGAGTCTTGCCTGATTGCCTGCTTTTTTTTTTTGGTGGGGGGGGTCCTTTTTCAAGACAGTGTCTCCCTTGTAGCCTCGCTTGTGTCCAGGAACTTCTGTAGACTAGGCTGGCCTTAACTCAAAAGATCACCTGCCTGCGCCTCCCAAGTGCTAGGTATTAAAGCACTTGCATTAGCACCACGCCTTGCTTCCCTGCTTGGCCTTTGGAAACCATGCACTGGTGCCGTGTCTTTGATGCTTTGGCGCAACAACATTGTCACATTCCTGCGTAGTGATCTGGAGTATATGGTGCAAAATCTTGTATCCGCCCAACCGCCAGTCACACCTACAAGGTCAGGTGTAAATCACCCGGTTGTACAAAAGTTGAGTTATTCTACCGTGGGGAAAAAAAATAACGAATTTATTGTGGCGCATTGACGATGTTAGCATGCTTAGAGAAGTCGGTTTCCCTGCTCTCTTGCAGAAGACCCATGATCTCAATTCCCAAGCATCCACATCGGTAGCTAACAAAACATCATACCGCCCAGGTTACCAGGGGAACCAACATCCCTCTTCTGAGCTCCATCCAGGCCTTGCATGACATGTGTGCATTTACATATATGCGGACAAACACCACTGCACATAAAAATAATTAAAAAAAAAAGAAGGTGTGGTGGCAACATGCCTTGGCAGGTTGGTCTTTGTGTGATCCAGGCCAGGTCCGGTTCTTCTACCATAGCAGTGTGCCATGTAGCAAGTGTAGTAGCATAACACTGTGGCGAATAGGGAGGACCTGTTCAAAACCAAGAGCAAAAACACAAAAAAGGGGGAAATCCAGAATTTACACTATTAGCAAGTGCATGATCCTACACTCTAAAGGTTTTAAAATGTCTCATCAATCATAGTCTGCATGAGAGTAAAGTCCTAGCTGGCAAACCAATCCTGTGAAACTATAAAATGACCTCATGAGGAAGGTGCTCATTGGTTCCACTAACTCCCGTTCTTGATAGATTACAATTTTACTGACATTCTCTGAGATCTGATTTTTAAAATCCTTTTTCTTTTTTAATAATATACTTTCTTTTATGAAAGTAGAAAATACAGTGCATTCAAATACATAGATCCCACTATACAATCAAAAGACAAATACCATGCTATTTTCTTGTGTTCCCTCAAGCGTATTTTGTTAGGAATTAGTAATTAGTAGGATGGATTAATGTATTTTCCTTTCCTTTATGTACCATTTTTTTCCTGTCAGTGTAATTTTGTTAGAAAACTTTTCCCTTATAGAATTCATACATCACAAGAGATCATTTTTACCCTTTATCCTATGCAACTGTCAATGGGGTCTTACTTGCTATTAATTGTTTCTGGCAATGTATGTATCTTATAGATTGCATTCTCATATTTTTTAACCAAAACCTATTAAATTTTGTTTCATTGTGTCCTGGAGAAAATTTATATAATTTTGTGCTGGATAGCTTTAGTGTCACACTTACACACCTGGGTTGAGGGAGCCTCAATTGGGGAATTGGCTCCATTGGACCTGCTGGGCCACGTCTGTGGGGTATTGTCTTTGATTGTTGGGCAATGTGGGGGGGCCCAGCTCACATGGGTGGTGCAACCGTGGGCAGGTTGTGTTGTACTGTATAAGAGGGCAGGCTGGGCATGGGCCAGGGAAGCAAGCCAATAAACAGCACTCCTCCATGGCCTGTGCTTCAGCTCCTGCCTCCAGGTTCCTGCCCTGAGTTCTTGCCTTTGGCTCCCTGAGTGATGAACTACTGACCCAGGAGATGTGAGCTGAATTAAACCCTTTCCTCCCCAAGTGGTGTCGGTCAGAGTGTTGTCACAGCAATGAAGAGAAACTAGAACAATTTCCAAACATAGGCATCCTTTTCCAATTTCTAGTGGCTGTTGTTTCATAAATTTCATACATTAAAATAATATACTATATTTAATTATTATATTAAGTTCCTGGGTTTTGATACAATTATTTTAGTGTATCATTAAGTTTTTTGAGTCCTGCTATTAAAAATGGAAAAAGAACTCTTAATGGCATTTTTCATCATTAAGGCATTATTTTCCATACTTGATTATTAAAAGATTTCTTTGGGGAAATGGATGCAGAAATTGTGCACTTAAATTAGACTGAAACAAAAGAAAAATTCATGGATTAGCATACCATCCAAACATCTGTGTCTATACCAAAGTAACCTACCATAATAATTAGTACTGTTTAAATACCTATATATCTAATGCTTGTGCTTCATTAGCATGCTGGGTGAAAGGTTATTCCTGGCAAAACTGTCAGCCCATGAAAAGAAACAGCCAGAACTGATCAGAGCCAAAAAATATCTCCAGAGAAAGTAGACTGGTTTTGCTTCATCCACCTGTGCCCCTTTTCTAAGCGCTAGGGAACAATCTTCAGAAGAGGGGGTGTGGTAGAATGTAAAGGCTGCGATTGGGGTGAAGGTGAAACTAAAGCAATATAGACTGGACACTTTTGATCAACTTGAATATACAAGCCCCTCAGCTGGATGGTGGGAGCCTTGGACTGTGTGTGTTGGCACAACTGCTTGCAATTGTGTTTTACATGAAGGATGCTTGTACTCACAACTTATTACTATACTTAGTTGTTAAAAATAAATAAAAGAAAGTGTAAAAAAAATTATATCATGCTGTATTAGAGGCTTAACCACATGGGCAATGGCTTTTTTTTTTTTAAAGCAAATTTTGCTTTCTTGACCCTATTTCTTTCCTAAGATCCATGTACTAAAAAAACTTATTTTTTAAGTTAAAAAAATTAGTTTTGTACCATGTGGTACAAAATTAATATTGTAATGAGTCAAAAACCTAAGTTAACCTTTGGTTATTTAGTTTTTCTTTTTATTACTGGTTTCTAGCTATTAGCATTTTATTCAGGACTCTATTACTCAGATATGGATCTCTTTGGGGTAATCTCTTAGTAAAGGAGAGAAAGGGACTGAGTACTAGTATATATAGTTTATTGGCCTTTCATGAGGGTCTTCCACACCATTTTACTACTGATTTACAAATTATAAAGTTATCTCATTACTATCTAGTAATCTGATTATATACCTTACTTTTTTTTTTTTTTTTTGGTATTTTTCGAGACAGGGTCTCCCTGTAGCCCCAGCTGTCCTGGAACTCACTCTGTAGACCAGGCTGGCTTTGAACTCACAAAGATCCACCTGCCTCTGCCTCCCAAGTGCTAGGATTAAAGGCGTGCGCCACCACGCCCGGCTTATATTACCTTATTTAAAAGTACCTGTTAACACTGCTTTTCAGTTCATGCATCATGTCAATTAGTAGTCTAGAGGGCTTGAGATAATTCCTACCTAAGGCCGTCCTATTTCTAGGCCTTTCAACACATTATCTTTGGTAATTTCATATATGCATACAATCCACTTAGACAGTATCCAGTCACCACTGCCCTACTCCAAATCTTCTTGTCTCCCCCAAATTCATGTCATCTCTTTTTTAAAAATAACATGCCATGTCCAAGCAATGCTACCTTCTGTACATGGATGTAGGGTGGCATCCATCAGAGCACTGATAACCTACCATGGGCCACATTGCTTATGAAAACGGACTCTTCCTTCCCAAGTGGCCATCAATTGCTGATGGTTCCTCAGCTATAAATGGGGCCTTCTTCTCCTTGGTGAAGTGTTGACTGACTGGATCTTGTGCATATCTTGTACCAATAACTACAACTCCTGTGAATTCATGATGTTAATGGGACTATCCTGTCCAAAATACATGATTTTGCAGCACTCCTCCTCTTCTGAGATGTTCCCTGAGGCTTTGGGTATGTGTGCATGTGGATGCGTGTGTGTTTGTGTGTGTGTGTGTGTTTTACAGATATTTCCAAATTGGACTTAAGGCCTATCCTACAAGAACTCGTGTTCATTACTATAAAACTGGCCATGAACCTGTAGCTGAGGAGGTCACAGGCACCAATACCATTATTTTGATAAAGGGGCATAGTATCAAACTGCCTTCTAAATACTTGTCCCCATAGACTAGTGCAGTACTCTCTCATCACCAGAGAAGCCTTCTGATGAAGTGGATGGAAGCTATTTTTTCCAATTTTTAATTTTTATTTTTTAACAATAAGTAATGTTATGAGTACAAGCATCCTTCATGTAAAACCAATTTGCAAGCAGCTATGCCCAAGCCCACACAGCCCAAGTCTCTCACCATCCAGCTGGTGGGGCTTATATGTACAATCATGTTGATCAAATAAGTGTCCAGTATATGTTGCTGTAGTTTCACCATTCACCCCAATCACAGCCCTTACATTCTACTATGCCCCCTCTTCTGCAGATTGTTCCCTAGGCTTAGAAAAGGGGCACTGGTGGACGAGAAGCAAAACAGTCTACTTTCTCTGGAGATGTCATTTTGGACTCTGATCAGTTCTGGCTGTTTCCTTTCATGGGTTGACAGTTTGTCCAGGAATAACCTTTCAATCCTATTAATGAAGCACAAGCAATTAGCTATATAGGTATTTAAACAGTACTAATTATTATGGTAGGTTACTTTGGTATAGACACAGATGTTTGGATGGTACGCTAATCCATGAATTATATTTTTTCTGTAAAATATGACAAGGTCTTACTGTGGCTTATAACTTCTAACCACTAAAGGATGTAAGCTTGTGGCATCAGCTGTGAATTATTCCTCCAAGGAGAAAGCTAATAGCCAATTAGATTTGGGATATACAGACATGTGGCTGCCACTGCTGCACAGTATTTCCAGGCAGGTGAGGTGTAGCTGATACTGACGGAGGAGTCTTACTTGACTCAAGGAGACCAATTTTTGCCTTATTAGTTTAGTGGCCTTTGGTAACACTCTCTGGTATTCCAGAGACCAACTGTACACTTGCAAGTGCAGTCTCAATACATCTTTCCCATCAGGTCTTCGACAGCAGGGTGTTACCGCCTTTCTTCTTGCCAGTTTACAGGCAAGAAGCCTTTACCTTTTGGGGGGGCTTGGATCCCCTGGTCAACATCTCCTTGGCAGAATAATCCATTGCTGATATCAGAGTTCTCCTGTATTAATATATTTTGCTTAAATGCACAGCTTGAAAAGACTTTAGTACTATATTTGGCTCTGAATAGAGAATAATCCTTTTCACATTTCCTATGTCTATTAGTCAATTAAAGAAAGCAGTTATACCAGTTTTGTAAGAGATTACCTCTATAACAGTCCGCTCTAAGTTATGGTTAGAGAATGACTTCATTACCATCACGTATTTTTGTTCTATGAAAAGGAGGTAAGGTCTCTCATATTAAAACTTTGTGGCCCCTAGAAGGTAAGGTTCATTAGGATTCATTATAAACAGTTGTTACAAATAGGATCCATAGAGATGTTTGATGTCTGTAGCAGTCTGAGGCTTTTCTTCCTTTTAATGCTTAGATGGGCTAACTTCTCTCCTGGTATTTCTTGGTACATCCTGCACAATTCAAAGCTGTATCTTTTCTTTCTCAGCCATTAAGTTGGTTACATTTTGACCTGTGGGGACATACAAATTTTTTCCCATAATTAGTTTTAAGATTTAAATTGAAAATTTGACAAAAAGTTTAATATATAACTGTATTCCCCCCCTTTTTTTAGGTTTTTATTTTTTGACCCATGAGTCTCAAAAAGGCAGTTGTAGTACACATAACTATAGGCAGGAATCAAGGTGTAAATTTCATTAAATTTACCCAAGCTGTTTTGCATGACTGTATGTTGTTAATTTGGGAAGCAAACTTAATTTCTTAAGTTAAATTATCCTACAGGTAAAAGAGAATGTTACAAGATGATACTGTATAACACAGAAATTATAGGGAACGTTTGTATATGTTAATCTCAAGGTTATTGTTATACAGATTTTAAGTAGAACAAATGTGGACAATTTATATTTCCACTTAACTTAGATATATTACCATTTTTAGTAAAACCTTTAAACCAATTTTGTTTAATATAGATATTTTTACTTTTACTGAGTCCTAAAATACCATGTAGCTTGTAGATAAAGTTTGGGCAAAATTGGATACTTGTTAAACTCCTCACATCAATTAAATATACATTAATCGAATATTGACCCATGTCCCTCTCCCACCCCTCCCACCCCTCCAGTTTCACCATTTCAGTCAGTTTTTGATGCACTCTTTCTGTTGTTGTTCTTTCCAATATGCATCCCTCCCGACAAGTATTTACAACTGGGTTATTGACGCTAGCATCCACAGATGAGGGATACCATTTGTTGTTTGTTTTTCTGGGACTGTGTTACTTCACTTAACATAGTATCTTCTAGTTCCATCCATTTACCTGCAAAGTTCATGGTGTTATCTTTCTTTACTGCTGCATAGAACTCCATTGTGTACATGTACCACATTTTCTCTATCCACTCGTCAGTTGAGGGACATTTGGGTTGGTTCCAGCTTTTAGCTATTGTGAACAGGGCTGCAATAAATATAGCTGTGCATGTATTTCTGCAGTAAGATGAGTCTTGTGGGTATATACCCAGGAGTGGTATGACTGGGTCAAATGGCAAGCTCATTTTGAGTTTTCCAAGGGTTCTCCACACTACTTTCCATAGTGGCTGTACAAGTTTACATTCCCACCAGCAATGGATGAGTGTTCCCCTTTCCCCACAACCTCTCCAGCACTTGGTAACATTTGTTTTCTTGATCCTAGGCAGTCTTATTGGAGTGAGATGATATCTAAAAGTGATTTTAACTTGCATTTCCTTAATTATTAGTGATGTTGAACATTTTTTGAGATGTTTCTCAACCATCTCTAATTCTTCCTTTGTGAAGTCTATGTTCAGTTCTTTGCTCCATCTTTTGAGTGATTCATTTGTTTTCTTCTTTGTTTATTGAGTAGTTTGTATAGTCTGGAAATCAATGCTTTGTCAGATGTATCTGCAGTGAAGGTTTCCTCCCACTCTGTGGGTTTTCTCTTCACTTCCTTTATTGTTTCTTTTGATGTACAGAAGCTTTTGAGTTTAATGAAGTCCCATTTGTCAATTGTTCAAAGACCTTACTTAAGTTGATGGTGCAACACCCTAAAAAGTAGCCAACTCCTTCAGTATTAGCCATCAGAGCCCAGAATCTGAAGAATGACCAAAATCAAATCTTTATTTTTTATAACTGTATAAATATGATCCAAATGTGCCCACCACTAGTTTTTCCAAAAGAAACATGCTATAAATAAGCAAACTACAACTGTTCACTGATATATATGGACTCCCTAGATAGTCTCATTGGGCTTAATTACAGACCACTCACAGTAATAGCTTTTTAGTATCAAATGTAGCATGATGTTAAGCCATTTTAGCTCTTGCACATACATGTTGCACTTCTGGCTGATAATGGGGAAAAATTTGCAGCATTACACTGTTAAGCTGGGTCGCATCCATCCTTTTAAATGACATCAATATCAATGTCATCATCCTTGTTGTCAGACTTCAGTTTCAACTTCTGGTACACTGGCAGTCTTCGAATACACCACCTCAGTATTTTCATCATCATCTTCCTCACCACCAGAAGATTCCTCCTCTGCTTCCTTCAACCATTTTATAAGTGGTTCTGCTTTGACATGAATCTCTTTGGCAAGTTCTTTTGAGCCATATTTCTTAGAGGCTTTTTCTGAACAACTGATTATGACCTCTTCTTCTAAAAGGTCTGCATCATACATCTCTTTCAAGATATGTGGAATCTTGGAGATAAGCTGAGCTTGATGAACTGCTGCCACACACTCCAAACCATGGTGGAGGTACCACTGGGTTTTTTTTGTTGTGTAACAAAGTATTTTTATAGCCATTTATGAAAGGAGAGGAAGAACTGTATGTACATTTTTACTTGTCTCTTCCAGCATTTCCTTTGCTCTTGCCCACTTTCTAATTTATGATGGTTATTCAATTTATCTCTTAATGTATAGTAAGTAATGTTACAGTAAATATGTATTTGTCTCCATAGTTTAATACTCACTGCTAAGCTTCTTAAGCTTCAACTTATTAAACTTCCATCCATGGATCAATTTTTCAGCATTCTCAATTTGGGTACTATGACAGATATGCTTATAACATACTAGATTATAGAAATAAATCATTAAAGCTGGGTGTGGTGGTGCACGCCTTTAACCTAGCACTTGGGAGGCAGAGGCAGGCGGATCTTTGTGAGTTCAAGGCCAGCCTGGCCTGCAGAGCGAGTTCCAGGACAGCTGGGGCTACCTGTCCTGTTTTGAGACCCTGTCTCGAAAAAGACCAAAAAAAAAAAAAAAAAAAAAAAAGGAAAAGAAATAAATCATTAAAGAGTTTATGGTCATTTTTTCCACATAAAAATGTCTTGAGAGGCAGAAGATCTTAGAATATAATACCGAAATGCTCAAATTATTTATCTTTCCTAATTCAAAAATAACTGTAATGTCTAGTTTTAGCTTTTGTGAATTTCATCTGTGTGTTATGAATATTTTCATTCCTAAAATTCATTTTCTTTTTATTTATTTTTTATTTTTATTTTTATTGTGTGTGAATGTACTGTCTGCATATAGGTTTGTGCACCTGTGTAGTGCAATGCCTTGGAGGTAAGAGGGTGTCGAATTCCCCTGGAACTGGAGTTAAAGACGGTTCTCAGCCACCATGTGTGTGCTGGGAATCGAACCTGGGTCCTCGTTGGCGCTCTTCACCGCTAGGCTATCTCTCCAGCCCCATAAAATTCATTTTCTTCCATTTATTTCTTTGCAAACACGAATTAATGTAAAGAATGTATCTCATCATCTATAAACAAATGCACAGCTTCCAATTTCAACTAGGTCATAAGTATTTTATTCACTGTATCAATTATTTTGATGTTCCAATTAAAACCTTTCAACCTAGCAAAATGCCACACAGCAGCAAATATCCATGCCCTGATTTTGTAAATATTTCTAATGGAAAGTAACCATACTCCTTTATCTACTGGCAATGGCTGCTTCCATCCCACTATGACATGGTGAAGTATAAGGATCAGAAGACTAAGAATATATTTCTTATCCTTTAAAAAGTGAGTTCATGGCTGTAATCCCAGCACTCAGGAGGTAGAGGCAGGTGGATTTCTGTGTGTTCAAGGCCAGCCTGGTCTACATATTGGGCTCTAGGCCAGCTGGGACTAAAGGAAGAACCTGTCTCAAAAAAAGACAAAAAAAGTGAGTTTATAGACCTCTACACTAAACCCATTCCTTATCCTTTGTTTCTGAACAGATGACATTGGAGGGCAAATAGTTCTTTACTTCTTAAGAAGGTCTCCCTCCCCTCTTCTCTAGGCCCTACTCTAATCTTACTGAAGATTTACAGATTGTCCATCACAATACATCTTTTTTTTTTCCAAATTAAAATCCTGCAGTGTTCATAGGTTAAGTACAACTTCTTAAATAAGGCTATAAAAGCTATTTCCCTGAATTACTGGTTTACATCAGTCTTCTCTTCACACTAGGAAACAGACAATATTCATTTCTACAAATGCTTCCTATTGGCTTTGGCCAACCTCTGTGATATAAAGGTTGATGGAATATTTAAGGAAACTATGGATTTTAATCCTTGTTTTCTTCCTGTCTTGGTCAGCAAGGTTCGGCTAGAGCAACTTGTCTTGTATTTTGATAAAACTCATCAATTCTGTTTGTCTCAAATGGAGATTTCTGCAATAACTTTCAGGCAGGGGGTTTTTAGGATTTTTTTTTTTCTTTTCTAAATTTATAATAATCTGCCTGGTTTTAAGACTTTATGGATAGCGGATCAATATGTGTTTCCTTTTCAATGTAACCCAATGCCTAAGGTATAAAAGATATGTACTACTTCCCTTCAGGGTCCAGATTTTGAAGCTTGAGCCTACTAGACCAGGCTATAGACTAAATAAAATGCCCGATTTCTTTCAACTCCTGAGGTCCTTACTAATCTTTCATGCAACAGTTTTGGCACACTGGCCAGGAAGGGCATAGACAGAGATGGCTTTTTGCCTCCCTTGTCTCTGGGGTTTTGCTTCCCCAGGACACTGGAGAATGACTTCCTCTTAATGCTGCCACAGGATTTTTGAGTCTCTAAGAGAAACTACTCATTCAGAATCTGAGATGCTACACACATGAGCACGATGGAACCAGAGGGAGACAGAAACCAGCAGAGATTTGGAACACTGCCCAGTTGAACAGAACCCAGGTCCACTAGGAGACATACCAAAACTGGTGGAAGAGGAGCTTGATAACCTCTTCAAAAGGATCCTGGAGTACCCTCAGCATACACATTTCCTGGAGGAAGTAAGTGCTGAAATGGACCTAGGGGTAGTCTCTGGTAGGGGCCAGGAAGGATGAAATCATGACTCTTTTTTTGTTGGCAATCTTGTCTTGGTTGAGGGCAGTATAAAAATTTTGTCTCATCTTGTGTGTGTAAAAGTGTGTGAAGAGAGATCTCCTGAGCCCAGCGGCAGGAAGAGGGGGAGACAGGTAGGAACTGGGTGTCTTGGCGAGCTGATTGTTGATCCTTTGGTCCTGCTGTCTTTGGTTTGATTGGCCTTTGTGGCTGTGAGGTTGGAGTTATCCTCCCAGCTGGGATTAAAGGTGTGGTCTTTGGCTTGATTAGATCTAGTGGCTGTGGGGGCGGAGTTATCCTCCCAGCCTGTATTAAAGGCACGCTTGTGTGACTCTTGAGATTTGAGATCTCCTGAGCCCAGCGGCAGGAAGAGGGG